>JAEAOA010002352.1:3387500-3500000 GCA_016746295.1 Potamilus streckersoni | reverse complement strand
CAAACATGAACATTGCCTGTTCATGTTTAATTTTGTCTGCAGGGTTGATAGTACCCCACATGTGATGTGAGCTAGTCGTGGGGAATAGAGTCTAAAATATCACTGCCTCAAAGGGTTCAAAAATAGACCTTTGACACTATTTTGCAGTGAGAACCAAATCCCGCAGATTTTACTTATTTAGGCAAGTCAGTGATAATGATCAATGCACACTGAATCTACTGCATATAGACAAACTTGTAATACTATATCTACACAGTAATATTACTCAGTGCAGTATAGTCTCAATAGCAATGATTTCATACTGACAAAGAGAGAGAAAAGTAGTTGAATTATGAATATTTCTGTATTAAAGAAATGCTGGCAGCAATTTATATACAAATGTCAAGCAATAACCAGGCCATTGACTTCTAATGTATACCGAAGGAATTTATGCTGAACGATTTGAGTATAAAATAATGTGACAGATAAACTAAGATCATTGTATCATTTGAATGCATTATCCAGGTTCATTAATACCACAAATGTACACAAAATCTCAAAAAATATTGACAGCACATTAAGTTGGTGAATCAGGTAGTGAAACAAACTTGACCAGATTTTTTTAGGCAAATAAAACTAAACGAAACTGCTGAATGTCATACATAAAGGAAGACAACCTCAAAAGAAACATAACTCGCCCATTGCATCAGAAGTGAGTGACGTTTTTGATGAGATCAGTGACGATCATCTTCAAGAGCATGCTTTTGGGTCGTAAGTATAAGAATAGCACCCGAACTCACTTCTTTTTATGGGATATAAGAAATGTATTTTAAGGATGCAGAAGAGTTGAGATACAAGCATCAACAACAATTTTTAGAAGCCAATGCCAAAAGCAATCAAGCAAAAATGATTGAATTTACAACTGCTCCAGGAAATTGTATGTCTTTGGATTTCAATGTTCAAAGTCTGGACGTATTTGAGTTGGTTGCACTCTGATGGGTAATTTGAGCTCTGTAATGAGTCACTTAAGCTTATCTGGGTAGATATGTAAACGGAATATAACTTCTTTGTGTTTGCAAATGAATTTGATGATGCCAATGATAATAACAAACTATTTTTTTCTGAGAAAGTCTGATCTGAAATATCGAGTTACCATAAAGTTGTGTAATGGACTCTGTAAGGACCCTTATCTGCCTAAACTTTGAAATCCATGTACCATTTGATGCTAATGAAGAAATAAAATAAAAGCAGTGACAAACATCTTGAACATATCAGTTTCTGCCAATTAGATAAAGCGCTTGTGCATATGTATAGAAAGCTCAATGGAATATTGGGACACAACAAATGCAAACTTGCCTCCCTTGGAAAATACTAACTCTGTCGCAGAAAATGACATTATGAGCACAGTAAAACACGTATGCCAATATTAAGTGATGGCTTAGGGGATGGGCCATGCCTTAAATGTGGCATCAGAATCAGTCATGTAATCAACTTTGCTATCCATGTCGATCTGTTCGCGAGTACTATAATTCGCACAGGAATCAAAACCACAAACACGTGGATGCCCAAATATAGATGCAACAAAAAAGAAAAGGTATAACAGAAGAAAAAATGAAAAAATAACCAGGATTGAAGGAACACAGTTCATAACCCTGGTAAAATACCAAAACAAATCAGACCATATACAAAATTTCACAAAGACACTTTACCCTCCCTTTAGTATAAACATGCATACTGAGTCACAGCTTAAACATATTACATGGCAGCATGAAATATACATACAAAGTCGTATGAGAAAGGCAGACACAATTTAATTATTGAGATCCATGTTTGTACTGAATTCACCACCACTACTGTTACAATTGCAGCAACAACAGCTGCAACAATTACAATAAAACAACGGTACAACTTAGACAGTTTGCAGGTGAGGTGCAAGAATAACTGATATTTATTATGTATTAGACGAGTATGTACAAAACCATTATGGTTGTCTCACATCTGCTATCGCTAATGAAGGCAGAGTATGTTCATGTAAAAACACAACAATCACAAGTACCAGAATTATAATTGAGGAAACGTAGTGGCAAGTAAGAAAATCACGTGGCAATTATCTAATCCACATAAACGCCAGGCAAAAACACTCGACAACTAATGACATATATGTTTCCTAGAATCATAGCGGCGTTATAAAACTCTGTGGTTAAAGCAAACATTGTCCTTAACGTGAATTTGGTTATGCCGCTGTCATGACATGGATGGATTTAAAACTAGTACAGAGTAGAATTTTCGTGGCGTTCGCGTCGTCTTGAATAGAAACGCCATTAAAGATGAAATTGTCAGAGGCATTGAAAGATTCTTGAAGGGCTGGAGAAATACACTAATGCAGGATCGGGCTGGGCTATTGAAAGATGCATGCAAATCGAGCTTCCTCTCTCACTGTGTCAAGCATTTCGTGGATACAATTACACGGAAACACCAAACTGTGTGGAGCAAAGGACAAATAAAAAAGTGAAATATTTTGACAACAGATGTTTTGAATGTTATATTTTATCGGGACTATATCCAGTCGGTGATTACCATGACTTGCCCCGAAAACCTGGATGAATATAATTTTGCAAAAGTTTGGTGATATTGAATTTCCTGTGCAGCTTATTCTAAGTTTAGCTGTTAATGTGCTTGGTTATAATAAAGGCTTTTATCATTTGGCATTATCATCCAATGAACAGCTTGGACTAATTCAAACTGACTTGTTGTTTCTGAGTAAAATGAAAGAATCAGAACTGATATCGCACTTCATGTGGATAAAGAATCTTACTCTACTGCTTAACTGATACATTCTCATACCAAGAAATATCCATGCAGATGTTGCTTGCATGTATTTAATATTCAATAACTTGCTCAACAGTTATGAGTGAAAATTTACCATGCACAATTATGCCAGACCCTCGTAAATTTACTGCAATGCAAGGAATGATCAAAGTCCCTTATATCATCTACGCAAATCTCTGAACACATACCGTGCCGATTATGTTATGTAGCTATACAATGTGATGGCAAAACCGAGCCGTAAGACCTTTATCATGCTAAGTACGCTAGTTGAAGCGCTCAGTTGAAGCGCTTCTCAGATCTATTAAATTGACAGCAAAATGGAATGGGAATCAGCTCCATTCACCAGCAGACATACTTATGAGTGGTTAAAACATTCATGAATTCTCCACAACCACACATTGCTGGATTTGTGAAAAAAAAACTTTCATTGAAGGGCAAAGTCCTTCCAACGATAAAGCGTAAAACTAATTCAATAATGGAACTAAAAGGTCCCGGTTCCAAAGTTCGTGAGCATTGTTACATTACTGGTGCGTACAGAGTTGCCGCACAAAACATATAATTTGCATTTGAGACTTTACTGCATCAAAAACAAATTTTCTTTTGTGTTTAATATCTTGCATAGGTATCATGGCACCTAATGATGCAAGCAGTAGCCATAGCATCAAAATTTCCGATCCCAAAGAACACACAAAAATACACGACGTTCCAGCTGGGACAGTTTCAGTTTATCGATTCAATACAGTTTATGAGTTAGCACTAGGACAATCTGACCGAGGAAACTTCAACATCATTCATCAGAAATGTCCATCCAATATAGACCTGTTGATGAAAACAGGCGCTTATCCATTATCTCCAGTATTCATGAGGACTGTTGTATATTGTCAGATAATGTCAGGTTTCTTGTGTCCATTATTTGTTTGTTTGTATGTTTCAGCATAATATTTGCTTTTACTGAGTGGACCTTTGTCTGTCTAGATGTGGACTCAATTTACAAAGTGATATCACGGCTTTCGTATCTTCTTTGACGAACCTTCGTGCGTTTTATTCTCAGTGTAATCGCATTCAAGTCATGAATAATATTCACGTTGACATGTTGATGCCCAATGATATCAGTATGTGCTTTATAAGAAAGGTCATGCCAGTAACACGCAGGATGTACACATCCTATAAAAGTCGCTTGAGAGCCCTCTCGACTGGAGAGACCATATTATCAGATACCATCAAAGACATCTGAAAACTAAATGAACAAAAAATATGTTACTGGTGATCTTATTTTGCACAAGCATATGCGAAGAGAAGAACTAAGGAAGATGAGTTATGGCTAGAATATAAGCAGAATATAAGCATCTGGTGTTGCAACTACAGCAACCTCCTAGAGACCCCGACTTGAATATTCTACAAAGGATGCAAAGGAGTGTCAGCAAACGTCAAAACGACAAAAACAGTTTAAGAGCTGGCTGGCTTAGCAACCATGGAAACCCGAATTTAGCAAAAAGGAAGAAGAGTCACATTGGCTAGACGAACAAATAATAAAGTTCTACCAGGAACTACAACAAAACGTGCTGCACCTGTGTCATCAGCAAAATCCAAACAGGAGATCGTCTAACTAAACCTGCATGGAAGTGACCACATGTACAAAAAGTAAAACAAAAAGAACTTCATGAGTTCTTAAATCAATCTATATGTTTTGAGACAGTAACTGGGGCGATGGAACAAGGAATAAAAGAATACAACAATTTTATAGTCCAACAGATAACAAGTGTGAACAAAATGGCTTACAACAAGGTGAGGACCTTGGCGGACTATATGACCCCAATGATCATGCAACATGTCTGCGGCATGATGCTAGACATCACTATGAATTGCTACACTGCAGACATCGTAGCGATATGACGGAATTGTTTTTTGAAGCCTCCTTAAAAATCATAATCACATTACATCACATGACTCCAACGACATTGTGGATAAATATTTACTCGCGGGTCAGTTCGTGCGGGCAACAACATATCTACAGTTATTAATCAGGCCACATTTTGTTCACTACTCATATTATGGGCAGAGCAACATCGTGCACTGATTCATGGACTTATTGAAAATATTCAATATATATATATATATATATATATATATATATATATATATATATATATATATATATATATATATATATATATATATGTCTATATATATATCTGTGTGTGTGTGTGTGTTATATGAAGCACGTAGTTCCTTCACCGTTGACGAGTTCTAAAACAAATGAGAGTGTTTTCTGCGTGAAATCTATGTACCGTAACATGGTTTTGTTTTGCGCGTTTCAACTTACAGCGCAAGATAATGATAAGGCACAGAGTAAAATGATATTTGAAAAATAAGACGTGACTGAGGTCTCTTTCCGGCTAAGTGATTATCAAAAACCCTCTAAAGAAATTCAGCAAGGCAATGCAGAAGCCACTCTTCACGTTATACTAGAATATCACAATTTGTGGTCGCACATGGACAGACATCAAAACGTTGACACGGTTCTGTAGATTTCTCAACAAGATGTTCGTACATTGTATTACTTTTCATGGGTATATTTATATGCATTTTTGTGCACGTGTCCTTAACGCTGATGGTAGTTATCAATGCTATGCTGTGATACTTTCTGACAAAACTATTAATGAAGGGCGCAGGTGGTCGAGCGAGAGTAGTAATGGGGGACGAACGAGGGACTATGGACTTTAATGTTAAAAATGGGTGTGTGTAATCGAGGGACAAATTATTTTAACATGGGTGCGACTGTCTAGGTGCAATGGAAATTTAACATGGGACTGACTATAGATAAGGGGGACTTGAACATGGATGGGGCTGTCTTGGGACAATGGGAAATGGTATAGAGATTGTCATGGGACAATGTGAGTAAAGAGGAAATATAACGGAGTGGATTTATCTAGGGACAAGGGACAGACACAACCGAGACATAGACATAGAGACATGTACTGAGACATAGATCTATCACACAAACATAAGATTATCTATGAGACAAATTTATCAAAGAACTGCACAATCAATTAAAAACATTTTTGGTAAGAGAGAATAGACATCTTTGCGAGACATGTGATTGGCCCTGAAAAGGGCTTTTGAAATGTTTATTCACACACTCCAGATAACATAGAGTGCATCATACGGGTCTTCTACTCTTCCTCAAACGTCGTCCGACAAGTGCAAGTGTACACCAAACAGTTAGGAACTCCTTCGCTGACTCGTGTCTCAAAAGATGTCAGTGGACCTCTCACTCCTACTTATTCGTAGATTTAAAACCCATTGCATTCTATATTACTTGCAATTTCGTACCCATCTGTTTCACATCTGGTGCTCAGACTGAAGGCATGTCGTGTACACGTCCTCATCGATTTTTTAAACAAATCCATAAAAACCTCAGTCACTACTGGTCTGTTTCACAAATCATCAACATGACGTCCCTTCAGTCTCATCTTCCCGTCAAATTAATTAATGCATTATACTGCATTAGTCGCAAACAAGATCTTCAAATACATAATCGTGTCTTAGAAGTCAGTCTCAGAGAAGTTTTCCGATGGTTTACGGTGACAGCATTTCAATTACTGCAAGGTATCATCCATATAACTCATCAAAAGAAACCCTTTTTTGACAGAAATAAAGTAACCTTTACGCAACTGGCAAATTTCCGCATCGATACTCAAACCAAAAAGCGTATTATTTTGAAACCTGGAGGTAGCCGTTCTTTAGGAGGTGTCGCCATTTTCTCCCTCTTAGAATGAGACCCCAATGCCCCAAAAGTCACCCACAAGAAAAACAATACCACAAAACATAAAACGCCAAACGTACCCAGATGATAATGAGTTGTGGTGTCAAGAACAGGTCAGAGCCCCAGAAACGAAAAGTCTTCAGAAAAAGAAAAGTACCAAGAAAAGACCCAATAATACAGCTTCTTCCAGGAACAGATGTGATACATTCCGTACGCAACCTTGTATTCCAAGGCACGACATGCAGCGACGGTCAGCACGTCTCCAGTATCCTCAGGTTCTTCCACTTCACCGTTACTAGTGATGCCAGCCAAACCCAATTTGACACCTATCCATACCCATTGGTGAAAAATTGTTAACCTCTGTCTCTAGGAACTTCTTTTCCGGCGGTGACACTTACCTCATTCTTTTTTGCTGCAGCGACAGCTGACAACAAAGTACCTGCCCCCAAAATCAAAGTTCAAGAGAAATCGGTTATGAGTCTTCTGAACTTATCTAAGTAAGAACTGATACGATTTTGTCTGTTGAGAACCTCTCATCATCTAGTGTTGCCTGTTATAAGGTTTATACGACTTATTGACAATCAGTGGCAATGCATCCCTCTTTAAAAAAGATCTATGTCAGACGATGTGCCTCAGTGCTCTTGTGTTCCTGAACGCAAAAAGATGTCACCTAAAAGAAGTACTCACCACCGCTATCGTCTGTCCCCTATCCAGAAAGGAGAAAGAAAAGGAGAGTATCATTGTTTGACCCAACATCCAAAAAGACCCGTCTAGCCCAACATCATTAACTGAAGAAGAGACCCAATCGACAAAATAAAAGAGGAGTATCCAAAGGGAAAGATTATTTGATGAGATAGTAAAAAAAAGTCAAAAAGACTTTTTTTCAAACCCTTAGACCAAATCCAAAAATATACTTCCAAAATATAAGATAGAAGGACGTGTGTCAAGTCTTCAATGTCAGTGTGTTTTGTGTCTGCTCTGGAACAAACAAAAATTTCATCCTGCAGAAGCCATCCCTCTTCTAACCCAAAAGGAAAGAAATGGAAAGGACTGACTTCTCGTATGGCCAAAACAGTGGGACGTGTTGTTCATCCTATCCAAAGCCCCTCCATCCACGCAAAAACATATCATTCAAACGACTCGAAAGACGGCATAGATACCCTGTGCAAATGTTGCCAGAATGTCTTGTCTCAGCATCAGAAAGAATAATTAGCAATGCATTGACACGTTGTTCGCCAAATGGTGCAGTAAAAAAGCATAGATGATTTATACAGCTGTTGTTAGGACCCTTGGTGAAAGGAGTATTGGAAACAATTATTTCAGGACTTATTGGAGCTCATGCTTAAC
Source organism: Potamilus streckersoni (assembly GCA_016746295.1). Classification (NCBI taxonomy): domain Eukaryota; kingdom Metazoa; phylum Mollusca; class Bivalvia; order Unionida; family Unionidae; genus Potamilus; species Potamilus streckersoni. Next base: position 3,492,079 of record JAEAOA010002352.1, on the reverse strand, counting down.
GAAGCAGTCCAATATAAAAAAGAACAAGAAGATTAAAAGGAACTCTAGGGTGAAAAAATCTCAAACGTGTACTTTGGAACTAATGGAAAGACGAAACTTATTTAAATGCCTTACAAATGATGGATGGCATTCCATCGTTGGCATGAACAACGCACCCCAAGTCCTCTTCTCATCGAGATGTCAATTACAACATAATTTGCAATCTTTGATGGATCGTAGCGATTTTTCAGAAACGGAAAAATCGCATCAGTACGGCCATGTTTTGAAACGTCTTCAACTCTCACAAGAAATGTTTAGACGAAACAGCTCAACTGACTCTGAAATATTTTAAGACCCTGATGAAAAGTCCATCACCGTCACCACTCCCAGTAGCCAAGACAGATGCAGCCACACAGATGCCTGAGGAAGTAGACACACGAGAAGTCTTTCAAACACCGTTTGCGGATCCCATCCCTAGTAAGATTGCACCGTCCTTGTTGACCCCTACCATCACTCCAAAACGAGTAGAACTCAAATCTTGAGTTAAAAAGATGATATACAATCCTAATTCGTCAGAAGTGAAAAAAAGAAGGGAAACCAGAGTTGAAATTATAAAGCAAGCCAAAATTCATCCCATTGCCACCACAACTACCCACAACTTCTACTCCCGCTTGGAGAATTTGTTAGGCAGTATTTACTACGATCTAGCCCATCATGCGGTTTAGGAAGGAGTAAAACAATAATGTCTTGCTACCAAAAGTGTCTATTTACCTCAAATGCAACGATCGTTACAGGAACAAGTCACATCACATTATATAAACCCATTCTACGAAACTTTTCCTGACGCTTCGTAAGTCATCGACTATAAAAAGAAGTGACCATCACGTCGTTCAACACAGTCTCAACAACAATAGTGATCACTTCTCCATTTTCGTCTCTGCTCGATCTACAAAAGCAACCCTTGTGGGTTTGGTGTAGAGAACTTGTCCCGAAAACGAAAATCTTTTTCTGCCAAATCTTTCTGGTGTATTTTGCCATCCGTGCTACCATCGCCAATTTGAGTTTACAGCAAGGAGACAAACAAATGTGGACCATTTTACTGAGAAGTTTGCATCGCTTACCTTCTACCTAACCCCTCCCTTAAATATTTCATTAACAACGGGAGCCTTGTGACCAACACCATTTACCCTCACAAAAGTCACCACCACTACAGCAAACATTTTTAGTCACTTCTTTAACCTAGAGTGACCCCTTGTGTGAGAGGGGGCCTTGTGGGTGAAGGGGAAGGCCAAATGAATCAAGAGATACGGAAAAGTTGGAGACCTGCCGCATAGAGAATGGTGTTATGGCTGTGTGCTTAGGGTGGGCCCTATACCAATTGAGACAGACCTGCCTCCACCCCGCTTCATGCTGTGTTTGCAAACACTTGAAGGCAGTAGTGACAGGTCCAAATGAATATATATATTCGGCAAATCAAGAAATGACAGACTACATATACTACTTATATACCTATCATTAATATTGGTAACAATATTTAATAAGATAAATAAATAAATAAGGGTATAGAAATACACACCGGATTTTTCAAGATCGCTGGTGGATATTGTATACGTTGAGATAAATACAACTTTTAGAATTGGAAACCAATGCCCATTCTTCATCAAGGATACAACAACGCTGTTGAAATCAGATCTCTTCACAACAAATCATCAATTTAACTTAAGTTCCATACTAAAATAGATGGAGCATAATGAAAAGGTCAGCTTTCAGTCTCCCATGATGGTCATCTACCTTTGATGAGCACCTACCTTGAATGGTCATTAACCTTTAACATCCATCGCTTACGCATAGTTTGCTTGTAGCAAAGGCATCTTCATTTAATCTGCATTTATTTCGCAACCTTGTCAAACAAAAATACAAACTAGTATTTTAGGCACTAAGAAAACATTATTAGCTTATAAGACCACTGCCCCCCCCAAGTACTTATTAATCTGGTTGTTTGTCCGTCCGAAGTCACTCTTTAGCAAGATTACGGTATATAAAATCTTAAGATAGACTAATTAATTGTCTGATTAGATTTACGTTTTCATACTCCAAGGAGCGCCAGCAGAATTATTTTCGGGCTGAGAGAAACAGATGTAGTGGTCCGCTAATAAATATATTGGACGTAGGCCTAAATATGTTTATAAGTGAAATCGGGGGAGGGATTTATATTTCAAGGTAATTTATGGGCATTTCCAAAGTTTATTTTACAAATCTTGTAAGATCTATCTTACAAACTAGTTAATAAAACGTTATGATTTATAGAGGATACTTATATCGTTTACATAGGTATGCAGAAATATTTCACGAGTGAAGTGTAAAGTAGAAATGTTGCGTTGTCACGAGTGAGGAAATGTTTCCATTTCAGAAGAAAAATAAACTTCAGTTTATCTATTAAAAAACGTGGATTTTCTTTCTATATATTTTGTTAAGGCAAAATCGTAGAGCTGCATGGGTTTTCTTGATTATATTCCAACATGATTAACAGCTGTATTGTTATAGCATATAAAAAAATGTTTTTAAATTTTCAACGACTTTGTTCGACTTTATACAAATTGGCTTGTACACATGCTTCAGACTGTGCATTTTGTCAAATTAATGTACAAATGTGAGGACTTTTTAATTTTTGTTAATACTTTTCATGCGATGATTGATATTGTTCAGTCAGGGCAACTAAAACTTGACAGTTGTAATATCTGACAAAACAAATTGTGTCGCATTGTTTGAATCTTTACATTGTAATGCCGTTAGCAATTGTCTAAGTTTTGTCAAAGTTTTATAAGTTTTTGTACTTATGGTGGCAAACGCAATTTACAAATCCGAATTTAATTTGTTTTTCTTCCTATAGTTTTTATTGTTGTATTAATCGCTGTACTTTCAAAAGCAATAACTTCTGCATCCCGTTTTTAGCAGGTTAATGAATGCTACCATGCAAATAATCATAGTTTACATGACGATGGATGGACGTATTATTTGGTAGCAAATCTGATATTGTAATCAGGATTTGATTCAACAACATATTTTATTAAGGCTTCCATTTTCTCTTTCCGAAATAATATATAATTATCATCAAAAATATTTAGTACATTATTAATTTTTGTACTAATCAATTTGTTGTGCTGAGAGTTTTTTTCTTGTTGTTTGTTTTGTTTCTGTAATTCAAAAATGTATTTCTTGAGCCTAGAATCAAGAAAAAAGAAAATCTAAGAATAAAAGAAAGAAAAAGAAGAAAAATTTCTGAAACTAATAATGTATTTAGATAAACTCATTGCCAAAAGTGGGAAGAAAAAAAAAATGCTTCGGCCACATAAGCAACGTCAACAACAATAATAACAGCGACAACAATAACAAAATATGCAAAGATGTAAGATGACTTAAATAATCTAAACTTTATGATCCAGATAACATGTGTGAAACATGTAATTTAAACGAAACCGGGTTTAGCTTAAACAATCATGCCCTGGATTTTGTTTATTTTTCACACATTCTTGATAAATATTTTTTTATAATAAATTATTTTCTAGCTTTACAAATGCCAAGAAGGGATAATTGATATCTCTCGTGTCAGCAGAAGGTCTAAAAAAAAAAATCCGATACTCTATCAGATGTGCCGTAACATGATTCCCTTCTTTAATCTGGAGCACAGTAAGTAAATTGTGTTGTGACGGTAACAAAACAGGTAATTTGATAACATTTAAATTTGTTTAACATGGGGCATAACCTTACTATAGTGCAAAGGCGAAGGAGCGGAATACACAGTACAACTAAAGTACATCATCAGTGAAAAACAATTGAAGAATATAATTCAAAGTATAAAGAAAACAATTATGAAAGCAGTGAAACAGAAAAAGGAATGGTGGTTTATGAAGGGAAAATGTCAGCTGAGATCGAGTTTCCTTTCCTCGGAGACAATTTATAAACATTTGGATTCTCAAATACATGGTGCATTTTTATTTTTTCAATGTCCTATTTTTTAAAATTAAGATATCCCGGTAAACATTTGGATACACGAAAACATTAATGAGTCCAGATTAAAAAATTTCGCTGAAATCAATAAAAGATAGCCTTTAAAATGATAGAATTTTAGATTTATTTTTTAGCGAGAAACCTGTTTTATGGCATTGTCTCCTTTCATGTCCCTTGATATTGCCTAATAATTTACATGTGTATCTCGACATGATTGGTGTTCGATTCACTGTGATCAATGATCACTACTTGATTCACAATTATCAAATGTAATTTCAACCATTTCTGAAATAGGGAATGCATTGATTAATCTTCGAATTGTGTTTTTATAATGGAAAAATAAAACAAGTTGTATACTAATTACTTAGTAAATTGATTGTTGAATTATGAATACAGGACTATGAAATGCAGACCCCTATCTTGTTTATCGTCGATATTAACAATTTTCATGATGATTCAGAGGACGTAACATTGATGTTTTTTACCTGAAATATACGAATGGTGTCTAATATAATCAAAGGTGGCTGCTGGTGAAAAAAATATTTGATATTTATGCAATTATTTACAAAGTTTCATTATACGAGAATACTTTTATTATTGTTACGTCAAAGCACTGACCTAGTTCAGTGATATAGACTGGATTTATCAAGTTAACCTTTGTCCCAAAAATTCGGATGAAACCGAGCTCACTTCTGGCGAGCATAAGTGAAACTATGATACACAGAATTTTGAAGTAACAGCGACTAAAATCGGTTTATTGGGATGGTCGAAAAAAAAAACTAAATTTCTTCACTGATGCAGTCTTTCGTTTTTCTTTTTCCGCTAATCGGCAGGTAAGTCAGATGTTCAATTCAGATAAAAGGATCAGCATATTAGATCGTCCTTGCGTGCCTGATATATAATAAAAGAATAATCATATGCGACAAACTATAAGAAGAAAAACAGGAGAAAACAATAGAGTCAAACATAAAAGTTGATTTGTGAAGGATCGCAACCATAAGCGTTTTGATGCGGTTTATCTCCACGTGCACTTCGGTTGTTATTTGCTGCGGGTTTGCCAACTGACTTAAAGTATTTTCTTTTGTTGTTTCTGTATTTTGTGAACCTAAATTCCTATTGTTTTGCAAGGTAATTCCTTGTATAATGTGACGGTTGCTGTTTTAATAAATTGTGCTAGCTCTGGGTTAAATGCAAGCATGGTGCTAATTTATGCCATAGCACAACCAAACACCAAAGCATGGCCTGGTGTCTGTCGCTCTGTCCGTCCTTCGTCAAAGCATCGATTGTGAATACCATTTTGCTGCGTTTATGATACTCATTTGCTAATAGACTTACCCAATTGTTTATCTATCTGCATCATAGCAGTTTTATATTGGTACATCATGTTGCAGACATGTGACATCATGTATCAACCGGTCACATTATCCTGACACAAAGCTGACCAGGCCTAGAATGTGCTAGTTCACTTTTTACTGTCTACGATTTTCCTTTTTGATTCTGTCTTTGATAAAAGATATCTGGATGTATATCCACCCTAAGAGATATTTCTTGATACATTTGCCATGTCTAAAGGTCTTGTTATACGTTAATAAATTGCAAAGTATTATATATACCTTATGCCTACGTGAACAAACACTTATAAGAAAATACCACCATATTAAAAAGAGTTATTTCGCGAGTCACCTGTAATATTGCAATCTTCCACGCTAAAAACTTTTTAAATGAATCATTATGAAGGTAAAATAGGTTTGCACGTGAAAGAGACATAAAATAGCTTCTGGTTCGAGATTTTAGCTATAATCCGGGTAGCTGATAAATCAACAGTTTCTAAAATATTTCACATAGGTAATGAGTTTACTTTTAAAGAAAGATGATAAAGATTTCAGATTATAAAAGATATTAAAATTTATGATATTATTTAATAGCCATGTAATGCAATTTCACGATGAACGACTTTCTTATTTTTATTTTTTCTTTGAATCTATCTCGTGTGAAAAATTTATCTAACGAAGTTATTAATGCATCTTTCAATTTCGAAGTCAATTGGAAGTCTTGATTTTCATGCGTAAATTGTAAATTTACATATGTACCGTATGTCTACCTGAGGAGAGACTAATAAGAATAGGACAAAATAACCAAGTATTAAGAAGGGAGATTATCAGAGTCATTTCGTCTGTCGGCATAATACGTTTTCCATACTGAAGGTGAACTCGTGTCACAATACTTGCTTACGGGACAGTACCCAAAGTTCCAATTTATTATTGAGTAATTTTCTTCTCTTTTTTTGGCAGTGATTCATGGCTTAGATCTAATTATTTCCAGGTACTGATTTCAAGGAAACGGCCTGTTCTTTACAAGATGAACATTAAATTGTGGGTGTCTTTCTGTATTTGGCGAAAGTGCAAAATGAGTAAACCTTGATTGAAATGTGTGATCAACGTCACTTTTATTTGTTTACAGGTGAGCCTCTCAAAATGGCAGCTTAATCTATGACGCGAACATTGTAGTTTATCATTGAAGATATTTGAGATTAACAAATAGTTTATGATGATGCGTACATATCATAGAGTTCTAAACTGACAAACAAATGAAGGTGATATATAGAGAACATAAGTGAGATCTTAATTTCTAGTCGTATGGATGAACTGACTGACGGACAGGCAGGCAAGGCTAACACTAAGTACTAAATTTGCATTCGTGATAGAAGAAAGCAAAAATATAAATAAAATGCACAGGAAGCAAAAAATATTGATGTGAAAACAAACGAAGGCACACACACACACACAAACACAAGAGGAACACGAAAGACAAATAACAGTTCGTATTATATGGAACATTTATTGCTGAAAATGGAATAAATATATAAAAAAATCACTTAAAAACCCATTATAACTTTAGTTAAAAATATAAATGGTAAAATGAGTTTTTAAATACAATATGGAAAAAGTATCGGCTGATAGAAAATGTATTTTTCTTATATTAATTTATGCTCATTTTGTTTTCTCCGTTAACTTTACATTGTCAGAATCGTTCAATATCCAGCGATATTGAACACCTTCATATTGCACTCCTACGTGACTGATGCACGTGAATAAAGAACTACTTTCTATAGTAAACAAACAATGGACGCAGACGCCAGCACTTTAGATTTATTGTGTTTGTCGGTGGATGAAGTATATCAACTGTTTGAACCATTTGAAAGTAGAGATGCCAAAGTTGAGAATGTAGATGAATTCATAGAATCACAGAAGAAATTTTCAATGAAGCTGGCGACTGAAGGTGATATCAGAAATGTTCAGCGATGGCTGAATGAAAACAAACGTGATAAGCGCTGCATTGAAAATATCATTCCGGAACATTGTTGAAATCGAAATCACATTCCATAGTAGACTGTACGGAACTCCGCAAGAAATGAATATGTTGTTCACAAAAAATAAACAATATTGAAACCAGCATCTTCTTAAGAATTTATGTTTAGAAACTTTCATTACGTATTTCCAAATACTGTTACACATCTGTGTACTATAATATATAGGCCTATATAATCCAGACTACAATGTTGATTTCGAAATCACCTTCCATAGTAGACTGTACGGAACTCCGCAAGAAATGAATCCGTTGTTCACAAAAATAAACAATATTAAAACCAGCATCTTCTTAAGAATTTATGTTTAAAAACTTTCATATTTTTTCATCTTACGATTCCAAACTATCCATGGCAGAACAAACAGTTATGCAGATTGTTGTCATCGCCAGTCCCTGAAGTCACACGTACATCGTGCGGAAAACACACAGAAGGAGATAATCAGAATTTGGCTGTATTGACAGAAAAACAAAATCTCTTAATTTCTGACAAGCTGGGAACTATGTTTAATGGCGCAGTCATTCATAATATGACTTTAAATTTCAATTTCAGATAGACCAAAATAGGATTTCTTTAAATGTGTGAGCGCGCGGTACGCTATGAAGTCAAAAGGTCGATAAGCGGAGCTATATGCGCATAAATACTATTATTGTGTATTGAAGGAGAATCTACGATTGTCAACTTATTTATTTTAATAATAAAATAATAAATTTTATTATATATATATATATATATATATATATATATATATATATATATATATATATATATATATATATATATATATATTTGGCTGTGAATTTTATTATTAAGTCTTTGGTAACGAAACAAAAATGAGCAAATAATAAAAAGGTTACTGCATTTGAATGGGAAAATATGAATTCGTTTTTTTTTCGAACGGCTATACTGCACTCCCAAGGTCGTGCAGTAAAGCCATCCGAAAAACTTGTTCATATTTTCCCATACAAATGCAGTAACCTATAAATATGATCGCTTGAACTATCTATTGTTTTTTGGTTTGCCTGTTTCTACTGTAACCTATATTTATAATATGCTCCAACCCTGTAAATTGGCATAAATAATTTCATCATATTTTCACAGAAGTGAAACAATTAAACCAGTTCGCCACCATCTGTATTTTTTTAAAAAAAAAATATCTTCATCTTTTAAAATCTAACTTCATCAAGACTTTCTTACTATTGTATACTTTTTTGGCCAAAACAATATACAGTTTAAAGGTACATTTTCTGGGCATTCTATATTTGCACGATTTTAGCAACCGGATCAGAGACCTGAAAAATTTAACGTCGTTAAGATCATCGACTATCCAGCCGTTATTTTAATTTTGATGCATTAACTTTAGTTCTTAGGTACATTTAACTTTTGTAGTAAATGTGAGGAAAAAATATATAATCCAGATAAGATAAATGCAATAACAACAGAAATCGACCAGCTCGTGAGTTTATGAATTATTTGTGTGCCATATAGAATATTTGCTGATGGTGAAAATTACATACTTATGAAATATAAAAAACAGATGTTTCTATACCTGATAATATGTATACACAACATTGTGTACTTATGAGTTAATTCATGGAACCACGAGGATGCCAACTAGTTGCCTGGAGTATCAATTGACAATAGTATAAAAGCTAATAAAGGGATAATCATAATGCGGTAATCTTTTACTTATATTAAGGATTAATAATCCATTCGAGATTATTAAAAAATGTAACACAATACACTGAGTGCATTGACTTCCGGTATTTGAAAGGCTAGGATAAAGTAAGTCATCGTTCTTTGTGATGTCACACAGTTTACGGCGTTAGATTTTAAAAACACATGATTTTTTTAGTTTTTAGTTCTCATAGACACTTTAGACTGTGTAAATATGACCCCATTGTCCATAATATCCAATTTTCCCTCGTCAGCATGTTTGGTCGATCGTTCTGGTGACCTGGTGGTTAGAGTGTCCCCTCAGGGCCGAGTCATACCAAAGACATGAAAATTGTTTTAGTAGCTACCTTCCTGGCGCTCAGCATTAAGAGGTTAGTTCTAAGACTTCTCAGCCTAGTGTCAGACTAATATAACTGGGTTGGGCATGATGCTACATGTCTTCGGCATAATGCCCCAGTGCTAGACATCACTATCAACTGTCACACTGCAGATTTCATAGCGATATTATTGGAAAAATTGTTAAAATTACGTTAAATGTCCAAATCACACACGTGCGCGTGCGAGCGAGCGCAAGTTTTTGTGTAAATAGTTACGTTTGTGGTATATTTTAAATGATAGTTCATTTGTGTAAATAGGTCTTGATTGTCAGTATTGTACCATTGTCCCCAGCCTTTATGATTTAATAGAACTCGGTGTCCTCAGTTTTAATTGATTTTTTTTAGACTCTTTCCTTAGATATGACTAGAATACCCTTAATGAACCATTGTTCACATTCTCTACATTTCTGCTAATTACTGTCTTTCGTTTTGATGATACTGCAGACCACCAGTGTAAAAATGTACATTCAATAATCATGTAGACTTTATAAGACATGATCGTATTTATACTATACATGTATGTAAAAGTATGGATCCACCATGCTACCATATAATCTGTTTGCAATAACCATTTGTATCTAAGCTGTTCGTGAATCAAAAAGCTTGCCTCAAATTTCGTTTTGCAATCTAATGCAGTTCCATTTATCCATAAATTAATATTGTCTACGGACTCTGTGGTTTCGTTAATAGTGTACGTCCTTAGTTTGTGCTTATAGTTCTAACTAGATGTGTATATAAGCCTTCCTTTTCATTGACGTGCCGATATCCACAGTCGCTATGTTTTGTTAATAGGGCACGTCTTTAGTTGCATCGATGATTCATATTATAATTTGTAAGATGTTCTCATTGTGCTCAATGTAACAGTGCCCACGGAATCCATGTTTTCTCAGTGATTGTGTGCACTTTTAGTTTGTGTTGATAGTTTACTCCATCTATGTAAACATGTCCTCAATAACGACCGTGTTCAGATTCTCTATTTTATTGATGCTTACTTGCGTCCTTTGTATGCAGTTGACAGTTCATTCAGTTTGTTTAATGATTTCCTCGCCGACCATGATGAACTTTCTTCATGATTTTTGAAAATTATTATTGTCTTTTTTAAAGTATTGTACTCATCAATGGTAAAGCTTAAAATGTTTAGGTCAAGTTAACAAGCAAACTTAAAATGCAATAACAATTATGAAACAAGTAATACAATCGAAATATAATAAAATCAATAATACTACAAACGAAAACCATTTCAAATTTTATTAATTATATGAATGTTTCAGGTTTTGTTGGAGTACCGGATCGCCACATTGCTGTATTTAGCATCAATTAACAATTAAGGATTGGTGCATTAGGGAAGAAGTAATCACGACGTGGCAATCATTTGATTCTGTAAACGCTTACAAATGTGTATGTGATGAACAAATAAATCTCGCATAAGTACACTAAATCTCTGAGTGTGATCCGTTTAAGTACGGCTTAATAACGTTTCTCTTCCTTTTATGTTATATATATATCTCTACTGCATGTTTAATTTTTTTTTACATGACTGTAGATTACATTATAAGATAATTTAGCTACAAACAGGTTATTTACTTCGACTTCAGTTATATGCCCTGCCTTGATAATGAACCTGTTGACAGTTTGGGATAATTTTCTTTTGATGTGATTGAGTACTGCAACAAAAGTCAGGTATGGAGTATGGAGGTATTACGACATAAATCAAGTAGGTAACAAATTGCAACTTGAGTCATAATAGGGTTGTGTGGATTTTTATAAGAGGGTAGAAGTGAACAATTATTCACTCATAATTCTATTTCTGTTCTTATTTTAATTTCAGTCTGTAACACTATTTAATGTCGTGCTAAGATCTATTTTGAGAGGAATCGTTTATGTAAAAATTATTTCTTGGAATTTTACAAGGTACTTATATGACTGTTTTTGGACTAATTATTCGTTATGTTTTACAAGACAAGAGTCGTAACATTCATTCTTCAAGAAAATGGGAGTTCCAGTTGATCACGGCTTCACATTGTACTCAGTTTCCAAGTTAAGAATAATAATAAATATATGAAATGGAGAGATTAATGAAAGGCAAAAATACAGGAAGCAGGCAAGATTTTTGTGTACAAGATTTCATTACTGTATTAGAATTTGCGATAACTGAATAATATACATTTAATTTTGAAACAACGCGGGTAATAATGATTGCATAAATATTAAACGAACAAATTAATACACTGGAAATAATTCAGTGAATAGATCCAGAGCAAAGTGTTATCTTATATTTTGTTAAAATTAGTTACACTGAGCGGCAACATCTGAATGAGAAATACGTAATCATGATTATAAGGATATTGATCAATACGTAATATCATTAAAAATATTTAATATAATCTGTAATAACTTGTACATTCCGACATATCAATACCGGAGACATCTGAATTAAAAAAAATAAATATTTGATTGATAATAACAATGAAAACGTACAACGGCACATCACGGTTTAGAAGAATTTACAAATGTTGGTGTGATTAGTGCATATTGATTGTGACATAATATCTAAATTGTTGTGAGTTGTCTGAATTCTTGCACCGACACCGTTAGTAAGTAAACTTATAAGGTCTGATAATTTTGAATGAATTACAGTCAGAACACAGAGATTACATGACATGGCTTTTGGATTTTTATTTTTTTAGGTTGAGATTAGCAATTTCACTGTTAAGTGCGAGCTTGTTAACATTTAAATACAAACACTATTGATAGGATCAATAAAACAAAAAAAAGGAAATTAAACAACAGCTAAAACAGAATGCGCAATAGTGTACAAACAGTTGACAGAAAACGACGCTAAATACATGCACACTATATGTTTTGTAATAAATGCATTCGTTCTACTTACACTGGCATCTCTTACTATATTGTATCTATACTAGATAGTTAAATCAATTAGAAAGAGAATAAAAGTAACTACAACCGAATAAATCTCGACAATTATCAAGTTGTTCCTTACGATGGCGTTTTGCCATTGTTTGACCTGTTATCACCGACTAGCATTCTTCATTTATGTCGACTAGTCAAGAGCTCTTTTCTTGTTCAAGATCAGAAGAATCGTAAAATGAGCATGGTATAACATTATTTGTGTCAATACGCTTATTCACACTTTTATGCTTTGAACAATGTTATCGTCTTCATTAAAGCTTAACAGATGGAATTCCAATCTTTATCTCCCCTTATATTGTTGTTCTCTGCAAAGTAATATTTTCTAATTAACGCTAAATGAGCTACCCGAAAATTTTCATTAGTATGGTTTCGTTGATTTATGGAATGGTTCATGCATTTGTTTACATACTTCTATTTCATCCATCTTGAATTTGTATTAATTTTCTGCTCTTTTGTTTTCTTTTACCCAATTCTTGAGGATATCAATTCTAAAAAAAAGTTTGCAAAAAAAAAAAACAATTTTTGTAAACTGAGGTTTGTTTTGCTGTACTTCCTATCTTGGTTTCTGATATCAGTGTATTTGTTCACAAGCTAGTAACGTCCCTTTACCGACGAGTTTTCGACTTAATCAAATTATAAAAATGTCATATGTCAACATAATTGTTTAAATTTATGAAAACTTTAATTGAAATAAGACTGCGAAAAACTTAAAATTAAATTGAAAATTATGTTTACATTAACTGTTAAATCTGCTGGTAATTGGACGGTAGTGAAATTAAAACTGAACGAATTCCGTTTCTTAGAAACAATCACCAGGAAAGGTCACAAAGAGAAAAAAGAACAACGTCGATTTTAAGGTGGTAGACAAATCGGAAAACCCTTAACAAGAATTTGAAAATGCCCAAAAGTAGGAAAGCTAAGAAAGGAGCAAGAAAGAACTAGCATTCAGAATAATGGTGTTAGGTGTTGTAATTGTTGTCATTAGTTTAAAATTAATATTATAATATATTATGAGAGCTCTGCTATTAAAACTGTTGTATTTGATAAATCACTTTAGTAAATTTGTTCAAGAGCACAAGCTCATACAAATACATTCTCAGAAATGCTGTGAAGTTTGTTTACACACAAACACATGATCATGATATATATATATATATATATATATATATATATATATATATATATATATATATATATATATATATATATATATATATATAAGCTTGTATAAACCGATTAAAGATAACATTAGCAAAGATTATTAGATGCACCATACTTATTTAGGCAGATAAACCCCGTTGAATGCAAAATAACGAGATAGCTATGATTGATCATAAGATCGTGTCATACTAACATGCATTGAGGCTACATCGTGAACAATAGGGAAATCTATAGAAGATTATAGTACTTTGCAATCAGAGTTAGAACAGTTAAAGAACAGTTTAAATACTAAGTAATGCAACACATTCGACTGATTTATAACCTATTGATTTAGTGATGGTGTGGTGGATTACTGGAAAAAAATGATAACTGCTAGAACTAAAACATTGACGCGGTTACACAAAGATGTATAAAATAATTACGTAACATTAAAAACCAAAACAACATATGAAAAAGATATAAAATAAATGTGAATGTAAGCCTAAACATATGAGTACTACCAGTGATTGCATATTATTGTCTTAACAGACAAATTATAAATCTAAAAGTTAAAAATAACCTCTAATGTTAGAAAAGAAAAATAAAATATATTTTAGTATATTCTCCTTTTACGTCCAGTTAATAAATATCGCATAGAATTAAGACCAAAGTAGTTTACATTTTAGGGCTTAATTGTCCCACCATATTATATTTCGGAATTCCATGGCCATCATTTGCTAGATACAAGCAAGGTAATCCAACCTTCAGAATGATTTAGCTAGCATGATATATAATAGTTTCGACAAATCGCATAATATATATATATATATATATATATATATATATATATATATATATATATATATATATATATATATATATATATATATATATATATATATATAATTTTTACTCATGAATATGGACAGTTTATGCATCTATCCATTTTCCAATTTATTTTGGAGTGAAATATTTCTTTCTATAACAGAGGTCTATTTGCATGGATGAGTGGAAATTTGTTATATTATCTGTATCATTCCACTAATTCTTTAAGGCATCATTTGTAGAATTCTTTTAATTGATCAAAACACTGCATTTTCTTGTTTTTGCTACCTTAAGAAAAGTCGTGTTCATCATTCATCTATAGTTTTTACATTTTTTCTTTAATTTTCTTATTCAAAACCTAGTCATGAAAATCTATCACTGTAAAAGTTTATTGATATATGTTGTATATGTTATATGCTTGCATGTGAACGGTGTATTCGTGCTTTTTAAAATTTACATGATTAACAAAGGGGTTTTCTGGAGTAATATCTTTTTCAAAGTTGGTGTGCCATGCATATATAAATTGTTCTGTTACCCATTCTTTTAAATCAGCATTGATTATATCTGCTAGATTTGATTAGTTTTTTAAATTTGTCGAAGCTATTTGATTTCTAGGATTGTGCAAAATTTCTTAATTACAACTTTGAGTTCACGTAAGAAATCAATGCCGTCATTCATTTCAAAATCACTGTAGCAATGGGCTCCGTTAAAATCAAGTTTTACGCTTGAAGAATTAATAGTTTTTTTTATAATGGCATGACAACAATGGAAATTGAATTTCCAACAAATAACGTCTAGAATTAAAACAAATAGTTTAATTTTTTAAATTTGGCTGCAGAATAAGACAAGGTTAGAATAATCACCAATTGTATTTGGCTGCTGGGACTATAATGACTATGCAATAATTTTTAAGTTGCAATCATTAATTCTTTTGTCATCCTGCTATTATCGCATGAAGATTATTATTAAAATATGAAACATCTGTTTATCTAATTATCCTATTTGATTAATCTGATTTTTAAAGCAGTTTGTATTAACGATAAAGATCGCAAAATGCTCCTCCGTTCTCTCGTCTATCAACCACCGAGGAAAATGAACTGTAAGGATTTTGGTGTACCTGGCTAGTATTCGTATCCTTTTTACGCCAAATTTGCATTGACGTTGCTTCTATTATTCAATTACATGGTCGAATCTAATCACATTCTAGCTCTTGGGAGACATAAGATAATTCCCTGAAGAAAGTCACTCTATAGTCCCAGTGAATCTTAGGTATTTCGTACACCGGTAATTCACATGTCTTGAAATCTGAATCAGTTTCAACCATTACCATAGCATCAGTGTTGTATCGTACATGCAGGTGTGCTTAATTAATAAAAACTATTTTTTGAAGTCTGAAGGCATCGCTGGAACACGTGCTCATATGCAGAATTTGATCTGAATTTGGATACGTTATCAGCACACTATCAACGCTTTAAAACACAAGGTTTAGTTAGGCTTATAAAGTACCCTATGCGTTAAAGCTTCTTGTTTGCTCGAAGGTTGTCTATAGCAAAATATGTACATGCATATTGCTTTATTACATTAAAAGCTATTTAGTCATAAAATATAATAATTTAAGAAAGCTCTTCACTTTAGATATATATGCTTTAGAAATACAATAACAAACACGAGTCTTATATATTTACAAAATCATATCAAATAATATAGAAAGATTTTACTTTTTTGTTACCTGTAATACTGTATTTTATGTATATTTTAGAGTGCACATGTCCACTTACACATATACTCGTTTGCTTGTCTGTTTTCTTTTTTCTCCCCATTTACGTCCTTCATCCATAATTTCTTTACTGTTCAAAAGGTTCATTCTTATGAATTTCATTTTCTAGAGTATTTATTAGTTCTAGTTTTCATCCTTTATGTGTAATTTGATTTTTAAATATACGGTATTGCCTTGCTGAACCTGCATGTGAACCATAGACCACCGGAAGCTACCAATATGAAATAGAAAAACAGAAATCTATCGACCAATTACAACAACATCAATCAGTGTTGCCCTTTTCCATTTTTTTGACATTTTCCAATAACGTACTAAAATAAATTTACAGGAATCGAAACCTGTCAAAACTGCCTGACTCTGTATTTTTCGGCCTGTGAAGGAAAACAGTTAAATGTATGTATGTCTAAATTTTTCGCTGGCATATCGAGACAAAGAACTAGTTATAAAGTTGTCAAATATGCCTAACAGATTTCACCTCTCTACATGGAGTGGTTTTCTATTTTTAAAAATTGTTACCAAGATTTGTGTAAAAGAAGTATAGGTCCAAAACGTTTATACGTGTGAAAAGAGTGAATATATTCAAGTGATCGACTCATAAATTCAAATATGCCAATCAAATTTTAATTTGTCTTACTAACTTTTCGTAGGGGTGAATGGTAAGTGGGTGGGGTTGTACACAAGTTTACAAGTCGGTTCTCAAAGATGCAAGTCCAAATATTTCAAAAGTTTGTTTAAAAAAAGGACAAAAATTGATGGAAATAGTTTGGAAATTTAATTCGGTCATCTGCTATCTAAATTTCTGATGGACCGAACTGACCAAATAAAAAGCCTTCGTTTTAAATATTTAAGGATTAAGAATAATCTGTTATTTTGAAATATTGTGCAAGAAAATTTCTTTATTTTTCAGCAAAGATACAACTGGGCAAGGTAATTTACTGTATTTTAGTCTGCAGTCAAATTTAAAACCAAACGCTCATAATGAAAATGACTATACAAGTTCGGATGAACTAATTGTCTTGAATACTATAATGTACCAAAAGTATTGATGTATCCTAATGTTATAATCCAGAGAATGAATTCATATTGATCACTAAGTAGTGCTTGTGCAAAATGTCTACAAACACTTTGTAATTGCAATTAATAATTTAAATAAATGATTTAATTTAAGTTATATCTGAACCCAACTAATGATTCCTCTGAATGATGTCAAAATAATTTTGTTTACCTCAGCTGAAGACACATACACAAAAAAACGAACAGGCTGTGGGTTAAAAGTTTTTTTTAAAAACATTCTAAGTTTAATAAATAAGAGAAGACATTGAACTCAGATATCAATAGACAATTTATTTATAATTTACAAACATGGACAAACGTCAGCAATCTAAACATGTTGTTCACAAATGATCGTTAGCTTAGAGGACAACATTCAATTATGGATAAAAGTCAACTACACAATAAAGTTATACATAGCAAAAGACACTGGCAATCTTAAGATATCATAACATACACGCGAATATTAAGCACTTCCGCTTTAAATAAGTTTGCTCTTGAATTAGAAAGCAATTAAAAGACTGGTTAACAGATACAACTACCCTAATTATTCAGTTTTCAGAGAGCTTCCATGACTAATTATTTTTTTCAAAATAGCTAAAGCACTACTGGTTTGTTTTCTCTTCAAATAATTCTAGGTGCCATTTAGAAACTGTAGTAGTGAATAGAAAACACAAAAAAGATAAATAAATGGCTGGGAGTGGGCACTGCAAATAGATGTAGACTTCTGATTCGTTAAAATAGAACCGAATTTCTGACTTGTGGTGTTTTCAGTCGGTTCGTCAAAGACGTTTCGGAGGCCTGGTAGCGACGTACACTTACGGATTATCAGTACCAGGAAGTAGTTTTCTTTAGTGATTGTTCTGTTTTCTGATATTTTGTATGTCTGTGACGCTAGTCTGTACTCTAATCGCTTTGTCATTTTACCCTTTTTGAGTTTAATAGTCTCTTTAGAACATAGTTTTGAATTTATACATTAGGGATTGATGTTTAAAAGCTGAACTTCTATTGAATTCATTGCAGTTGTCTCAGCTTTACCTGTATTATGGTGAACGATGCAATCTATGTTTGTATTGTTTTTTTAATGAACTTTGTTCAGGCATATATATATTAAATCATATGCTGATTGTCACAAAATCTTAGATTAAAATGCGATTTATGTAATTGTTTAGTTGGAAAGCAAAGATTTTACATATGTAAGATAATCATAATACATTGCTGTATCTAATCTTTCTACTAGTGGAACCATGGATCATTTGATTTTTTTAAAAGAAAAAGATAAATATTTATCAATTGTACATGCAAATAATTGTTGTTCTTTGACATTTTCCAGGCGACAGGATCTGATATTGCAGATCCCATCTCATTATTCATTAAATAGATGATGGAGACTTTCGCCAACATGCCATATTTTATTTCGTCGTCTACAAAGTTTGTAACATTTCAGTGTTATAACTTTGCCGGTTTCAGACATTTAAATAAATCTGGTACATACCTCCAAGGGTAAAATAATACTGTATAATGTCTGCTACGCTAGGATCCATGCAGATAAATTTTATATTTTATCTTACTTTAGTGTCCACCTCGTGATGTTTTACCAATTTTTTAAGCATAGAACGCCACTGGACCTTTCCTCCAGGTAAAATTGTCTTACAATGGATATTAGAGCGTCTTCTTTTATTAAGTATCAACAATGACGTTTAGGGCTTTGAGTGTACCTTAGAAAACTTACATAGATTACTATCTAGCTTCCGCATCGATCTGATACATACAGGTAAGTTTTCTATACATGCTTTACTCATAGAATCCATACGCATACGTGCTTTTTATTGTAAGCAACGCTTCAGCGATTTTACCTGTATAGGCAGCAAACAAGGCCTTCCTATAGATAACTTGTTACTAGAATTGATTTTTTAGGGTTTCCCTAGTAAGTATAAATAGCTAGGCTCCAATTCTCAAACTATATGCCATATGCCCACTTTACAGGTATTTATCATATTGTATAACTCTGCATGGACACTACTAAGTTACAAAATCAGGACGTTCAATGTACTATGTGTAAATATTGTTTGCTCTATTTTTGTATTTTAGATTTGGACCTTAGGCTGGACCAGTCTGACAATCACCAATCAAAACGTACCATTCTATGATAACTAACACACTGCCTTATGAAGAAAGAGAGGCTCTCGGACAAATTAAAGACCTATCTGGTATTCTGTTTGTGGCTATGTAAGAAGGCTTGCCTGTAGTTACCCATAGGTTGGCGGTTCTTCACATTTTGTTCCTGCACAAAATATACTGGCTGCCATTTGCCAAAAATGACATTAAACAGTTCAGTAAGCGCCCTTGACCTAGCTCCTTTTTGTGCAAAAACCATTTGGCTTCATTTAATCAGACTGACATTTACCTCTACCATGATATCAGAGTTATATACCACAAATGTAAGTTACCAATAAAGTTTAGATTTATTATTCGAGTTATTGACCAGAAATAATTTTTTTTTCTTCTTTCAGTAACCCTGCCCTTTTGGACTCAAAATTGACAGTCTTCTTCTTTATCCCAAGATCAAATCGTCTACAACATTGATAATGTTAGCTGGAGATGAAGATTATACGATGCAAAGGCAAGGAGAGAGAAGAACTCTGCCTCAGTTTCAATAGTTGCTCAGTTGGTATAGAGTATAATCGATCCTGTGGCCTTGAAGTATGAATTAGACTCTATCACAACCGTGGAAACCTGATAAAATGGTCACCTGTGTAAAGTGGTCAAGTGGTATAATGTAACATTTGTTACAGAGGGTAGCTGTATAGAGAAGTTGACTGTTCATAATTGTTAAAACAAATGAGACTGACCAGGGTCACATGTACGATCACCACTCCGTCTCAATGCATCTAAAACATTCAATTCTGAGCAGTTCTTCACTTTACTTGCCTTGCCATTGAATATTCCTAATTTTGTCAATATGCCACAACAATCAGTCAAATACATTGACCTGAATTTGATCTTTATATAGAGCCATGGCAACTCATTTGGTGGTGTCAGACCCATAATCAAATATAATACCTGCTCAGGTGGGCAACAAATGGGCAAAATGTGTTTAAAGTGCTGTAAAAAAAAAACGAACAACAAAATAAAATCATAACAAGTGACCTATAATTACCCCTTCTTCAATGAATTAAATTATAATTAGTCTCACTAAAATTCTGTATCCCCTTTATACCTTATAAATTTAAAACCAGGTCTTAAATCATTTCTAATTTGGAAAAATATAGGTGTCAATTAGAGCAATAATAAATACTGGCTGTTTTATGTCATGGATCAGCCAAATGTAAACGATGAGCAGCAGTGAATTGATGCAGACATTTGCACACTTAAATAAAGCTGGTACATTTATACTGTACTTACCATATTTAGACATACTATTACTACTACTACTACTACTACTTATTATTATTATTATTATTATTATTATTATTATTATCATCATCATCGTCATTATTATTATTATTATTATTATTATTATTATCATCATCATCGTCATTATTATTATTATTATTATTATTATTATTATTATTATTATTATTATTATTATTATTATTATTATTATTTTTTATTACTATTATTATTGGCAAAAATAATTGGCAAGAACGAAGTATTTTGGCGAGACCACAACATCCAAAAGTGCGAACATCATTATTTATGTATTTTATACCCCCGTTTATTCCATAATACGTCATTGTTAAACTGCTTTTCACAGCAACAAAATATTAAAGTTAACACCAATACGAAGATAAAACCCCTTCCAATGACATTTATGACTGATATGTAACAGGATTTTACGTGCTGCTGCATCGTGATAGACCTGCCATGACGTCATTGTGCATAAAAACAATTTGTCAAGTCCTACCAGACTACCTTTCAGTGCTGTAGTTATGCACAGACCGTTCGGCCATTTTAATGCACCTGGTTGTTTATTTAATTTTTTTTTATTAGGAATCAAAGTTAACGATAGTATTTATAAAAGTTGCATACTAAAGTCTTAATATGTGGTCAGTTCAAGCAGACCTCTTAACATCAAAGTCAGCTTAGGGTATTTTATAGGTGGTAGACTGTATTAGAATTGATTCATTTCAAGAGTGTTGCTATCAATTAGCAGCGACCGTCTAAGCCAGGCTGTTTTGCACTTATCTTGCTGACGACATAACTTTTTTTATAGTTTGTTTCATATTTTATAGCCCAGTCTTTTCACTTTCATTCAAATTCCTATAATTTGCGCAAAGTTTAAATAACACAAAAGTTGGCCTAATGCTTGTAAACAGTTTTACAAGACAGTTTGGAAATGTCAATTCACCATATTTTATCATTCTTCGGTATCGGCAAAAAATTATTCTGGTCACGTGGAATAAATGCACTTGCTGACACGGTGGAAGGGCACATGTAAAGTGTGAAATATAGTCAAAAGCTATGTTTTGATTGACCTTGAAAAAGAATCATGACCCCAATGTGGTATGATGAGCTATTTTCGTAATTATATTGTGCAGCAACTAATTAATCTTGGGGAGAGGAGGCAGGGAGGTGTATTGGACTATAAAGGAACTGTCGGCCCATGGAATCCTAGTGTGACTGGAATATTGGTTTGATGTCAGCTTGGAGAAATGCATGTAGTTAAATAAACGGTAGTTAGGCCTTATTTTTACAAGATCATGAGATAAGTTTTGTTTTAAACGAAAAAATGAGTTGCATATGTCGTTGCCACTCCACAGTTTCGTATTTTGAAAGAAAAAGTTACTATCGACATTTATTGTTTTTGATCATGTGTTAGTTATAAAAGAATCCAATAATGCGCGATCCACTTTTATTTAAGCATTTAACATGTACCAGATACTGTGAATATTTCCTCAGTTTTAAGGTTGGTTTGGCGCTTTACGGCACAGCAACACAGGTAGGTTATTTAGTGACAAGGCATTTAGAGCTAAGTGGCGTGCCCAAGGACACACCATGGAAGCTGACCAAGGTTAGCCAGATGGTATAAATCGAACCCTCACTCTTTTCGCCGTGAGTTTGGTATAATAATCACTGAATCACCGCGGCTTTTCCCAGTTGTAGAACGCAAAAATCAGTCCCAAATTTACAAAATTACAAAAATTATCTAAACAGCTTTTTCAATTTTGTTCAGAAAAAGAAAACATCAGGTTCTTAAAACTCCATACGAGTAGTAAGTGTAAGAAATTTGTCTGTCTGAATAGAGACAGGGAAAACAGCCCAAATGTCGGATATTATTGAACTCATTTTGTTTAGTTTATAAGCTGGAATTAAAAATATGTAAGATAAAACAAAATCAGCTATACTGAGGTAATTTTACTTTAGATTGTATGGAATGAAAAAAATGATCTGATTTTTAACAGCTTTTGCCACAAATATTGAATGTCAGGAGACGATTTGAATGCCATAAACTGAAATTTAGTGAAAACTGCGTAGCGTAACGTACGCTTTGTACTATCGCTGGTAACTGAGTGTCTCAGCTACCTGGCGATTTGCTATGTTTAGATATTTTGCAGGCGGCCAAACTCTTCAGTTTCGGAGGTTGGTAAATCTTGCACCATTGCCGCTGAATACGCGCCTCTGCTAACTGGCGATTTTCTGTCCAGTTTTAAATATTATCCCTACGCCAAACAACTCTAAGGTCATATCTGTATGTCAAGAGAAACAAATTAGTTCCAAACACGTGTTCACATTACTTTGTTAATTTTCATGACTTACTGAAGTCAATCTAATATATATCTCGGAATTAATTTAAACTAAACACGATTCTTTTTTTTAAGTGTGTTAATATGTGTTTTGAAAATGCAAAATTTCCAATGAGTATTACAGTGTTTTCGCTGTCAAATTTTCATTTTCGGAGGTGAGTAGTTTTTGCACGTTGTAAAGTTTATCATCATCATCATCAACAACATCACCATCATCATCAACATCGTCGTCGTCATGGTCATCATCATCGTCATTAATCCCTTAACCTATGAGGTCGTTGGGGCACCACAGTTGACTTTACAACCAATTCTATCCATCTTTCCCTGTTCTCTAGTGCTATTTAATAATCTCCAAATTCCATGCCTATCCAGTCCTTAATGTTGTATTCCCAACTCTTTTTCTGACTGTCTCTTCTTATGCACCCTCGCACTGTGCCTTGCAAGATTGTTTTCACCAGTCCAGATGATCTAGACCGTAAAAGGGCAGTTTGCGCTTTTTTTACAGTGGTCAAGAGGTCTTCATATGATCCGATGGCTCGTTGGATCCTGTTGTGAACCTCTTTGTTGGTTACATATTCAAGATCTTGCGATAGCATCTCATTTCTAAAGTTTTAATACTTTTTTTATATTTAATTTGAGTGTCAATGTTACACAAGCATACATAAAGATGGATATGACAAAAGCGCATCAGTCTTATTTTGAAACCAAGAATAATATTGGTATCGGTCCATATTGGTCTCAACCTTGCTACTGCTGGTGTTGTCTGAGCAATCGTGCAAATAAGTTCTCGTTTGGAGCCGTCATCTTTGATTATTATTCACAAGTACTGACCCTTATTTCTGCACTGATGCAATTCGCGTTGTATGTCATCAGTTTGATTTCTTCGGCGCCAATCTCCATCCCGTATGCTATGGAGGATATGTCGGAGCGCTCAACCAAGTTAGCCATTTGTTTTTATATCTTGCTAAGCCATCAATATCATCTGCGAACCGAAGGTAAATTATTGTTCTTCTTCCGATGCTGACAGTGCTCTCGTGATCATGCAATGCATCCTACATGATCCTTTCCAGTAAAACGTTGAAGAGCTTAGGTGAAAGTATACATCCCTTTCTGACTCCAACTGTTGCTTTAAACTATCTCCTCTGCTGCCATGTTGAGGACAGCACTGGTGGGTTTGTCATAAAGGTGCTCAACAACCTGCATCAGGTTTGAGCTGATGTTGAACTTTCTCATAGTTATCCATAAGGCCGCATGCCATACCTTATCAAAGACCTTTTTGAAATCTATGATGACTTGGTATAGATTCCGATGATGCTAAAGGTATTTCTCGTAAAGGAATCTGAGATTGAATATTTGTTTTGCGGTGATCCTTCCTGATCGGAAGGCTGCTTGCTCTTCAACAATAATTTTCTCTGCTTAAGGCTTTATTCTCTTTAGAATTATTTTCTGCATGACTATGCTCGGTCGATTGATTTAACTGATGGTTATGTAGTTTTGGCTTTGCTGTAGGTTTCCTTTCTTGGGGAATACGATGAACAAGGACTGAGTCCATGTGGTGGATCATTCTCTTGTCTGCCATATCTTGATGCAGATTGTTGTCAGGACTTTGACTATCTTTTCTCCTCCTGCTTTAATGAGCTCTTTTGGCATGTTTTCAACACCGGATGTCATTTCTTTCTTTAGTGACCTAAATGCAATTTATACTACCTCACGAAGACTAAGGTTGTCATCAGTTTCTTCTGCTTGAGGAAATTTTAGTACGGCTGGATCTCCTTGGGTATATTATGATTGAACAATTCTGAGCAGTATTTTGTCCATCGCTTGAGGATCGCTTGATCTTCTGTGAGGCATTTTCCTGATATGTTTGGATGGTGGTAGTTTCCTCATGTTTGTGGGTTGTGAGATCTTTCACCAGTTGAAATGCCATTTACTGTCATTTCTACTCAGACTGTCTTCAGTTTTGCAGCATACTCTTTCTATTCAAGATTCAATTGCCTTTTTATGCTTTTCCTGATCATGTTGTTTATCTCTCTGTATTTTATAGGTCCTTCATGATTTCATTTTTCTTTCAGTTCTCTTTTTTGTTACATAATTCAAGGAAATCTGTTGTGACTCAAGGTTCCTTTGTTCGACTATATTTGCCAATGATCTAGCTAGCTGTGCTAGTCACAGGTATGTTGAATGTGGTTGTTAAGGACTCTAGGTCGGTGTCTTGGCTGTCCAGGGTTATCAATGGTGTAAATTTGTCACCTATCATTACTTAGAAGACTTCTGCGACTTTGAATCTTTCATTTTGTCAAGGTCAAATCTGATTCTCGATTGGTTAGGCTTTTTGATCATTTTCAAGTGAAAGCATTTTAGGGGATAGAGAACTTCCGGTTCCACTGAGTCCCTAGTGTTCAAGAGGTGGAGACTGAATTGAGACTAGCCGAAACAGTCGAAATCGACAGAAGTCTAGTCGTGGGAGAGAAAGTAAAGGAGGAGGAAAAAGAGTCTAGAGAAAGTTGAGGAGGAGGAGAACGACTTTTGAAGGAAGATTGGGGAGGAAGAGGAGAATGAATTGGGAGAAATAGAAGAACAGACATACAAGGACAGGTGGAAATCAGTCTCACACTGCAAATTAAGTGATGAAATAAAGCTTGTTAGAGGGACTAGGAGAGGGATGTAATTGGAAATTTGAGTCATTTGATTATTGAATTGTTATTAAATTGTTATTCATTGAATAATAATTTTGTATAGTCAACCATCTAACCCTCGGCATCGCTGACTGGGAGATTGAAGCTTTACATTTATCTTTCACTAAATTAAACTTCCGACAAAATAGGGCCTAACAGAATAAATACAATATTGGGAGCACCCCAACCCAACCATAACAGTTGCCACACATAGCTAATATTTTCTTTATAGGAGTGTAGGTTTAATATTTGGATTATTATCAACAGAATTAAATATATTTATTAAGGTTTGAGACGTGGTTATTGGAATTCCACCATAAAAATAACTAGCCTACCTGATGTTTACAACTGCAGCTATAGCTTTCTTTCGCCAGAAAATTTATCAATATCTTTCAAAAACAAAATAAAAGATAGTAGGAGTTAGGAGTGAAAGCACATCAACAGTCGTTTAAACAGCTTCTCAACCAGTGTCATTTTGGTTCCTTCGATTATAGCAGTGTCTAAACCATCCAAAGCTAATTGTCTACCTGCAAGAACTAGCTCTTTTTCACGAAACAAATATTTTCTTTTTTGAAGGCATCCATAAACTCCTGTCAGTTTTCAAAAAATTAATGTACATTAGTAAAGGTTTCAACAAGAACAAGAACTAGGTTAGTGTCGGAATGTATTGATGTCACTTAGATAGTACCATCAACATTAATGTATCAGGGTTGTATGATCTCGTCAATGGAAACACCAATTGATATTTCGTTGTTGTTTTTCGGTTTATTCTTTTTTCTTAACTTCTTTTAAGCTCTAGGGGGTAATTCGAGCTAATAACAATTTGCATCAGGGGTTTATATTATAAGAAGATCAACTTATTAAACAAATACTTACAATTGTATGTAACGGAACCTCAGTTTTAAAGCCAATTAACAAAAATATCAGGTGCACATTGTCTAGTAACAGTGCTGAAATTGGAACAGATCATCAGAAACGCAAAAGCGAACTATTTATTGTTCTGATCATTAAATGATTAGGGATAATTTTTAAAAAAATTAGAATCAATGAATGAAAGGGGCACCGAGAAACCCCCAAATTATTAATAGAAACGATGAGGTAAAGTAACCCAAAAAATATGAAATTTACAACAATATTTTACACATTAAAGTAATGTCTTCCTAAGATATAAATAATAATAATAATAATAATAATAATAATAATAATAATAATAATAATAATAATAATAATAATAATAATAATAATAATAATAATAATAATAATAATAATAATAATAATAATAATAATAATAATAATAATAATAACAATAATGATGATAATAATAATATCAATAATAATAATAATAATAATAATAATAATAATAATAATAATAATAATAATAATACCCCTACTACTGCTACTACTACTCTAATACTACTACTACTACTATTACTACTACTACTACCACTACTACTACTACTACTTCTACTACTACTACTACTACTACTACTACTACTAATAATAATAATAATTAGTTCCATCAAAATAAATACAAACATGTATCCTCGCCGTTGTCTTTCTCAGAATAACACAAGTTACGTCAACCATGCGGTGAAAGAAGTCAAATATAATCGATAATTTATTATCAAAATACATGCAATTTTCTTATAATGTTCTACTGCAAATATCATCACATTTTCGAATAATTCATGGTGTAAGATAATTATTACTATACTAAATGCATGCGCTCATTAGCATATTATTGCCTGTCTTTTGTTCACGCACCAATCGTCTTTAGAAGGCTTCTGCCACAGCCACCCCTCATCCTAAGTTTGCCGAACAGCAACGGCAGTCAGTCTCTTACTGTCTATATTGAACGGTCGGTGTACATTTTAGTTCAATCTGAAGTAAGCCTCAGTTTTGTATATGAACAATTCAATACACTCGTATATGTGCAATTCTTCACATCTTTTACAAAATCTACGTAAGACAATGTCAGCTAGATATATGCCGGTGTATGAACGTTGATTTTTATATATTTACTAAAATATTGATACTTAAACGTTGTTTTGGGGAAGTATAGACGACATCAAAAGTATTTGTCACGAATGCGAAGAGACGTATATAACCGCGTAATAGTAAGTCTTTTCCTCTTGCAAGTGAAGAAAAAAGGTTAATTGTACGGCAAAACTACTCTTTATTACGTCTGACACGTAAAAATATTAAGGGCTATTGAACTGAATAAATCATTTTGTCTTAATTAGCAACCCTTAAAATATCCATGTAATTTAATAGAAAAGTTTAGATGTTCGTGGTCTTCTTTAACATTACATTAGGCATCCAAGATTCCTGACTATTTTTGATGTTATTTTTTTCCTAACATCCCCCAACATCAATTGAATTTAACTGTGATCTTATTAATAAAAAAAAGTAGATAACGTGACTTCTTATTTCCATTTTATTTATCTCATCTAATTTTTCCTGCGGAAACATTTTTTCTCCTCTCTGCATGAAGTTGTTGATGCCTTTCCAAATGATGAACTATATGGATTTTCGCAGGATGTACAATATGCCTTTCGACATAATGGACAGTGTGCTTTTTTACACGATGTACAATGTGCTTTTCCTCACGATGTACAATATGCCTTTCAACACGATGGTCAATGTACCTTTCCACACGATGTACAATGTGCCTTTCCACACGATGTACAACGTGCCTTTCCTCGCGACGTACAAAGTGCCTTTCCTCACGATATATAATGTGCCTTTCGACACGATGTACAATGTGCCTTTCCTCACGATATAAAATGTGCCTTTCGACACGATGTACAATGTGCCTTTCCTCACGATATATAATGTGCCTTTCGACACGATGTACAATGTGCCTTTCCTCACGATATATAATGTACCTTTCGACACGATGTACAATGTGCCTTTCCTCACGATATATAATGTGCCTTTCGACACGATGTACAATGTGCCTTTCCACACGATGTTCAATGTGCCTTGCGACTCGACGTACAATGTACCTTTCCACATGATGTACAATGTGCCCTTCCACACGATGTACAATGTGCCTTTCCTCACGATGTACAATGTGTCTTTCAACATGATGGGCAATGTGCTTTTTCACGATGTACAATGTGCTGTATTCATGCGATAAATGCAAGCATACCACGACAAAACTGTTTAGTCTTTTAATAGACAGGTTTATTTCTACTGGGCAAGCCTTGTTTTTAAGCAGAAAACTATCTGATTACGCGCAGTATCATCTGTTGGAGTTTGCTGTTTCAAATGTAGGTTTGACGTTGTATTATTAATTGGACTGCAATGTGCAAATCTTGATAACGGCATATTGAAGCTAAATCTACATGTAAAGCATCCAATGTATCTGTTTGATTTTGTTATTATCTGTGCAAAGTTAGCAAATGCAATCAGACCCGTTTCAGCATATTTCGTGCTTTAAAAAATATCACAGCTTCCGATTGAGTCCTCTAGCATTGTGTAAATTGTTTCTCTGATTTTTAAGGGGTTACCTTTCCACAGCAAACATTTGATAATAATTAATTCGTATTTAAAACAAATGAACACTTGTTATTAATTTAATAGACACTAATAATAATAATAATAATAATAATAATAATAATAATAATAATAATAATAATAATAATAATAATAATAATGATAATAATAATAATAAAAATAATAATAATAATAATAATAATAATAATAATAATAATAATAATAATAATAATAATAATAATAGCAACAACAACGTGTGCTTCTGTTAATCTTTAAAAAGAAATATTTGTTTATCAGTTCATTGGAAATTATTTCTTCACAATAAGTAAAACTCAGAAGCGTTTATAAAAATTATACTACATGCTGTACATATGAGGAGCAATCCCTTGCTATCAGAAAGAAAACAAAAACATAAAATTCGAAGTTGTATGAAGTAGGTTAAACAAGTTAAAGAAAATCGAAAGTGCGAAAAAGACACGCAGACACTTTTTGACCGTTTCTTGGCCTAGTGGTTAGAGCGTCCGCCTCGGATGCTATGGTCATGGGTTTGAAACCCAGTCGACTCATACCAAAGACTTACGAAAATGGTACCAACAGCTGCCATGCTTGGCTCTCAGTATTAAGAGATTATTGTTAGGACTGGTCGGCCTGGTGACAAGATAATGTGACTGGGTGAGACATCATGCTACATGTCTGCGGCATGATGCCCCAGTGCTAGACATCACTATAAACTTGCGTAAAGATGTGACTGAAAAATTGTTAACGCTTCGTAAAAATCCAAATCATACACACGCAGACACATTAAAAACATTATATGAACTAAATAATGAACAACTTAAAAGAATTTGATCTTTCGAGTCTACAGAAAATAGAAAATTACACACACACACACACACACACACACACGCAAACACCAAAGTCATTACATGTCCTACAAAACAAACACCGAAATCAAATAATCTCTCATTCGTTCGTATTATGCACTCGATTCCCTTCCTTTGATGTCCTTTCATTTTCTATCAAGATTTTTCTATCTACGTAAGATAAAGACCAAAAAACTACAGATTACACATTTGATACGCGTCACATGACGCACATACCAATATTCATAACAAATTACAATTATTTACCAGGTAGGATATTTTTCATTACGTCCGTACTGATACAGATTTCAAGCACATTTACAAAATAACCTTGAAATATTTGATTTACCAGGTCACATGTTTCGCATCACATCCGCGCATGAACAGATTTCAATCACGTTTACGAAAACTAACCTATGCAAAGAAACCTGACAAACGAATACACTATACAACTTTCTTCTCTAGGGGAGAGATATTGTTGTTGTTATAGAGTTAATGACATTTTCGGCACAAGATAGGCTATACATGGCAGACGGTATAAATGGTGGAGGAAGAACCAGGAAAACCTCCGGGAAGAACCATTGACCCACGAGAAGCTAATGGCAATCTTTATCACGTACCCACAATGACCGAACCTGCGAATCGAACCAACGCAAAGAGAGATGAGATGGCAGTGATCCGTAACGGTGAGAACTTTAGACCACTAGGCCACTAGCGACCCCGGGGAGAAAAATGAATTAAAACTTATATACACACCGAACAAAACAACAGCAAATTAAATACTTTATGTCTTCTCATATTATAATTATATTATCTTTTTATTTCTAAAACATAACCCTTTATTTATGGGACACAGTAGAAAAAGAGTCAAATATTTGACCAAGGTATGCCAGCTCCCTCACACCAAAGAGGACCCACAAATAACAAAGCGAACACATAAGCACCACACAAGAAGACTAATAACAAGATTTTTGCAAAATTAACTTCGAACCTGCCCTTCAGGATTTAAATTCCTGAGGAAAGGGGAGTACAAACCTATGTTCTCAGGAATAAAAAAGGACTTGAAAAACTCAAATGCAAATACGACATAACAAGGGAAAGGAACAACCTCAAAAAAAATTATTTAAAAAAAATTTCAGTACCATATTTTTTGGGTGGGTTGGTGGGGGTAACAATAAAAGACAAATTATGGGAAGACAGGACAAAATAAATCCAAATTAAAATAAAACATAATACCAAACGTTTTCATTCATAAAACGATGTAACCTCTTATCTGCAAGGTAAGCTGGGAAGGTGATAGGGGTTGCCAACATAAAGGAAGGGAATGCCGACCAACAGGAAAAAAAGATAAGTGACTGGAGGCGAGTACAGACTTGGAAGCTCTAACCTAGGAAAATTTGGACATCTAGAACACAATTAGAAAAACCTCAAGCAAAATCTCTTAAATAGAATTAAAGTAAGCCTTCGAGTACAGAATAAATAAGCCTTTAAGTACAGAATAAGTAAACTTTAGGACTTTTAAATAGCTCGAGGGTACAGCACAAAAACTCGGACAAACTAGCTAGATCTTTATATTTTGCGATCTAACCATGTGACCGTCCGCCAATTAGACTCTAATACACCTCTGCAGTTAGTTTATTACTATTAAGAGAGTGATATATTATTACTCTAAGCACGGGCCTAAGGAAAATTTATCAAGACATTTTATTACGAGGTTTATTTATATTTATTTAATTATTCCCCATGGGTGACGAATCTAGGGACCTTACTTACTATAGACATACCCTAGCGCAGAAAAACCAAATCAACAATTCGTTATGTTACGGGATTCGAACCTGGATCCTCTTAGACGAGATACGGAAACTTGCGCCTGCCTGTAAGTTCTAGCGTAAATAAAACTACGGCTATCGAGTCATCACCAGAAAAATAATGCTTTTTAGCCGTACATATAGACTTTAGAACGTGACAGACAACCTCAAAACTTATATATATATATATATATATATATATATATATATATATATATATATATATATATATATATATATATATATATATATATATATATATATATATATATATATATATATATATATATAAAGAATTATAAATATATACCAGACAGAACAGACTGTGCTATCCCTGGATTCTGTAGTAGAATCTTGATAATAGTGGGCAGAAATAATAGTTTAATACAAACAATACTATCATACAGGTTAGAGAAATTAAATTCGTACTCTACTGAGTTTCGAACCCAGGTCCGCGAGTAAATGGCACCCATCGCCTTGCCTGCACGCACCAACCCATATACCGTCACGACTAAGCACGCATCACCAAAAGATGATGGCACTGAATCGTTGTTATATAAGCTCCTATATACCTTGATTTCTTTCAGAGGAATCTGGAACGACTGTGTGTATATATGAGAATTAATTACTAGGTCGTCATGCGAGTGTGTCTGCTACGCACGAGCTTATATAACAACGATTCAGTGCCATCATTTTTTGGTGATGCGTGCTTAGTCGTGACGGTATATGGGTTGGTGCGTGCAGGCAAGGCGATGGGTGCCATTTACTCGCGGACCTGGGTTCGAAACTCGGTAGAGTACGAATTTAATTTCTCTAACCTGTATGATAGTATTGTTTGTATTAAACTATATATATATATATATGTATATTTGTCATGAAATCTTGGCACTGGCTAGGTTAGGTTATTATTATTAAGAGATTAGTATATGATTACTCTAAGCAAGGACTTAATGAGAATTACTAAAGACATATCACGTGACCGTCCGGGAATTGGGTACCGATACACCTCTGTGCTTAGTGTGTGAGACGATTAACATTATCTCAAACAGTAGTAGGAACATTAAAGTTTATGTGAATAAGTACTTAGTGTTTTAAAGCGAAATGAATAAAACAAATTCCTAAAGATACAACCAAATACTATGATCAGAAATTAATAAAAATACAATTCCCATATCAATGCAGCAGTTTCGTTACTTACTTATTTCCATTTCAGCCAAGGCCTTAAAATTTCAGACACGATTAATTATTTCAAACAACAATCGAATCACTGATCGATTGTCAATACTCTCTTTTGTATATAAATAAAAACAAAACTGAAACCTTATATCTGCGAATCAAAGGGTTGCAATATGACATATAATCTTGAAGTCTTCTTAGGATATGAATAAGGTGATGACAAAAACTAATACATAATACTGATCGATGTGTGTAGTACAGTTTTGCTTTCAAATGACATTAAGATCGCATTTGATGTGTTGCTTTAATGAAATGAAATATATAAAAAAAATGAGTACGTAAGATTAACAGATCTACTATCATAAAAAGTTTGTACTCGGTAACTAGGTTTAACCGGAACCTTAACGGTCGACGACAATGCAGACACCTATTGGGGACGAAGAGATAACTATGTAAGCAATGTCTATAGGAATGGTATATATACTAGGAAAGACCTGGAAGCTGTCGACAGGTCAGCGAAATTTCTGGCAATTACAAAGCAAATCAAAATGATCTCAAGTTTGCTGAATCAATGTGTGTAGAAATCATACTGAATTTCAGAACGGTCAATTTCGAAACTCACCTTCTATTTATGGCAATTGAAACAATGGGACAAAACATCATTTGAATACACTGAATACATTCAAAACACTGATTGTGATACTAGTTTATCTACACTGAATAAAATAAGATTACCCCCCCAAAAAAAACCTAGTTGAAAATACTTGAGAATAAGAGTTTACAATAAATTTTCAAAAAAACATCTGCCACGGAAACCTAGAAAGTCAAGCATCTTGTGGCCGGCGGGCGAGTAAGAACACGGGCAATTGGGCGATTGACCTTTCGATCGTGGGGCCAGAACATAGACAAAGCTGTGGTGAAGTACACATGAAAGAAATTGATAGAAACAAGATCCAAGCAAGAGACCACGCTGGAAAAGGAGTATATATCCTGCACCCAAATAGAGAAGAACCATTCTAGGAAATTTGCTGCATAGAATAAACATTTCAAGTAACAGAGCCACCAACATTACAAAGAGAAATATATATTAAATATGTAGAAATCCAATATAACGTAATCTCTGTTGAAATACCAATGGAAGACACGGTGGAATAATTCGAACAGAAATCCTTTTTTTAAAATTTTTTATCAACTGTCTTAACAATGCTATTATCATTGTATTTTTGATCTTTCACCTTTTAACTTCTTTATAATAATGTACTTCTCTCTCTCTCTCTCTCTCTCTCTCTCTCTCTCTCTCTCTCTCTCTCTCTCTCTCTCTCTCTCTCTCTCTCTCTCTCTCCAGTACTCGTCTCAAATAACCCGACGGGTTCTATCTGGACAGACGTTTCGAGTAAAAGTAATAATATTGAAATTTTCTCTAAGTTGTATTAAAATAATTTTTCATTAAATTATATTGGAAATAATTTTTCACTAAAATATAGAGAGTAAATTGTATTTATTATTGTATTACAACTGTATACTATTTTAATAAAGATTGCGCCCTTACAAGCAAGTGCAAACCCTTTTTGTATTATACATTTCTCTTGTGTCCAAAAGTTAGCAAAATTTACAACCATTCAGTCTATCTCAAAAAACACAGTACGTATTAGCAAAATCCTTAAACCAACTTCTGTTTTACTTGAAGCATCTTATATCATGCCAACTCTAACATTCTTTCAGCTAGAACAATTTTAATTTTCCAAAATGAAGTTTATACAGATTGTTAAGCCTATTTCGATAGCTATGCATATAAGTGCCAATACCTTATTAGCTTGTGTGGACATACTAAATTCACAAACAATATTTACCATTATTGAAGACACTGTTGACAGGAATGACCAACATAACCTCATGAATACACAGTTTAGTAAACCACTTGAACCAATTGAATTTGATTTACACTCTTCAGATTTGACAGAAAATTAAAAACAGGATTTTTGAATCAACATAGGGATTTTCTACTGTTAACTTAGACGAATTGAGTAGTATATCCGTATTCACCCAACGAATAGAAACATGTGATTCCATTCCGATTGTTATCTACCTTATCGTGCGGCACCGCACATTAAGAATGAAATTGAAAGATAGGTAGTGAAATATTAGAACCTCAATTAATTAAACATTGCTCATCTTGCCATGCATTCCTAATTGTCTTAGTCAAAAAGAAAATGGTGAATACCTTTTTGCTGTTGACTATAGGAAACTTAGGTGACGCAACCGATAACATTACTTCTTCAGTAATTTGAAGATACCATCGATGCAGTTGGACAAACTAAACTATGTCTTTTCAGTATTTTCGATTTCAATTCAGTAATTTTGCGAATTAAAATGGACCCACGTATCAAACATGAGAGCTTTTTATAGCATCACGTGGTCTTTACTAATGGAATGTAATGGCGTATTAAATCAGAAATGCATCCGCCACTTAATGTGTTCTTTTAGATCATGTTCTTAGAGGTATACGATGGTGAACGTGTCTTGCATACATTAATGTGTTCTTTTAGATAATGTTCTTAGAGGTATACCATGGTCAACGTGTCTTGCATACATTATTGTGTTCTTTTAGATCATGTTCTTAGAGGTATACCATTGTCAACGTGTCTTGCATACATTAATGTGTTCTATTAGATCATGTTCTTAGAGGTATACCATTGTCAACGTGTCTTGCATACATTATTGTGTTCTATTAGATAATGTTCTTAGATGTATACCATGGTCAACATGTCTTGCATACATTAATGTGTTCTATTAGATCATGTTCTTAGAGGTATACCATTGTCAACGTGTCTTGCATACATTAATGTGTTCTATTAGATCTAGTTCTAGAGGTACCATGGTCAACGTGTCTTGCATACAATAATGTGTTCTATTAGATCATGTTCTTAGAGGTATACCATGGTCAACATAACTTGCATACATTAATGTGTTCTATTAGATCTAGTTCTTAGAGGTATACCATGGTCAACGTGTCTTGCATACATTGATGTGTTCTATTAGATCATGTTCTTAGATGTATACCATTGTCAACGTGTCTTGCATACATTGATGTGTTCTTCTAGATAATGTTCTTAGAGGTATATCATGGTCGACGTGTCTTGCATACATTAATGTGTTCTTAGATGTATACCATGGTCAACGTGTCTTGCATACATTGATGTGTTCTTTTAGATCATGTTTTTAGAGGTATACTATGGTCAACGTGTCTTGCATATATTGATGACATAATTTTTCCAATTTATTTGAGGACCACCTAAAACATCTTTAACTCGTTTCCCATCGAATAAAGTCAAGCAGACTTGACACTCAAGCCTTCAAAATGTGTATTTGCAGCATCTGAAGTTGTTTATTTTGGTCATAAATTCTCAACAAAGGAATCAAAGGAGACTAATCTAAAATAAATACAGCTACACAATTCTGTGTTCCTAAAACACAGAAAGATGTTAGGCGTTTTCAAGATTTGTGCAATTACTACAGGATATTTGTTCCCGGTTACTCTACCATAGCAACACCATTAGGTAAATTGTAGACTAAATATAATTTGTTCCTATGGACAGGTCAGTATCAAGAAGCATTAAATTGTAGACTAAATATAATTTGTTCCTCTGGACAGGTCAGTATCAAGAAGCATTTGATACTCTTAGGTCAGCTTTGACTTCAGCACCTGTCTTGGCTTATCCTAATTTTCACAAACCATTTAGACTAGCATGTGATGCTAGTGGCACCGCTCTTTTTTATATTCTCTCTCAAATAGAACAGGGTCACATGACAAGGAACCTATTGCTTATTGTGCTAGAGCGTTGAGACACACTAAAAAGTATTGGTCAGTTACTGAACAAGAATGTTTAGCTGTTTTGGAAGGTATCAGAACATATCATATTTACCTATAACATCAGAAATTTACTGTCTTTACAGATCACAAAGCACTAGTGTGGCTTAAGACAGATAAACACACTTCAAATAGACTAATTCGTTGGTCACTTCGTTTACAAGATTACGATTTCGATATCGTATATACTTCAGGACATAAAAACATAAATGCTGATGCACTCTCACGTCGACACTCAAACAAACTGATAACACCCACTGTGAAGCGGAGAATCTCCTGATTACATAGACGCACATACTACTCTGTCAGAACCGGCTGTTCATATTCCGAATGAAGCAAGTCAGTTTGAACTTATCAATGGTGTCTTACATAATTTTTTCCAGCTTCGAGCAAACCAATAAACGTATTCATATCAACTCATAAAACAAGTTGCGTTATCAACAAATTTGAGACACAATGTGTTTCTGCCATATAACGATTCCAAAGTAGGTGGTTGTCATTTAAGTGTACAAAGAACGTATCAAGCTATCAAACAAAAGTAATTTTGGCCTAAAATGTATCAAAATGTGTATGAATACATTACATCAATGTCAACTCATTAAACGAGACACAAATGCTCGAAAGGCGCATATTGCCTCCTGAAGATGTATTTTCGCGTTTGCACATGGATATTTTATGTATGCAAAAAAGTAAGGAAGGTTACCAGTATATCTTACTGGTGACAGATAGTTTGTCACATCGGTGTGAAGCCTTTCCCTTGCGTTCTCAAACATCAATGGAAAACACCAGTGTTTTGTAGAATGAAATATTCACACCTTATGGTGCACCGCGAACACTTGATAGTAATCGTGGTCGAAACTGTATGTCTCAGACTGTCCTCGCACACTGTAAACTATTTCAAGTAACACGTCACCATACCAGTTCAAATCACAATCAAACAAATGCTGCGTGTGAACATTTGAATAGCACAAGTAAACATCAAGATAATTGACCGTTGATATTACCTAGAATAATGATGGTATTCCAGATGAACCCCGCTGTCAATTCAACTGGCTATTCACCTCATTACATAGTCATTGAGAAGGAAATGAATTTATCTTTAGATATGTCTCGAAAGACTGTCCAGAAACAAACACAACAATACATAGATCAGTTCATTCAAAGATTGATAATAGTTCAAGAATTAGCTAAAGCAAACACCCGTGAAGCGCAACACTCAACCAAACAGGGGTTTGACCAGAAAGCGAATGAACCGTCCTTTCGCGTTGGATATTATGTCCATTTACAAATCTCACACATATCTATAGGGTTATCACATATGCTTTGCTCTCGATGAGAGGCTCCGTATAACATTACTGAATTAGGTCCAAATAACAACTACAGATTACTCCGTTGCTCCGACAATAAAGAAATAAAATCACTTGTACACGCCAGCAGGCTTAAGCGTTATAAAGTTGATAGGGATATCGACCTTCGACACCGAATGCAGCCGACACAGTCCCTCAACCAACTCAAGCACCACGTGATCAAGTGAGCAATGGTCACGCATTGATAGACAATAGTACAGAATGGTACTCACTTCATAAACTTTTGAGATCCAAGTGGATTTCTGGGAAGAACATTACTTGGTAAAGTGCACCGATGGATCCACTCCATCATGGCAACCACGGGAGAATGTTTCTCCAACATTAAAAGAAGCATTTCACAGAACATGCACACAACTGAATACACGTCGCAAACGACTAGGTCAAATATTTCGTCATTGAGAGAAAATTATAGTCCATTCCTCCATTCCATTAATTATGCATCCCTTCTAATATTTTTTCGTCTCTTGCCGGAAAATCTCTCAGACCTCTTTCTTTTTCTTTAAGGTATTGCTGGAATATGGATATTTTTCAAAGGATTGCTTCTCCTTATTCTGAATCCAGTGTTCGCAGTGGATGAGCAAAGACTGAACTATAAAGTTATCTTCAAGTCTCTCACACCAGTATATTATTCAACCGATCAGTGAATATCCACTTTTCAAATTAGGCTTCCAGAGAACAATTCAGTTGAACATATACAGTATTGTGTTAAAGATGTAAAATGCAGCTACAAAAATTTCCTTCGTCAACAATTAAATGCAATACGTATTACAATGAATGTGCAGTTCAAGACAACAGTCTCATTAATTAATGAGTTAATACTGGAAGGTGTTTGTCAACCTTCAAATTAGTCAAAATGCGCAATTTTGCCCTTCATTGGTGAAATAAGTAAACACTTGTTTGGTCTGGTTACAACGGGAGAAGTTGCCACATTAGCAAGTCACATATATATGCTGACAAGACAGAATGATAAAATTACTATCAATATATTGAAGTCGAAAATTACTTCCAATATAAATTTAATGAAAAATTACTTATAATACAATTTATAGAAAATTTTAATTTTATTACTTTTACTCGAAAATTCTGTCCTAATAATAACAATATACCTCCAACATATATGAAATGAGTAAATAATAAATGTGACTGTTTACCGTTTTCTTGCCTCTTTTGTTGCTGTCGTTTGGGGTTAAACGCCATTTTTCAGCACATGATAGGCTATGCATGGTGGACAGTATAACTGGTGAGGAAAACTAGGCAAACACTTCCGAACCACGGGAATGCCTGGCAAGCTTTTTACACACCCACATTGGCTAAGCCCAAGGCTCGAACCAAGGAGGACAGAGGTGAGATGGCAGCGATCGGTAAAGGCGAGCGCTTTAGACAACTTGATTTTCTAGTTGAAATATTAAATTATAAATAATCAATTAAACATTGATCAGCAAATAGAAGTGGTATGTAGAGTTTCAGTTCAGTAAAGGAGAGGTATGTTCCACTAGACTGCACAAAAAGCATATATTATGTATCAGAAACACGTAGTATTGCTGTAATTGAAACATATATATCGGCAAAACTGGGTTCTGGTACTTTTGATCTTAAATAGTTTAAAAATGCTGGTGTTGCCATTTTTGTTGGAAATATATTTGAAAGATTTATACTAAGAATAAGTAATGGTCATGCTGGATATGTTGTCATAGATATACTGATTGATGGTAAGAAAATATTCTTGGTTAATTTATATGGTCATAATGACGACAACCCAGACTTGTTTAAAAATCTACGACACTACTATCTAGAAACTTTTATAATTCATCTGTTATCATTTATAGTGATTGAATGATGATGATGATGATGATGATGATGATGATGATGATGATGATGATGATGATGATGATGATGATGTTGATGATGATTTCGCAGATTCAGCTATTGATCCAGGTAAAAAAGCGGACCACTCTGCTCTACTTTAAACTTTTCGCTGTACTACCTAGAGGTCATGGTTACTAAAATTCAATCGAAAGCTGTTAAGACCATATGAGTATACTAATACAGTTAAAAAAATTAATTCAAATACTGTTGAAAAGTACTGTCTTTAAGGTGACAAACAATACCACAACAAACAAGCTCACTCCTAAACTTTAACCACCATTTTTTTTATTGTATCCAAATCTGCAGATTGTGGTCTATACATAGTTCATTTTTTAACTCATTACATTGTCATCCCTTGGGTTAAAAGACTTATGTCAAATCAAGAAGGACATTGACATCACTTGGTTAAAACGACTTCAATTCAAGAAGGACGTTGATAATATCGACATCACATGGTTTATACGTCTTATTTCAAATAAAAACTGACTTTCATGACATTGACATCATTTAGTTTCAACGACTTATGTCAAATCAAGAAGGACTTTAATAGTATATAGCTACAAAACTAATTTGTCAAGCATTTGGAGGTATCCAGATATTAAAATAATTAAGAGAAGTTGACAAGTGTATAAGTAAAATATGTTTTCGGCTAGCTGTTATTAATGCCTTAGCAAGCTGGAAAAGGGACAGCTTTAATAATTTTTCAGTTATATCGCTACGATGTCTGCAGTGTGGCAGTTTATAGTGATGTCTAGCAATGGGGCATCATGCCGAAGACAGGTAGCATGATGTCCCACCCCGTCGCATTATCCTGAAATCAGGCCAACCAGTCCTAATATTAACCTCTTAATGCTGAGCATCAAACGAGGCAGCTGTTTGTACTATTTTAATAAGTATTTGGTATGACTCGGCCTGGGTTCGAACCCACTACCTCCCGTACCAAACGTCGAAAAGACTAGAAAATGGTATGTAATTTACCTATTTCAGTATCAATTGGTCATTACGCGGTCTAGAAAAGAACGTTGCTCAGTTCGAGGTTCAGATGTTTCTCTTGTTTTAAGTCTGGAACATTGTAAAGAAATCAATTGACTGCTTCAAGGATACCGCAATGTATTTCTTATCGGTCGGTACACCCTTGAGTATTTGGAAGAAAATTATATCATATAATTTTCATGCATGTCATTGTACACATTTACAAATTTACAAATTTCCTTTGCTTGATTTTGCATGCACGCCTAATTAAAAAATGGGTTTATGATTGATGAAATTATTTTTACTGTATTTCATTTGTATTTGTCATACCACCACTATTTCAAAAGAACGGATAAAATTGTCTTATTAGAGATCTGTCACTACCTTTAAGTTTATTTGAAAATGTAAGTATATTCTAGCATTGTCTTTCAATTCCACCCATTAAAAATTTAATATATATATATATATATAGATATATACATATATATATATATATATACATATATAGATATATATATATATATATATATATATATATATATATATATATATATATATATATATATACATATATATACACACACACACACACACATATATATATATATATATATATATATATATATATATATATATATATATATATATATATATATATATATGTATATATATATACCTTTCTTACGGTCTTTCACTTCATTGTAAATGCTATGAACCCGTGTATCATACTAAATCTATCCAGTGCTAATGAATTATGATTTATTTACGACTTTAAAAGATGCAAATGAAAAGTGTAGGAGTTGATACTTACTGTTTCAAACAGCCTGAACTCAAACAATCAATATCCCTGAAGGTAAGGTATTTTTCAGTATTGTATATTTTCACAGACATATTTTAGATTTAAATAAAACTACATTAACAGATATCAGTTGTGGACTTCTGGTGTGTGTATGCGTGTGTGCGTGCAGGTAAATAAAGTTGCTGATATCTGACCTATCAAATTACAGGGTTAAAAAATTAAAATTTTCAGATCGAAATGTAGGACTTCAAAATCTGATTCACAGAATATTTAATGTCAGGTGCCGGATTTATTACTTCAATGACTCGTTCATACTACTTGTAAAGTCTGACCCCAAATTTATGAATTTTCGGTCGGATTCGAAGCATTTCTATAGTAATCGTGATCATTTGTATAATGATGCAGCCCAGATTTTCCTACATGATACACACCAAGGCGAAAAGTAATTCCAAGATTGTTAATGTCCTTTGTCAGGCATATGGTCAGTTTGAACAGTGGAAGTAACGGAAGCGAAGTCAATATCCAATACTGAGATTATATTTTTTGTGAACCAGTGCATCGTCAAAAGGACATACTACATTTAAAGGCTTAATTAATGTAGAAACAGCCATGTATAGTTTGCCAGACACATAGGTTTTTGTGTTTTATTTGTTTGTTTTGTCTATGCTGTGTACTTGCCTTTGAAAAAGACTCATTTAGAGTCGAAAGCTCTCAGGCTAGTTAGATACTAGATTTGCACTGTTCGTCGTCAGTATATATATATATATATATATATATATATATATATATATATATATATATATATATATATATATATATATATATATATATATATATATATATATATATATATATATATATATATATATATATATGGGAAATATATCAAACTTGTAAAATTTATTAAAATGTAATGTAATTATTATTAATTTATTATATCTCCTTTGAAATCTTACATGATCATCTATATTTATGAACACAATTTTACAGTTAGCGATTTTATTCAGTACTTTACTTTCAGATAATATCTCCATTAAAACATGA
The DNA here is from genome assembly GCA_016746295.1 of Potamilus streckersoni. Taxonomy (NCBI): domain Eukaryota; kingdom Metazoa; phylum Mollusca; class Bivalvia; order Unionida; family Unionidae; genus Potamilus; species Potamilus streckersoni. The sequence goes on along the minus strand of JAEAOA010002352.1, from coordinate 3,449,265 downwards.
CATCGGATTTTAATACAAACTGCATCTTTTCTCAAACAGTTACCTTACCGTGATTGTTCTACAAATGAGCTGAGTGTTTTCATGTCAGGATATGAGTACTTTCACGTACATTAAAAGTAAATCTATATGCTAATGAATACAGTATCAATCTTACGATCAGAGATTTAATTTTGATTTTATGTTTTACAAATTCTGCTATTCATATCGGGCTTACTTTTTTTTAAGTACATAAAATGTAACAGAATGAAGTGAAATCAGTAGTTTAAGCAACAGTTCAAAAAAATATTTATTTCCTCAAAATATAAAATGACAATTAGAAAGACAAATCTAGTATTGTGAATTAAATCCCAAATAATCCTAAATATCTATCACAATGTCCAATAATACATAATATCCAGTAGCCTTCAATGTCCATATGTGCCACATCATTGTTGGATATAATGATATGCTGATTCTTGAATATACTAATGTACTGCTTAGGTAGTCCAAAATGTCCTTGATCCTTGAGTGAAATTTCTTTTACAATAATCATTAATGCAGCTTTTTGTCAGTTCCAGTGAATAATTTAAATAATTCATTTTAACTATATTTGAACACAACTGAAAGCTTAATAAATTCTCAGAGATGGATCATAACACAGAAGCAAATAATTTTGTCCAGCACAACTTTGTATAAATTCCTAAGACAAAATAAAATAATCTGGATGTGGGTTACAAGTTCGCTTCCAGAACATTTTAAGTTTGTAAATAAGGCTAGACCTTAAACTTAAATATTAGTAAACGGCTTATATATAACTTGCAAACATGACGGAATATGAGAATAGTCAGGTAAAGCACACCATTCCACATTAAATATACATAACACTTACAATTGTAAAAACCTTATATTTATGGTTCGTGGATTGGATCCAATTCATATTAGAGTGAAAATGATTGCAAAATCTATGCAGTTTGCACGAACGTAACATTCCGAGATCATCGATCTTCTTTCTTCCACATTAACCCTTAGTGCATGAGGTAGTAGAAACATTCTTTTGAATTATTGCCCTATTGCGAATGAAACGTTACTTATATTAGAAACTAATATTAATATATTAATCAGACCCCTTTTTTTCTTGTCCTGTAAGAAAGCAAACTGAATAAACTAATCGGAAACCTTTATACTTGTCCTGTTAGGATTTCAATACGATGACTTCCGTTTCGGCCACATGCCTTGGCTTTAAAGAAAATCGTGTATGACAGGGACATATGCCGTTGTCTACCATTATTCCCATATATTGTTTCATTGGGCTACACCGGTCTGGTAGAGCAGAAGATACTGTTCTGGCTCATACGTATGACCACAGTCAATGTGGATCGACAAAGCCTTATTACAACGAAAATGATACAGATGTCACTAACTTTGAAAACTCCCAACTTATGGGTGCTGTCTTTCAAATTATTCATTGAGGTGAATAGACAATTACTGTTCTTGTTGTTATTGTTTCATTGACATGTTTTACTCAGGTGGGCAAAAAACTATAACTTTCTAAGACGTTTCACAAATATAATGACAGTCCTTCTAAAGAAAGATGAAATATATTTCAGATGATGAAATATATTAAAATGAATGTATTATTTAATAACCGTCCAACGCACTTTCTGCGTCTACTACTGCAATTTAACAGGTAAAAACTTTCTTAAAGGCGTGTTCTTCTCTGATTCTAAACCGTTAAAAAAATAATCTCAAATTCAGTCAACAACTTTCTTCAATATATTGCGAAAAATTATCTATCGATGTTATTACTGTGTATTTTCACCCAGTATATATTTTCTTTTCAGAAATTATTTGCGTCTTGCTATATGTGCGTAGATTATAAATTATTATTTATTCTGTATGCCTTTCGTGACCAAGAATAAGACAAAATACCAGAATGTTAAGTTGGGTTATTCTGCGATTCACCTCCAAAACGAAATCTTCATATTTGCACCAGTTTTAAATTAACAATACTGAAAATAAACATCATATTCGTGTACATGTGAAAAAGAAAGGAGGTGGGGCGGGTTAATGTACATTGGGGTTTTGTTTTATATCTATATATTGTTGGGCGAAATATTATGGCTCTGTGACACGTTCTTTTATAGATCATGAAGTTAGTTTTATATAGCTTTACAGTACATTAATAACTTTTCTTTTTGGATGAAGGGATACGCCACTCTTTCATTGTAGCAAGCCAAAGGCGACAAGCCGGCACGCTTCTTTATCACTCGTGCAGAGAATTTCTTATTTCTCTTGAACACCAATGGAGTCACCTAAACAATCACTTCGAGTGCTAGTGCATTTCTTTTTCGGCATTGCAAACCAACATGACATTCACGCCATAGTTTCTCTTCCACGCACATGTCACTCATCACTTGATAAAAAGGGTACTCTCAGTGACTTGTTGGAGATTGTAACATTTGATTGTTTATGATGTAGTCTTGTTTATGACTACACATGAAACACGATACAATTTCAGAACAGGTAGCCAAAGACGATAAAGGAGCGTAGCGTGATATCCTTCGTGGTTTAAGACGATGCCCCTTCTCCCTACCATGACTGTTTTGCTACTGAGCAAGTGTGTTGTCTTGTCTGTATAAGGATACAATCATGTACATGCAGAGTAAATTTATAAACGCTACTATCTAAGTCTAAGTCTTGCCAGGTACGATTAGAACTTTTTTCTTTAAATACATATATGCTTTCCTTATATGGCTTAAATTTCTGGAAACCTTGTAATTTTAGTTCATAGATTAGTTGTTGCTAGTCCATTCAGATCGATTTGTTTCAAAATAATCTATAATTTAGACAGACTAAGTCAAAATGAAACGAAAACATGCATTTCAAACCAACATGGTGATTAGGATTTCACTGGTTAAGAGTCATCGATATACAATATTTGAGAGTGTACGTGTCTATGTGTATGTGTGTTGTGTCTAAGTAAAAGAACATTAGTAAAGCTCACGATGGAAAATAATCTTAAGGTAATGCCTCATACAATTAGTCGGGAGGTAACATGTAAAATCCTGACAACTTATGATGAACACCCCACCTCACCTCATCCAAAAAACCCCGCAAAGACCCCAACAAAACAAAACAAAAAAACAGTTGTATTATTTATGGGACTTTTCATTATTCATACTAGTCGAATTCCATTCATAGTAGTCGTATTCCATTCATACTAGTCGATTTCTTTTCATAGTAGCCTAATTCCATTCATATTAGTCAAATTCCATTCATACTAGTTGAATTCCATTCATACTAGTCGAATTGTATTCATACTAGTAGAATTCCATTCATACTATTCGAATTTTTTCATGCTAGTCGAATTCTATTCATACTAGTAGATTCCCATTCATACTAGTCGATTTCCATTTATACTAGTCAACTTCCAATTATAGTATTCGAATTCCATTCATACTAGTCGAAATCCATTCATAGTAGTCAAATTCTATTCATACTAGTCGAATTCCATTCATACTAGTTGAATTCCATTGATACTAGTCGATTTCCATTTATGCTAGTCGACTTCAAATCATAGTATTCGAATTCCATTCATACTAATCGAATTCCATTCATACTAGTCGAATTCCATTCATACTAGTTGAATTCCATTTGCAGGTTCTAAAGAAGGCAATTCAGGTATTTTGTAAAAAAAAAACAAAAAACTTTTACGTTAACTATGTTGTAATAACGTTGGTACAAAAGACTATTTCAGAAAAGCGAACTTGATTATTATGGTTGATATTTTTATCACAAATTATTTCAATCTTCAAAAAAGTTTTCACGCTTGAAGCAGTTAAATCACAAGCTGAAACATAACTGTTCACGAACATCGACCGAAACTTTTAGAAATAGGTAAAAGGTGTTAGTGTCCAACTGGGTATAGCCTGATGGACATTGTTATTATATCATATACTTGTATACAAACTGCTGCACACTGCCTGAAGTCATTTATTTTTCCAGACAAAATTTGGTCTTAGGTCACAATTATTGCTTACGGGTTAGTACCTGCAGTCTCAAGTAATTTTCCTCTCTTTATTTGGCTGTTATCCATGGCTTCGATCTGGGTATTGTTTGTATTGATTTCAAGACAATAGTTAATTATTTATAATATAAGATCATTACGATCTGGGTGTCTGTATTTTGGCGACAGTACATAGTAATCCGTGAGTGAAATATGTTACCCATGGCACGTTGATTTTTTTTTTCGGTTAACGTCTCCAAAATTTAAGGTGCTAAACTACGACAAGAAAGTCACCGTGATTTAATCGTGGAGGACATTTTAGATTAAAACATGATTTATGAGGATACGTACACATTTTATAGTTCAGTAATGACAAACAAATGAAGGTAATATATCGAGAAAATCGTGATCTGAATTACGAGTTGTACGTATGAATGGAGTGGCAGTCAGGTAGGCAAGGGACTATTAATTGCTAAACGTGCTTTCGTAAAATAAGAAAATAAAAGTAGAACTAATATGCACAGCAAGCAAATCTATTGAAATTGGGTGAGGAAGCGAGCAACGTCTTGCAAACACATATTCAAGAGGAATATGAAAGAACAACTATCAGTCCGTATCATCGGAACATATTTTGCTGCTAATGGAATCAAATGTACAGTCAAAAATAATTTTTAAATATGAATCTTAAACATCCCATCATAAATAGAATTTTAAAAATACCATTTCTGAAAGTAAAAATTATGAATTGAGGTTTGGAATTTAGAAAAAATTATTAGGTCATATAAATTGCTTTATATTATAATAGGATTTCTTAAACAGCATGTTGCTTATTCTTATGCACGATCTACTGTCACTGGTACTATTAGGTTATGTACCAGACGTGGAAAAGTCTTCATGTTTTGGTTACACAGAGCGTCCTCGGTTTAAGCGAGTCTTGAGACTGTGTAAAAGCGAACTGATTAAGCTTAACGGACCATTGTTAACAGTCGCCATGTTTCTGTAAATTAGTAAATGCATCTTTCGTTTCTTTGATACCTTTAGACCATCGATGTAAATATATGCATTCAATAATCAAGTAGAATTTAGCGTACAGTCTTCATTTTTAATAATTACTCTATGACATTAATAAAACCAAATCGCACAGATGCAAGAATAGCAGCGAAAAAAAAATCAACTTGTGATGATAAGAATACTATGAAGCTTTCATATTTTGTGGAACACATTGATAGTGTACACATTTATTCACACCTGAAATATCATGAAATACATTTTCATGCACGAGTTCATTTATGCACTTCCCTGTATGTAAAGTATGGAACCACCAGGCTGCATTGCTGTATGAATTAGCAACTTGCAATTAATGTAATACCAGCGGATCAATGCGATCATCACTTATTTCTGGAAAAGGTCAAGGATCCACCAAAGATTAAACACCAAACCGCTATTACATCTTTTTGAACTATTCATCTGAATCTGCACTGTGAATTTCCTGGCCTCATCAGGTTTTGAACTGTGAATTTCCTATCCTCGTCAGGTTTTGAACTGTGAATGCACGGCCTCTTCAGGTTTTGAACTCTGAATGCACGGCCTTTTCAGGTTTTGAACTGTGAATACACGGCCTTTTCAGGTTTTGAACTGTGAATGCACAGCCTATTCAGGTTTTGAACTGTGAATGCACGGCCTCTTCAGGTTTTGAACAGTGAATGCACGGCCTCTTCAGGTTTTGAACTGTGAATGCACGGCCTCTTCGGGTTTTGAACTGTGAATGCACGGCCTCTTCAGGTTTTGAATTGTGAATGCACGGCCTCTTCAGGTTTTGAACTGTGAATGCACGGCCTCTTCAGGTTTTGAACTGTGAATGCACGGCCTTTTCAGGTTTTGAACTGTGAATGCACGGCCTCTTCAGGTTTTGAACTGTGAATGCACGGCCTCTTCGGGTTTTGAACTGTGAATGCACGGCCTCTTCAGGTTTTGAACTGTGAATGCACGGCCTCTTCAGGTTTTGAACTGTGAATGCACGGCCTCTTCAGGTTTTGAACTGTGAATGCACGGCCTTTTCAGGTTTTGAACTGTGAATGCACGGCCTCTTCGGGTTTTGAACTGTGAATGCACGGCCTCTTCAGGTTTTGAACTGTGAATGCACGACCTCTTCAGGTTTTGAACTGTGAATGCACGGCCTCTTCGGGTTTTGAACTGTGAATGCACGGCCTCTTCAGGTTTTGAACTGTGAATGCACGGCCTCTTCAGGTTTGTCTTTAGATTCAGATGCAAGTTAATGCAAGTTCCTGTTATTCATGATTTGATACTTTCCACAGTTTCTGTACTTTTATTGATAGAATGCGTCCTTATTTTGCATTGATAGTTCAGATTAGATGTATAAACAAGTCCTTGTTGTCAATGATACAACAACCTCCACGGCCTGCATGCTTTTGAATATAATAGATAAGTAAATATGTCATCATTGGCCATATTTATGTATGTCTCCAGTTTCCATGCTTTTATTAATAGACGCTTCCTGATAAGGTCTCAAATTTTACCCGGATGATGATCAACTTGGCAGTTTCGTCTGTATGCCATCACAAAATCTTGCCATTTTGAATAAGGTAAACTGAAGCAAAATCAAATTATAACTCACAAATATAGATACCAACAGAAAGCCAGATTAGCGTTTTGATTATATACGTATTTTTTGTAACTGTGAGATTCAATGAATTTATTTCAACTTGCAAACACCTTATAAACCTTACGGTAAATCTGCCATCATAACACAAATATGACTGCTGATGACTGCATTCAGAACAATATATAGTGTGTATCCTTATTTTGTATTGATAGTAGATACTGGAAATTTAAGCATGAACTCGTTATCCATGACGTACCCATTTCTCAAGGTCTCAAAGCTGTTGTCAATAGAGAGAGGCCTGAGGCTCCTGGAATCCGCTAGTTACAACGACCTTATGCTGGCAAACACCTTCGGCCAACACAAAGTATCTAGAAGATGGCTGTGGCACAGTCCAAGTGGAGGCCATCAGTCAGATCGACTACATCATAGTGAAGCGTATAGTCAAGTGTAAACATCGCCAGGACTCGATGCTTTCCGGAGCAGACATTGGAAGTGACCATGATCTTGTGATGATGACCTTAAGAATACATCTAAAGAAGGTCAAGAAAGAGAGTCACACAAGAGTAAAGTTTGATATTGAGAAACAGTAATAGTGCACCTTTGTGACAAGGCCATAGTGCAGTATACTTCAAAGGCAGCATAGGTGACTAGTTCAGAACGACAGTCGGATTCAGACAAGGCTGTCTGCCCTCTCCCACATTATTCAACTTCTTTTTGGAGAGAATCATGGCTGACGCGCTTGAAAAGCATAAAGGAAAAGTGCAGAGAAGACCAAATTGATGATCAACAACACCAAGGGCATCAGAACTGACATCAGGGTCCAAGGTACGAAGCTAGAAACAATCCACAGCTTCAAGTATTTAGGGGCAATTGTAACGAAGGATCGAAGCCTGAATTGCGCAGGAATGAGCAGACAACAGCAGCACCGACAAAACTGAATCCTATTTGGAGCGACAAAAGCATCGCACTCTGTTCAAAGGTCAGGCTGACGCACTCACTGGTGATTTCCATATTTCTCTACGTCTGTGAATCATGGACCATACCAGCTGACATATGGAAAAGGATACAGGTCATATACTTCCAAAATATCATCGGCTTCTCATATAAAGACCCTGTCACCAATAAAGAAATACAGCATAGGATAGGACAAGTCATTGGGCTTCACGAAGACCTCCTAACCACAGTGAAAAAACGTAAACTGCAGTGGTATGGGCATGTCTCACAATCATCTGGACTTGCCCAGACAATCCTGCAAGGCAATGTACAAGGAAGAAGAAAGAGGCAGGCAGAGAAAGAGGTGGGAAGACGACATTCGGGAGTAGACAGACTTGACACTGTAAACTCCCTGGGAAAGACGGAAAATCGAGAGGAATCAAGGAAGCTGGTTGTTCGTGCTCATGCGATGTCCCAACGGTCTTTCAGACTACGAGACTGATGATGATGATAATGAAAATAATTTTGTATTGAGAGTATAAATTTACGCACACCCACAAGAATACACGTTTTGATACATTAGCGTTTCTACAAACACCGTATCACACTTCCGTCTAAACATATTTCTGAACTGTATGGAGTCATATGACAGCCACCTGCCTGGTAGCTGTATGTAGCAACAATTAATAATTATCGACTGATGTATTACCTTGGGAAGGAGTAATCAATCTGTGGTCGTCCTTTGATTCTGTAAATGGTTATAGATGTGTCTGGGATGAAAAAAAAAAAAACAAACCACACTTACGTCAGAGTGCACCTAATCTCCGAGTCTGAACCGTTCATTTACGACTTGATAATGTTTCTCGTTATTTTCATCCTACAAGATAGTATGAGTCCCAATTGTTCATAACGTCACATTGTTCACAATTTCCATATTGTATTCACTAGTTCCGTGTCCTGAATTTGAATTGGTAGTACGAATATCCTCTCTTGCATTGCAAAATTTCATACTCATTGGAATCAATCATACAGTACTATCCTTTATACGTCAATTTTTGTTATAAAAATACTACCAGGAACTATGTTTTTTTGTTCACTCCAGGATAACCTGTACAAGAGAATGTGTGTGTGTGTGTGTGTGTGTGTGTGTGTGTGTGTGTGTGTGTGTGTGTGTGTGTGTGTAGGGAAATGGTCTATATGGGGTTGGTAGGGTCAGTAGGTGGAGGGACTGCAATGTGTCAGCAGCACAAATGGGAGAACAGCATAGTATATTTTATGTTCATATACTCCACTCATGGCCAAGCCAACATATTTAAACAACGATTTGTTTATATAAAATACTCTACACAATAACAAGAACACAAAACTAACATTAATAACAATACGAAACAACTGCTACCGATCTATCGTGTTGACCAGATAACAATATCTATGCTTTCAGACTACCAGTGATATGTTTTGGCGCTGCAACCATAATATTGATTCGTTAGTAGCCATGTCTTTTATAAGAAGAAACTTCATCAAAGTCATTATTCAATGTATACTAGCCAATTCTTCTCATGTCTGCTGTATCATTTGTCACTTAGCTTACATCGAAGAGATACAAGAGCTCATATACTGAAATCTGTCAAAAGTTGAATTTATGCATATTTATATACTTTTTCTTGCAGAGGTTGCATCGATCAAAAGATTATATAGTATCCCCAGAAAGATAATACCTTTTCAGGAAAGATATTCAAAGGCACCAAAAGATTGATAATTTTCATGATTTTGTTTATTGGCGAGGGACATAGAAACATAACTTGGTGGACACACGAGATGTATATTTTTTTTATTAAAGGAAAACGAAGCTTTGCTGAGTTTCTTTAAAATTAAAATTTTTTACAACGAGTGGTATACCGTTGATACAGCGTACATGCTATACATATATTTTATTTATATCACATACAACACATGTATTAGCCATTGAAAGGAATTAGATTGACGAGAGGCAACTGTGCATTGACTTGGTAAATGAACTCGCATCCTTGCCGAATGTGTCAGCTATAAAATGTAGTTCTGTCTTTTTGTGCCTATTCACAATCACCTTTTCATGTTGATAAGTTGATTGGTGTAATTTCCGAGTTTCTATTTTTATTAACTTTATTCATCTAAGTTGCACTTATGATTTAGATATGAAAGATGGTTTTAATGAAGAAGTAGCGCACTATGCCTACAGATTGATTATTGAATACTAAACCCTCATCTTTGAATTGACGTACATGCGTAACGAAATTAGCGTGGAATAGAATCTAAGCGAAACGACGAACCAACAAGAGGAAATTAAAATATTTTAATATATTTAAAGTTGATCTAAGTCATTATCTCTCTCTCTCTCTCTCTCTCTCTCTCTCTCTCTCTCTCTCTCTCTCTCTCTCTCTCTCTCTCTCTCTCTCTCTCTCTCTCTCTCATATGCCCTTCATTAACTATATCAAATTGATCACGTAAGTGGAGTTTACAGTCTTTTATAAAATCGTGTTTTTATACATTATCAATATTTCTTTAATATTGAATATTTACCTGATCAACAAGCACAAAATATTTGTATTTTAAACTTCTACGATCTCGTTGCTTGCTTCGTCGGCATGTATATTCCTTGTTCAACATTATCTAAATCGTGTCCTTTTCGATGTGATCTGTGTAATATACTATCTTTGTAATATGTTATCTGTGTAATATATTATCTTTGTAATATGTTATCTGTGTAATATATTATCTTTGTACTATATTATTTGTGTAATCAATTATTATGCGTGCTAACTAAACCAAAACATAAACAAACGTGTCCTGTGTATATTTCTTAAACTATTTTCAGTGTGTTTTGTACAATGTAAACAATATTGTTTTCTGTAAACTGGTGACATATTTTACATCCTGTGATAAAATATATTTTGTAATCCTCATACATTAATCATTATTTGTTTTGTGGCTGAATTGAAATATTTTTAATATAATTTTCTCCGTCCTTTCAACAAATTAGTAATGTCCTTTTCAAAAGCATTTTTGGTCTGTCAGGTATGACATTTGCTTTGGTCGTATTTATTGCCACATCGATAATTCTCTGTCTCTCTCGATATAATTATATAAGAAAGCAGTTTCATTTCTGTACTTCTCCATAACAGAATTAGTCACGGAATCAGCCTCTCCTATATCCTCCAACTCATGATCTTGGTTAAAATTTTTTATCACTATGGTACCCTTTTTAAGTGGACTTGTACATCTAAATTCGTGATAATTAACCAGATGTCAGGCGGTATTCTTAATGTTTTGCCGTATGAAAAAAAGTAAAACAGCTTATGTACGAATGCTTTGTGCACGAGCCGCTTATGATATTAACTTTAATTGTTTATTTGTTTCTCTATTTACTTCTGTAGTGACATATGTAATGCCGAAAACCGTCAAACAACATGAAAATGTTGCAATTATTTAGCTATAAAATATCACAATTAACAGTTATGTCTCTAGAAAGCATTCTCCCCAAATTGTTCACAACCGTAATATTAGGTACACCTGGAACATTTACATGGAATGAAATTACGGATGTTATCACTTTATTAAATTATTCAGGATTTATACTAATTGGTACATATTCAATACAATGTTGAGTTCAATTAAAATTTATAACAACCTGTCGTGTTATTTTTCCTGTGTGTGAGAAGTGGAACAGTTGCATTGCTATCTATTTGACCTGTCTAATTTTAGAAGTTGTTTGCTTGCTCTCAGCTATACTTATGTCAGACATAAACATATCCCTAAGTTCTGTGCTTAGCAGAAACCTGGTTAAAAAACCACTAAGTTTAGGTTATCTAGGTTTCTTTAAGACACATCAGGATTAATAGAAGAATAAATAGAAAAGGTTTCATTAAAAATAGTTTAATTCTTAACTATTCATTCAAGTAATATGCTGTACCAATGATATACCACAAGATGGGCAGATTTTTCTTTTAAAGGAAACAAAGCTTGCCTCGTTTCCCTTAAATGAAAAATTTATGCGAGTGGTATATCATTGATTCAGAGTATATATTGTACATATATTTATCTATATCACATATAAATCAATATATTTGCCATTTGAACGGAGTTAAGATTTACTTCAGGCAGCTGTGTATTGATCGACTAAATGAACTTCTTACATCCCCGAGTGTGTTCGCTATAAAATGTAGTTCTTTGCCTTTTGTGTCTATTCACAATCATCTTTACATATTGATAAGTTAATTGTTTTATATTTTTAGTTTCTATTTATCTTCGCATTGATTAAATGAATTTAATAAACATTCATGATTTAAACATTAAATTTGATTTAATAATTAAGTAGAACACGTTAAACAAAATGTTAACTAGGCCATTCACATGAACGCTGCCATTCACGTACCGGTGCATATAAGTTAATGTGAACTAAGCTAAATGACGAAGCTAAAAGAGGTAATTAAACTATTTTAATATATTTTACAGTTGATCTAAATTGTTATTCTGCTATAGTAACAGTTCCAACAACAACATATGAAATCAAAAGAGCACAACTAACTGGACATTTAATAGCCTAAATGCTAGCACGAGTGTTTTGTGTTTGATACTTTATATTTTCTGTTCTGAAATTACAACTATTTTTTGTTCATTTTTATGTGTTTGCATTGTTCAGCCAACATTATTCTTCCTCAGAACTCTCTCTCTTCTCTCTCTCTCTCTCTCTCTCTCTCTCTCTCTCTCTCTCTCTCTCTCTCTCTCTCTCTCTCTCTCTCTCTCTCTCTCTCTCTTTCTCTCTCTCTCCAAACGGGCCAAGAAATTTTGGGCCGATGAGAAACTCCTATAAATGCCCCAGACGCTGCCGAGTCAGGCATTCTTGCTTCCTTGACGCCATAGCAAGGACAAGGTATAAAAAGATGAAGAAAACAGAGAACTTCACACCACCAGAACTAGAAAGACTAAGAAAAGAAGAACTGTTCGAGACTTAGACATATTTGATTATTTAAAAAATCACAGAGAGAAAATAATGTGCAGAGAGTCTTGGGTCTGTTCCTAGACGGAACTGGATCTGTTTGCCATACCACCAACCATGATTACGATATATGAATCACAATGGGTAGAATTTCTTCCTGTCTCCTTTTTGACAAATTCAGCTCCCATCGAGTTCGAAATGAAGGGACAGTCCGAAGATTACACATGTTCAGCGAAGTGGATTTGTACTTGAATAACAAACTGGTTACGTACCCTTACTGAGCATACCTGGAAAATCTCTTGACGTACCGATATGGAAGCCAAGAACTCTCATCTGGATGCGAGGACACGTCTAACGACACAGCCTTGACATCAGATGACAATCCTCACAATGTGGGCTATAACGACCGTCGAAGGTAAATTCCGCAAGCACGTAGTTTAGAACTGATGGATCGTTAGCATCTTATACATGTGGTTGCAAGACAAGTATTTGCTGAACGGAGTGTATGTCTTCTTGAGACTAAATCTCAGCAGTGTATCTTATGCCAACGAGTACAAAACCATCATCCAAGAAGCCAGTCTTTACGAGCGCCGCGTGGAAGTGTTACCTAAAGCGAGAAACGACATTAATCACACATTGAGTAGAACGTCTGCCAAGTATCCGATACGACGCGTAGAAGTGAAAACTTTCACTATTGCTGATGGATCCAAGATTGCAGATGATTATCCATTCCAACAATATTTAATCAAACGTTTAATCGTTAGCATCGTAAATAATTCAGCACTCAACAGAGCCCACGATCAAACTCCTTTCCAGTTTAAGCACTGCAGAGTGTTCAAGATCGAAGTGAGTCACGATGGCAAGACCTTGTGCACCAGACCCTTCGAACCTAACTTTACCCAGGAAAAATTATTTCAGATCGTAATTATCTTTGTACGAAGCTACCGGGCAATTTGGAACCAACAAAAACCACGGCATTTCGTACGAAGATTATCCCGTCTACTTTCCTCAAGAGGACTGTGTGGAGTAATTTGATTCGTATGGATTACCTCCTTTGAAAGACATCATCAACTTTATCACAAGAAATGCCCAGACGACACGATTCTATAATGTAAAATTACAAGGCACAAATTCCATCGTCCGTGGACAATATTGTGTGTATTTTCTTTACCAACACAGTAGCGGCTGACTTAGAAATATCTTCGTCAAACGAAGTTAGCGAGAACCAAGAAACAGAAGATATAGAAGCAGATGGAAAAGGAAGGAAAATAATTGAGAAACGTTTAGAACCATGGATGTAGATGAAGTGTTAGATGACATAAAAACAGATCACTTTATCATCGCTGTGAAATGCTTCGTAAGAAGATCGCTTGATACCCAGTTGTCAAAACCTGTATTATGGTACAAAGGGGTCAGAATCTCTTCCCAGTACTACCGAGAAGCCTACCCCCCCACTATTCTATACAAAATCTAGTGAACGCTGAAAACTGCTTGTGTGAAGTGCACGAGTACATGGCATTCCCCTAACAGCTAAGGAAGAAAACACGAATAATTTAGAGAAGTGGAATCCTACCGTGGAACCTTCGACTGCCATGCCATAACAGCCCCTTAAATGACCCAAATTTGCCTATTAGTGTAAAGGGATTCCATTTTGGCTTGGAACCCAGATTCGGTTAAACCACTATACATAATCTGGTCCTTTGATCGCCGTTCAAAATTAGAATCTTACACCTAATATTAGTAGTATAGGGAAAAGCGGGTTCTGAGCCATTTCCATCAGAAAAGTACTCAATTTACCAAACAGAGGCTTATAAAGATTTTTGATAAAATAAAAATATCAAAAAAAATGTTACCCTAAAAATTAGCATAAAATAAACGATTATTTCACCAAACTAAAGCCTATAAGATTAAAAAATCAGTGATGGAAAATGTAATTTTTCAGAAAAAATATGAAAACTGGCTCACTAAGGAATTTTTTTATAAAAAAATTGGAAAAAATTATTTGAAAAATGCATAGTGAGCCATTTCCATAAAATATAGTGCTCAATTTACCAAATAGAGGCTTCTGTAAAAAATTTAGAAAAAATGCATAGTGAGCCATTTCCTTAAAATAGTGCTCAATTTACCAAATAGAGACTTCTATAAAAAATTTGTAAAAAATGCATAGTGAGCCATTTCCTTAAAATAGTGCTCAATTTACCAAATAGAGGGTTTTGGAAAAAAAATTTGGAAAAATTACATAGTGAGCCATTTCAATAAAATAGTGCTCAATTTACCAAATAGAGGGTTTTGGAAAAATTACATAGTGAGCCATTTTGTTTAAGAAACACTTATGATTACATTTTCAATCATTGATTACCTGTTTACCTGTAAACATGAGAACTGTTTACCTGTTTACCTGTAAACAGGAGAACTGTTTACAGTTTTATAGTGGCCTATTGCAAACGTATTAATACCATCACGGCAATATCTTTTGTCATCAAAATTAGTTAACGCATACTTTCTTGATTTATCTGTCATAATCTGGTGTCGATAAGATCTTATTGCGTACATTTCTGCAAAATGTGGTGATGAAGTCCTAAGAATATTAACATAATCAGCATGTTTTATATTATTTTTTACAACTGATTTTTTTATTCCTTTTAGTTTTTTACTTTCCTTGTTGTCAGCGGTTTTCAACGAGTACATTTTACTACGTAGTCCAACAAATTCGACGACCGGACGAAAACAAAACTCATCTTTCATTTTCCCCATAACCTTTTTGTTAGTTGGATCATGAAACGGAGAATCTTTAACATCTGATAGATCAAATTCTTCCCGATGATTGTAAATATCCTGGTAAACATCTTCTGTAAACACCTGGTAAACTAACGAGTCAGTATCAGTGAACAATAGTTTACTACCAGGCCAGACTTTCTTCGTAAAATTATAGTGGAAATCATACATCAACCATTTCGAGACCTCTAACACACTAGCGCCTACAAAAATTGGCTTTTTTAACATAAGGTTTTTCTTATGTCTACTAACCAGCGCTAGATTTTCGCTGATACGCATCGAGCCAGCAAAAGTGTCCTCGGCAACTAGTTTACTAAACTTTTTCTGATTATTTACCACGACAATATCAACACGTTTCCGAATATTTTCCATAGTCTTTCCAAAAACAGAGTTGTTCATGAGCTTAAAGAAATCTTTCTCAAAATCAGTTGTTGCAGCGGTCCGCATATCATTGTTAAATTTGATGTACGGAGCCATCCATTTGCTTTGCTTTACACGAAGTATTTTATGAATTTTTGTTAACAATAATCCGCCGTCGAGAGCTTGTTTGAGATTTCTGTAATGACAAACATAATTTCGTTTGTTGAGCAAATTTGGTACTAGTTTTGGTATAGTACAAGGCGCTCCAGTACGATTAACCAACTGTTCTTTAGCCAACATTGTATCATTTACGATCATCTTCTCAGGTAGAAATGGGTAATCATTATGTGCATCATGCAACGAGGACGGATAGTCAACATCAACTTCAAGATAATAACTGTGATCAGATTCGCTTAAATCAATTGTTAAATTATTGGTATCAGACAGAAACTCTTCTTCGGCTACCCATGAGTCAACTGCATATGGCATTGACTGTGACATAGCCCAACTGTACAAAGCGTTTTTATCCAAATAGATGATATAGCTGCTAGGTTCGTTTGGATTATAATCTGGCAAATACTTGTTATTAGCTCGGGCGTACTTATGACTGATGACTGATATACCGCCGCGAATTGCTTTTTCAAAGAACAGATACATATCAATGTTGCCATCGGTTATTAAATTTGTTGTTGTTGCTGTTATCTTGTATAAAGCATCCCATGACAACCCTGGGCTAGAGAAATAATTAGCAGGATCTAGTTGGTATTGCTTCAGTGAAGTGCTCCTAAAATTTTGGAATATATCATCGAGAAGTAAAACATCTTGAATCAGATATACATCCATGTAGTCGCCGAGAGTTCCGCAGTTAAATATTTTCCAAACGTTGTTCGCGTGATGATATTCAGCATCAGTTATACCCTCGCCGGACAATGATGAATAAAAATTTTCTTTACACGGCAATGCTGTTTCATCGAGTACATCTAGCGAGGTCACATACTCATAGGGAAATATTCCTTTTGATTTCATTAAGCTAACATTACTGCCAAAATATTCTTCTAGCGCTGTGAAAACAGTACAGTTTTTAGCTAATGATTCCAGCGAGCCAGCGATAAATTGCATACTATCAATAAACCTTAATGGTCCGACGGTTACTGACAAGAATCTTTCATAATTGTTAGGTATTGCTGTTATACACTTTTCATTAGTAATCGCTGTAATATCAGGATGACCTAGCGCGTAAATGATGAAATGGCTGTCATAACCGCGAAAATTATGAGCAACACATGGAATAAAATCTACTTGGTGGAATTTTTCTTTGCATGATAAATGAGCTGCTCCTAAATATTTGCCAGTTAAATAACAATAATCAACTTCTTTATCATTTAATTTCCTTATGAAAAATTTGTTACATATATGGCAGCGTTTATTATGAATATGACGAACTCGTTCTTCTCCGGTTAATTTTACTTCTTGTTTCACAGATAATTTTTGATAAATTTTATCAGCTTCGGCAAACAAATTCTTTAACAACCAAACTGCAGGTTCTTCGTCAGATTCTTTTCGTCGACGATAAACTTTAACAGGTTCTGATAAACTAGGATCAATCGTACAGGTGATCTTGTACGCGACAGAAACTGGCAAATGTTTTGCAATGTGTACTGTCTCCCTTTTATCGTTCTTGTGATAGTCATCAAAATGTGGTTGATATGATTCAAAATCATACACTATCGTAAAAGGTACCGTCGCAGTGTTCTTAAAGTTTTTAAAGCTGAGAAAACTATTATGTTTACCCGGCAATGTAGTTTTTTGATTATATACGCAAAGATTATGATGACTTTCAAGTTTATCTTGAGTTTGAAAAGCGTGTAAACACTTATAACAAAAGAATGTTTTAGATTTATGTTTACTATACTGCGAGGCTAGCAATCCATTAAAGTTTTTTTTATAAAACTGTAATGCTTTTTGTACAACAACAGGTTAATTGTATCTGGTCCAGCTATCGGTGAGATCCTGATCGGATAAATTTTATCATTGATGACTCTGTCATTAATGCCAGCATCAATGCCAGCATCAAACCCGAATACGTTTATTGATAAATTATTTTGCTGTTCGATCTTTGAAATTTGTTTGACAGGAGTTGGGAAATCAATTCCGTTTAAATTTAGCCTACAAAGATATTTTTGATAATTTGAAATTCTGTTTGGATGATCAGATGGATATAAGCAAGCTAGCAATGACCAGGCAATACATTTATCATCGATGGCTCTAACGTTTATGACACAATGAGTATCAGTAATTTTCTTTGGTAATTTAATAAAAGTACCGACACGCAATGGATCATATTTGTACGAATGAATCAGTAAATAATCTGTTGACGATAGCACCCAACCTGATCCAGATCTAGTATACGCGTCTATGCTATTGTCGATATCTTCTGTTATCAACGCTGCAAGCTTTTTTATGTTGTCATCGGCGTAGACAACTCTGGCATTAGATTTTATGTACGGGCGAGTAAATTTTGTTGGATCAACCGCATGAGTAAACTTTACTCGAAGTTCTACTAAAATTTTAACACGCGGTTGTCTAACTAAAATAAAATTTATTGCATCCTCGATTATTTCATGTAGTGGTCTAGCATCTAGTAAAATTTTCCACGTAGAGGTAAAACCAGCGAATGATGATTTAGTCGGCTTAAAAATAAGTTTTGATCGTTTACTTTCCTCGAGGGTATTTTGCAATTTTTCAAGTTCCTTGTTGGAAACAGGATATTTAGGTTTTATCCCAATGGTGTTTTTCATAATCCTTAATCAGTTTCTTTACTCGTTTATGTCGATCATACTTTGTTGGGGAAACGCTTGCGTTTCCACTTAAACCTTTATGCGGGAGAAACGCTAGCGTTTCAATGTCAGCAAGAACTTGGCGAAACTTTCTGTTATGAATTTCTTTTTGCAACACCTGCAGGTCATTATTTGATTTTGGATATTTGGGTTTTATTCCTGTTATTTTTTCGTATTCTTTCATTGTATGTCTTGCAAGTTCAGAACGTGTGTATTTCGTTCTTGTCATACTATATTTTATACTTTATATAATATTATTCTTTAATTAATTAAACTTCAATTATTTATATTTTAAGCATATATATTTAAAGATAAAAAAAATAATCTTATTAATATAGTATGCCTTTCCAACGTGGAGAAAATACATGCAAATTTCTTCCTCAAGGGTATGTTGACTTTTGTGGACGACGATGCCGTGGTGAATATTGTGGTACACACAAGAACAGATTACTTATTGGCAAAAATTGTCCGAATCCGTGCCAAGGTTGTGGTAAAGGAATTCGTGGAAAAATAGATTTGTGCAAAGAGTGCGGTGGAGTAAAATATAGAGCAGTTTTACACTATTATAAAAATAGACCGCCAACATGCAAAATACGACGGGATGAACCGCCAACTGTTGCGGAGTTTTTAGCTAGCCGAAAAAGTTTTGTTACTCATCTGTGAAATGAAGTGCTTGCACTTCCAATTAACAATAATTTGTTTCAGTATTATGTTACCTAAAGCAACATATAACACTATCACCGAAGCAATAAATAATATTAAACCAGTAGGAAAACATAATACTTTGAAACTATCTTGGAAACGCAAGCGTTTCACAGATAATTATATCCGTGTGGTAGAAAACCTGTCAGGAGGTAAATTTATAACAAAGATTGTTGATGAAAAGAGGGATAGTATATTTCGTAGGAAACTTCAGATAAAATGGCTTTTAGCAAATATTCATAAACTTACTGATGAAGAAATATTAGCAAAATTGAATGAAATCGGCTTACATGTTGATGTTACAACGCAGGTAAAATGACTGTCATTGATCAACATTGTAAGTTGTTAACTTTAAAGTTGATAACTTAAAAGTTTCCGGAAACTTTATAGTTTCCCGATTAATTTCTTTTCAAATTTATTAAATTCTTCAACCTCTTCCATTAAGGAATTAAATTCTTTTTCTTCTTCTTCGCCAGGTAATATAATTAATTTTTCATCCGGCGGATACATTTTATAATGATTTTTTATCCATCTTGGTAACTGTTGAGATGCTTGCGTGGGCGACGCTTGCGTGGGAATTGGAAGTGCTTGCACTTCTACTTGCGCTTCCACTGCTGGTTTTACAGCTTCAATGATCTCTGATTTTAGATTTTCAAAGGCTAATTTTAGTTCTTTATTTTCATCAGATACCTGTTGGATTTTTTTTTTTAGTTTTTTAATCTTTGATTTCTTGCTGGCGTTTCCCACGCTGGCGTTTCCCGCGCAAGTGTTTTGAGAACTGCGAGCAATTTCTTCATTCAACTTTTTTAGGGCTTCTCCTTGCTGTTGGTCGCGGAATGTGTAAAACTCCGTTGGTCGTTCTTCGCCACTGAAGACCTTATAGATTCTATTAAGACTGATTTTAAAATGATTAGCTATACTTGATACTGGCATTTTACCTCGCAGATAATTTATCTCATCAATATCATCTTGAGTTAGGTATTTTTTACACGGCATATTATACAAATAAAAATAAAAAAGAATAATAAGAATCCGGTAAGAATCCGGTAAGAATCATTAGAGAACCTTTGGTTCCAGAATTAATTGTAGAATATCAACTATACCATTAATATCTCTGCTGTGTTGACCAACTGCTTTAACAAGTTCACTATCAAGTAATTTATCAAGTTTATTATCAACCAGATAGCAGACTGCAACTTTTATTTCAGCTAGTTGTTTTTCAAGTTGTTTTATCGCTGTGATGACAGGATCATCGATGGCAGGATCATCAACGATAGGTTCTTCAATGACAGGTTCTTCAATGGGTTCTTCAATGGGTTCTTCAATGATGGGTTTTTCATCAGGTTCATTAAATATTTTATAGATTCTATGATAGCCTATTTTGTATTTATCAGCTATATCATTAATCGTTGTTTTGTTCTTCATTGATTTAATATCAGCTATTTCTTTATCAGATAATACTCACTTGGTCGGCATTGTCAAAATAATAATATTTGTTTTTAATTGTTGTTGTTGTTGTTGTTGATTTTTGCTGATTTTTTATTGTTGTTATTACCACCGATTACACAATATTGTTTTTAAAATCAATAAAACAGCTTATTTTACTTAAAAAAATAAATAATTATATCCACGTGATAATATATCAAATGATTTTACCGCTGATTCACTAAAAGTACAATGGTACATTGATTAGGTAATTCCCTTGGTAATTGAATCAGCGGTAAAATCATTTGATATATTATCACGTGGATATAATTATTTATTTTTTTAAGTAAAATAAGCTGTTTTATTGATTTTAAAAACAATATTGTGTAATCGGTGGTAATAACAACAATAAAAAATCAGCAAAAATCAACAACAACAACAACAACAATTAAAAACAAATATTATTATTTTGACAATGCCGACCAAGTGAGTATTATCTGATAAAGAAATAGCTGATATTAAATCAATGAAGAACAAAACAACGATTAATGATATAGCTGATAAATACAAAATAGGCTATCATAGAATCTATAAAATATTTAATGAACCTGATGAAAAACCCATCATTGAAGAACCCATTGAAGAACCCATTGAAGAACCTGTCATTGAAGAACCTATCGTTGATGATCCTGCCATCGATGATCCTGTCATCACAGCGATAAAACAACTTGAAAAACAACTAGCTGAAATAAAAGTTGCAGTCTGCTATCTGGTTGATAATAAACTTGATAAATTACTTGATAGTGAACTTGTTAAAGCAGTTGGTCAACACAGCAGAGATATTAATGGTATAGTTGATATTCTACAATTAATTCTGGAACCAAAGGTTCTCTAATGATTCTTACCGGATTCTTACCGGATTCTTATTATTCTTTTTTATTTTTATTTGTATAATATGCCGTGTAAAAAATACCTAACTCAAGATGATATTGATGAGATAAATTATCTGCGAGGTAAAATGCCAGTATCAAGTATAGCTAATCATTTTAAAATCAGTCTTAATAGAATCTATAAGGTCTTCAGTGGCGAAGAACGACCAACGGAGTTTTACACATTCCGCGACCAACAGCAAGGAGAAGCCCTAAAAAAGTTGAATGAAGAAATTGCTCGCAGTTCTCAAAACACTTGCGCGGGAAACGCCAGCGTGGGAAACGCCAGCAAGAAATCAAAGATTAAAAAACTAAAAAAAAAATTTCAACAGGTATCTGATGAAAATAAAGAACTAAAATTAGCCTTTGAAAATCTAAAATCAGAGATCATTGAAGCTGTAAAACCAGCAGTGGAAGCGCAAGTAGAAGTGCAAGCACTTCCAATTCCCACGCAAGCGTCGCCCACGCAAGCATCTCAACAGTTACCAAGATGGATAAAAAATCATTATAAAATGTATCCGCCGGATGAAAAATTAATTATATTACCTGGCGAAGAAGAAGAAAAAGAATTTAATTCCTTAATGGAAGAGGTTGAAGAATTTAATAAATTTGAAAAGAAATTAATCGGGAAACTATAAAGTTTCCGGAAACTTTTAAGTTATCAACTTTAAAGTTAACAACTTACAATGTTGATCAATGACAGTCATTTTACCTGCGTTGTAACATCAACATGTAAGCCGATTTCATTCAATTTTGCTAATATTTCTTCATCAGTAAGTTTATGAATATTTGCTAAAAGCCATTTTATCTGAAGTTTCCTACGAAATATACTATCCCTCTTTTCATCAACAATCTTTGTTATAAATTTATCCCCTGACAGGTTTTCTACCATACGGATATTTTTATCTGTAAAATCACTAGTGATTCCCCGCTTGCGTTTTACAGATATTTTCAAAGTATTATGTTTTCCTACTGGTTTAATATTATTTATTGCTTCGGTGATAGTGTTATATGATGCTTTAGGTGGCATATATTGAAACAAAATTATTGTTAATTAGAAACTTTAAAGTTTCGGAAACTTTAATGTTTCGGAAACACTAATGATTTTCACAGATGAGTAACAAAACTTTTTCGGTTAGCTAAAAACTCCGCAACAGTTGGCGGTTCATCCCGTCGTATTTTGCATGTTGGCGGTCTTTTTTTATAATAGTGTAAAACTGCTCTATATTTTACTCCACCGCACTCTTTGCACAAATCTATTTTTCCACGAATTCCTTTACCACAACCTTGACACGGATTCGGACAATTTTTGCCAATAAGTAATCTGTTCTTGTGTGTACCACAATATTCACCACGGCATCGTCGTCCACAAAAGTCTACATACCCTTGAGGAAGAAATTTGCATGTATTTTCTCCACGTTGGAAAGGCATACTATATTAATAAGATTATTTTTTTATCTTTAAATATATATGCTTAAAATATAAATAATTGAAGTTTAATTAATTAAAGAATAATAATATTATATAAAGTATAACATATAATATGACAAGAACGAAATATTCACGTTCTGAACTTGCAAGACAGACAATGAAAGAATATGAAAAAATAACAACAATAAAACCTAAATATCCAAAATCAAATAATGACCTGCAGGTGTTGCAAAAAGAAATACATAACAGAAAGTTTCGTCAAGTTCTTGCTGACATTGAAACGCTAGCGTTTCTCCCGCATAAAGGATTAAGTGGAAGTGCAAGCACTTCCCACGCAAAGTATAATCGACATAAACGAGTAAAGAAACTGATTAAGGATTATGAAAACACCATTGGGATAAAACCTAAATATCCTGTTTCCAACAAGGAACTTGAAAAATTGCAAAATACCCTCGAGGAAAGTAAACGATCAAAACTTATTTTTAAGCCGACTAAATCATCATTCGCTGGTTTTACCTCTACGTGGAAAATTTTACTAGATGCTAGACCACTACATGAAATAATCGAGGATGCAATAAATTTTATTTTAGTTAGACAACCGCGTGTTAAAATTTTAGTAGAACTTCGAGTAAAGTTTACTCATGCGGTTGATCCAACAAAATTTACTCGCCCGTACATAAAATCTAATGCCAGAGTTGTCTACGCGGATGACAACATAAAAAAGCTTGCAGCGTTGATAACAGAAGATATCGACAATAGCATAGACGCGTATACTAGATCTGGATCAGGTTGGGTGCTATCGTCAACAGATTATTTACTGATTCATTCGTACAAATATGATCCATTGCGTGTCGGTACTTTTATTAAATTACCAAAGAAAATTACTGATACTCATTGTGTCATAAACGTTAGAGCCATCGATGATAAATGTATTGCCTGGTCATTGCTAGCTTGCTTATATCCATCTGATCATCCAAACAGAATTTCAAATTATCAAAAATATCTTTGTAGGCTAAATTTAAACGGAATTGATTTCCCAACTCCTGTCAAACAAATTTCAAAGATCGAACAGCAAAATAATTTATCAATAAACGTATTCGGGTTTGATGCTGGCATTGATGCTGGCATTAATGACAGAGTCATCAATGATAAAATTTATCCGATCAGGATCTCACCGATAGCTGGACCAGATACAATTAACCTGTTGTTGTACAAAAAGCATTACAGTTTTATAAAAAAAAACTTTAATGGATTGCTAGCCTCGCAGTATAGTAAACATAAATCTAAAACATTCTTTTGTTATAAGTGTTTACACGGTTTTCAAACTCAAGATAAACTTGAAAGTCATCATAATCTTTGCGTATATAATCAAAAAACTACATTGCCGGGTAAACATAATAGTTTTCTCAGCTTTAAAAACTTTAAGAACACTGCGACGGTACCTTTTACGATAGTGTATGATTTTGAATCATATCAACCACATTTTGATGACTATCACAAGAACGATAAAAGGGAGACAGTACACATTGCAAAACATTTGCCAGTTTCTGTCGCGTAAAAAGATCACCTGTACGATTGATCCTAGTTTATCAGAACCTGTTAAAGTTTATCGTCGACGAAAAGAATCTGACGAAGAACCTGCAGTTTGGTTGTTAAAGAATTTGTTTGCCGAAGCTGATAAAATTTATCAAACATTATCTGTGAAACAAGAAGTAAAATTAACCGGAGAAGAACGAGTTCGTCATATTCATAATAAACGCTGCCATATATGTAACAAATTTTTCATAAGGAAATTAAATGATAAAGAAGTTGATTATTGTTATTTAACTGGCAAATATTTAGGAGCAGCTCATTTATCATGCAAAGAAAAATTCCACCAAGTAGATTTTATTCCATGTGTTGCTCATAATTTTCGCGGTTATGACAGCCATTTCATCATTTACGCGCTAGGTCATCCTGATATTACAGCGATTACTAATGAAAAGTGTATAACAGCAATACCTAACAATTATGAAAGATTCTTGTCAGTAACCGTCGGACCATTAAGGTTTATTGATAGTATGCAATTTATCGCTGGCTCGCTGGAATCATTAGCTAAAAACTGTACTGTTTTCACAGCGCTAGAAGAATATTTTGGCAGTAATGTTAGCTTAATGAAATCAAAAGGAATATTTCCCTATGAGTATGTGACCTCGCTAGATGTACTCGATGAAACAGCATTGCCGTGTAAAGAAAATTTTTATTCATCATTGTCCGGCGAGGGTATAACTGATGCTGAATATCATCACGCGAACAACGTTTGGAAAATATTTAACTGCGGAACTCTCGGCGACTACATAGATGTATATCTGATTCAAGATGTTTTACTTCTCGATGATATATTTCAAAATTTTAGGAGCACTTCACTGAAGCAATACCAACTAGATCCTGCTAATTATTTCTCTAGCCCAGGGTTGTCATGGGATGCTTTATACAAGATAACAGCAACAACAACAAATTTAATAACCGATGGCAACATTGATATGTATCTGTTCTTTGAAAAAGCAATTCGCGGCGGTATATCAGTCATCAGTCATAAGTACGCCCGAGCTAATAACAAGTATTTGCCAGATTATAATCCAAACGAACCTAGCAGCTATATCATCTATTTGGATAAAAACGTTTTGTACAGTTGGGCTATGTCACAGTCAATGCCATATGCAGTTGACTCATGGGTAGCCGAAGAAGAGTTTCTGTCTGATACCAATAATTTAACAATTGATTTAAGCGAATCTGATCACAGTTATTATCTTGAAGTTGATGTTGACTATCCGTCCTCGTTGCATGATGCACATAATGATTACCCATTTCTACCTGAGAAGATGATCGTAAATGATACAATGTTGGCTAAAGAACAGTTGGTTAATCGTACTGGAGCGCCTTGTACTATACCAAAACTAGTACCAAATTTGCTCAACAAACGAAATTATGTTTGTCATTACAGAAATCTCAAACAAGCTATCGACGGCGGATTATTGTTAACAAAAATTCATAAAATACTTCGTGTAAAGCAAAGCAAATGGATGGCTCCGTACATCAAATTTAACAATGATATGCGGACCGCTGCAACAACTGATTTTGAGAAAGATTTCTTTAAGCTCATGAACAACTCTGTTTTTGGAAAGACTATGGAAAATATTCGGAAACGTGTTGATATTGTCGTGGTAAATAATCAGAAAAAGTTTAGTAAACTAGTTGCCGAGGACACTTTTGCTGGATCAATGCGTATCAGCGAAAATCTAGCGCTGGTTAGTAGACATAAGAAAAACCTTATGTTAAAAAAACCAATTTTCGTTGGCGCTAGTGTGTTAGAGGTCTCGAAATGGCTGATGTATGATTTCCACTATAATTTTACGAAGAAAGTCTGGCCTAATAGTAAACTATTGTTCACTGATACCGACTCGTTAGTTTACCAGGTGTTTACAGAAGATGTTTACCAAGATATTTACAATCATCGGGAAGAATTTGATCTATCAGATGTTGTTAAAGATTCTCCGTTTCATGATCCAACTAACAAAAAGGTTATGGGGAAAATGAAAGATGAGTTTTGTTTTCGTCCGGTCGTCGAATTTGTTGGACTACGTAGTAAAATGTACTCGTTGAAAACCGCTGACAACAAGGAAAGTAAAAAACTAAAAGGAATAAAAAAATCAGTTGTAAAAAATAATATAAAACATGCCGATTATGTTAATATTCTTAGGACTTCCTCACCACATTTTGCAGAAATGTACGCAATAAGATCTTATCGGCATCAGATTATGACAGATAAATCAAGAAAATACGCGTTAACTAATTTTGATGACAAAAGATATTGCCGTGATGGTATTAATACGCTTGCAATAGGCCACTATAAAACTGTAAACAGTTCTCCTGTTTACAGGTAAACAGGTAAACAGTTCTCATGTTTACAGGTAAACAGGTAATCAATGATTGAAAATGTAATCATAAGTGTTTCTTAAACAAAATGGCTCACTATGTAATTTTTACAAATTTTTACAAAAGTCTCTATTTGGTAATTAGTAAATTGAGCACTATTTTAAGGAAATGGTTCACTATGCATTTTTCTAAATTTTTTATAGAAGTCTCTATTTGGTAAATTAAACACTATTTTTATGGAAATGGCTCACTATGCATTTTTTCTAAATTTTTTATAGAAGCCTCTATTTGGTAAATTGAACACTATTTTAAGGAAATGGCTCACTATGCATTTTTTCTAAATTTTTTATAGAAGCCTCTATTTGGTAAATTGAGCACTATATTTTATGGAAATGGCTTACTATGCATTTTTCCAAATAATTTTTCCCAATTTTTTTTATAAAAAATTCCTTAGTGAGCCAGTTTTCATACTTTTTTCTGAAAATTACATTAGTAGTATGGAAAAAGAGGGTTCTGTGATATTTCCATCACTGATCTTTTAATCTTATAGGCCTTAGTTTGGTAAAATAATCGTTTATTTTATGCTAATTTTTAGGGTAACATTTTTTAATATTTTTATTTTATCAAAAAAATCTTTATAAGCCTCTGTTTGGCAAATTGAGTACTTTTTCTGATGGAAATGGCTCAGAACCCGCTTTTCCCTATACTACTATATTGACTCAAAAAAGTTATTGTCGCTTAGACTTAGAGCACACAATTTTTTTATGGAATTAGTCCGTGTACACAATTGTACTAGGTTAAATTTCGATAGTTAGGAGACAGGAGAATGTTTACAACTATTTGAGAATTTGGTTTAGTGTACATGTGGCTAACACGCTATTGATATTAGGGTCTGTCCATTTGTACAATGGCTAAATTTGGTCAATTAATTACGTCTTGCTATTGAGGACGACACCTTCCACCCTTCTCTCGGGATCCCTTTTCCCTTTTTCCTCTACCAGACCTTTAAATAAAAAGTGCAATTATCGTACATTAACGTGTGGCTGTAGTGGCACCATTCCTGCAACCTAGACAAATTAAAAAGCTCGACACTCGAGCATTAACCAGTCGCAAAAGCTCTAAGCATATGCAACTTAAATCCTTCAGTCAGTTAGTCTGGCCATCCCTTGTGGACTTGTCAACCTACGAAGATGCCTTCAAGGCTAACCAAACTCAACGACTCAACGAAGATTGCGTGAATTTATATCGTGTCAGGCAAAACTTGATATCAAAGCCTGGTGAAATAGAGAATGTAAGGATATTAACAATAGTCCAAGGCTTGATAGAAGAACTCTTCAGAGAAGAAATCAAAAAAGAACAAGAAGAGTGGACAGAGATGTACAAACTTTAGAAACAGGAGATAGAACAGCAATAGCAACAACAGGAACAGCAGGAAACTAGCAAAGAATTTGTTGACTGCCGTGTAGACACCAAGGAGTTCTCATTCTCTTTCCGATTCAGCAGACCGTATCCTGTATGATAGCCTGCCGCCAGATGGAGACGCAATCTTAGGCAATGAAAAATTGCCATCACTCCCCGTCAACAAAACAGCCCATTTCATGGCTACCTCAATACTCTAGGAGAAAAAATAGTAATTCAAAGTACCAAATCAAATGTGTGTGTTTGTGTGATAAACAAGCCAACATGAGTGTTTCTTTTAAGTCTGTACGTTTCATGTGATGACAATAGTGGTATGAAAAGTTTTTGTAAGGGAAATGTTTTCCTTCACGTTCGCGCTCCAGGAGCGAGCGTCAATATGGCTACTCATCTTTGACGTATCAAAATTGAAGATGAGTAACAGAAAGTTACTGGCGCTCCAAATGCACTTGGGACGAGCTGGCTATGGAAGCCATAGCGGAGAACGCAAAGATAAAGAAGAAGAAGAAGAAGAAGAAGAAGAAGAAGAAGAAGAAGAAGAAGAAGAAGAAGAAGAAGAAGAAGAAGAAGAAGAAGAAGAAGAAAGAAGAGCAGAAGGTAATGAAGAGAAGGATCCTACCTCAACTGATAATGAGACCTGAGTGTGAGGTGAATCATGAGGTGAGGCCATCTCTACAACCAGTACCAGCACGAAAACAACAACAAGCAGTACAACGTGCTGAGGAAGCAAGGACGCCAGATCATCATTCCCGGGTCTGGCACCGAAGACAGGGTGAACAAGTGTTCGTTATTCCACAAACACAGGAGTGAGATTGTGAAGCCACTCGATCATCTCCCTCTGCGCTTTCAAGAATAACAGGACTGGAGCAGATGTTGTGTCTCTTGGGCCAGACATGGTAGGTGCCAACATTAACCAGGTACGTTTGGAATTCTAAAACAGGTCTAACGAAATTTCTAGAAAAGATGCACTATTCAAGTTGCCAATGTTTTGAAGTATTATGACTATAAACACTAAATCTGTCACTGATATGTATGTGTTTTATGCGTTTGCGTTCGTTTGTGTGAATAGTATATATGGTGTGTTTTATGCGCTCCCGTACGTTGGTGAGGATAGGTCTTTATCTACAGTGTGGTGATGCCTTCCCATACGTTTGTGTAGATAGTATATTTTGTGTTTTTTTTTCTCTTCCCGTCTGTGTGGATAGTATATAAGGTGTTTTTTTGTTCTCTTCCCGTCTGTGTGAATAGTTTATGTTTTTTTTTCTGCGTTCCCGTACGTTGGTGTGGATAGCATATTTGGTGTGTGTTTCTTCTCTTCCACAGTTGGCATTGGATGATGTATGCAGCATGTGCTGGAAAGGCTTCGAAAGGAATGGAGGTTTCCAGGTAGATAGACTATGTGACCAGTCTGAAAGTATCAAGTGATCAAGTGCTAAGAATGATATAGGAGTAAGTTGAGAAGTTAGGAGGTTTCATACAACCTATAGAAGTGTAGGCATCTTGAAGCAGGCCCTTGATATTGTCATCAGAGTGAGGTGCTTTTGGAAGATATATTCAATTTAACAGAGTGGTCTTTTGTCAAATGGGGCTTAGACCAGTGCTACGTGTAGGCTTGTACAATAATAACAAGAGAAAAGAGATTAGTGAACAAGCTTTGTACATTTTAACAAAGGTAATTTATTTTCTTAGAAAACAATGTAAAATTTGGAAATAGGACTTACGGTTTGTGAATATAATCCAAAATTTAATCATAAGAATGAACAATACAAGTCCTATCAATTAACAGTTCTAATAAAATCCAGGTTCGAATCTCGATGACGTTCCAATATGGATGACGATGACCTCAGATGTGGTCGTTGTACAAATTGCAACAATTCCTCAATTGAATTACAGTCTGTGTTTCCGAATAACTGCAGAATAAATTTCCACTGAATTTCTTTCTCCCAGAACGTTTTATAAAAATGGTACACTTGTTCAATTTTCTAGAAAATAAATTATTAACTTCCAAAAACAAATGAACTTAAAAAACAATCTGGCTTCAACAAAGGAAACCTCTAGAGCCCTCAAGGTTTAAAATGCAAGTGATTTAATACCAATTTGCAGTTTTAAGCCTCGATTTTAGGTCACACTAACACATATATGCTGAAATGACCTTGACAATAGCCAATCGTTTTCAAGTAGTGTTTACAAAACGGTGTGCCTAAGTGAGCTAAAAATAATGCTGATGTAACACCTTTTACGTTTTAGATAAACAAAATTTACTGGAAGAAAATATCGAATCCCGTGAAAAATAAACTTTGCAATAAAATGTAATGAAAAAAAAAAATAAAACAGAATTTTAAAACTAACACACAAGCAATTTAATTAGATATGCGTAATACCAGTTAAAGAAAGTAGAAAAAATGATGGAAAAGGTATTGGAAGAGAGAGAGAGTGAAGAAGATTATAGATACATGGGCTAAAGATAGAAAGGATAAAGAAAACAGAAAGAAGAAATAGGAGTTTGACAGATTGAATAACAATTGGACAAAGATACAGGAAAACTTTAGAGCAATGGGACATCATGACTGGATACAATGAGAAGATAAAAAAGAAGAAAATGAATCATAGAGAAAGTGAGGAACTGGTGGAAGAAGTGGAGAAAATATAAATAGATGTTGTTGTTGTTGTTGGGCTTAACGCCATTTTTCAGCACATGATAGGCTATTCATGGCGGCCAGTATTAATGGTGGAGGAAGAAACCGGGAAATCACCGGAAAGAACCACCGACCCACGAGAAGCTACTGGCAAGCTTTCTCACATATCCACAATCACCGAATCCTAGACTCGAACCCACGCAGACAGAGGTGAGATGGCAGCGATCCGTAACGGACAGCGCTTTAGACCACTCGGCCACTCGGGGCCCCAATATAAATAGAACCCAATGGCTCTTTTCAGGGCCACTTCATTTACCTCGAAAAGATATTTATTCTTTCTTGCAATATTTATGTGTCTATGTTTGTCAATGTCTTTTCCATGTTTCTATGTATTCTAAAGTTATGTATATTCAAGTCAGTCCTTGATGTTCCGCCCGATTAAGGTCACCCACTTGCAACATTGTTACCAGTACTGCGCTGTCACCCTACCTGTTTCATTCCTATTGTCCGTAAACAGGCCCAACCTTTTGACCTTATATAGATCCAGGTATAATTTTTATCGTATAGTGTCCCGGTGTAGGTGGGTCTGTAATATATTTTACATTGTCCGTAAAGTGTCCTATCACTAGTGAGATATAAAGGAAAATTTACATAGAAACAGATTAAGCTAAATAACATTGCATGAATTTTTGTATGAAATCAAAAGAGCACAACTAACTGGACATTTAATAGCCTAATTGCTAGCACGTGTGTTTTGTGTTTGATACTTTATATTTTCTGTTCTGAAATTACAACTATTTTCTGTTCATTTTTATGTGTTTGCATTGTTCAGCCAACATTATTCTTCCTCAGAACTCTCTCTCTCTCTCTCTCTCTCTCTCTCTCTCTCTCTCTCTCTCTCTCTCTCTCTCTCTCTCTCTCTCTCTCTCTCTCTCTCTCTCAACAGTGTACGCAGTTATCAATTCTCTGGCAAAAAGTGTTGGCATGTTTAGAAAAAGTACACATTAATGCTTATTCTTGTCACGCCAAAGTGATAGATTCAAAACAAGACACCCTTTTCGATTTGATTTTTTTTCTCAAATGCACGAGCCTCTCACTTCGCTTTTATTCCACCGTGTGTGTGGTGGAGCTACAGCAAGTTGGTAATGCGAGAATAATAGAAGTTTCACACTATCCTTGAGCGTTTGTAAGCCAGTCTAACTAAAACAACATTATTTTTTTTACCAAGATCTCTTTTATGAATTCTGATAAACTTATGGCTACTATCTTGTAAATAGGGACTGGATGAAAGTAGTGATGGTTTCGATGTTGCAAAATTATGCTGAAAATTACAAAATTATCGCCAGAATTAAAGTTTTGCTTACATGGTTATGAAAATTAATTATTAAAAACATTGTCAATTTAGAAAAATATGACTCAAAACGTCGGTGTATAATATACATTTTTGAGTCACCATTTGCTCAAGAGATGTATGCGTCGCTAAATGATTCGCAAACAAATTTAATAACACGAAAACAGTATTACATTAAGCTTCTGTAACAATTGGTGCCTTGGATTCTTCAAATACTGACATGCTACTATCTGGCACATATTAAGAAATGTTTTGTCAGAAAAAAAAATTGCGTGGATTTACATCACAAAGAGAGTTACCGAAAAATAAATAGTTCTGAAACATTTTTTTTTCTTCTCCCGGCGAATAGTTAGAATCAGCGGTTGATATATACTCAGTAAAGCGACTACCTCAAAGGGTTAAAACGTCAGCAAATCTGATATTCTTCTGCATGCGTTGTAGTAATAAGTGTCGAAAGTATCTAAATCAGATCGAAAACTATTAGATATTTCTTTCGAAAAAAGCAAACATGGATAAATTTTGTGAGTAAATAAATAAATAAAGGACGAAAGATACAATAAAAAGAGATAGAAATAAAAAGTAAAGAAAGAAATAATTAAAAGAATACAGGCATTATATTTATTTGTCTTAGAATTAATCAGAACAAAATTCAGGGGTTAATACAATCAACCACTAAATGCAGAAAGTAGCAAATCACACAGCAAATTTTTCTCTCTGTAAAGAAAATGTACTCTTTTAGGGCATAAAACAAACATGAAAGTCAATATGAACTCGGTGTAAATTGATTAAAAATGAAAATATGAATTGACCATATTGAATTTATCGATTGATCAGGTCGGTGGTGTCTGACTGCATTTAATTACTGTTACCTGAGTCGAAAAGCATGTGTAACATATTAACAGGGCTAAAAATTTGCAATTATATTAAAACAATTATTAGTACCACTAATAAACCCTCAGCTTCGTAAACCCTCGTTTGCGTGATAATTGCACCAAAACTGTAAAATTCAATTGACGTATTGCTTGTACTATAAATTAGCTAACTTCAATTTTTTTAAATAGTTAAAACCTTTCCATGTTTGTGGAGTTAAACAAGCGCAAAATTAATACGTTTTCTGTAGGGGACTCGAGTGTTCTAGTGGTCTAAAACGCTCTTCTTTACGAATTATTGCCATCTCTTCTCTGTCTGCGTGGAATAGAGTCTCGAATTCAGCTGATGTGGATAAATGAGAGAGATTGCCAGAAGTCTCTATTGGGTCGGTGGTTCTTTCCGGTAATTTCCCGGTTTCTTCTTCCATCAGTAATACTAGCTGCCATGTATAGCCTATGGTGTGCTGAAAAAATGGCGTTAAGCCTCACAACAACAATACATGTTTTATACATTTTGTATGCTTTGTGGGACCTCGTCCGCTTTTGTTACTTATGTTTACCGGTATTATGTGATACTAAACAAACAACTCCGGTTGAGATTAGTCCTAGATAAGAAAGTAGAGGTGTGAAATGACGTCAGTTGACATGATTAAGGTATTATTAAGACATACAAAGCTTCAGGTTTCCTGATAAATCCCTTCTTCGTTACGATACAACAGATTTAGATTTATTTTGAGTCGGCAAGAATAACGGAAAAATTTGGCATAAGCTCTAAAGAGGCTTTAACCAACCTTGCGTAGATTTTAATACATACACACTTACGAAAGGAAGAAAATTACATAATATAGTATTTAAAAAGCATGCAACAAAGACTCTTGAATGAATGTAAACAGGAAGGAAATTTTTGTTTAAAGCAAAATAATCTGCATTTTCCCTTCATGAAAATTAATATAATTTTGTGACAAAAGTTCTTCTCATAAGAATCTTAATTATATAGCTAGTTGAACCAGATGAATGTTTTTATAAGCCATGTGATATAGAAAATCTCCAATGGGAGTAAAAACATTTCCCACTCGACACCCACCCCACAAGATTTTCTTTTGATGCACTGTTAAGTCTAAACTTAATAAATTTTAAAACTATTAAATATATATATATATATATATATATATATATATATATATATATATATATATATATATATATATTATATGTATGTATGTGTGTGTGTGTGTGTGTGTGTGTGTGTGTGTGTGTGTGTGTGTGTGTGTGTGTGTGTGTGTGAAGAAAACAACCTTGAGGACTCCATGCCAATTTGGTTGTTAAAGTATTCGGTTTAATGGCGTGTTGGCAAATGCGATGATAGACAGAGTTAAACAAACAGTCATACAGACAGAGCAATAAATTAAACCGAGCTTTATTTCGTAATAGTCAGGCTGTTTTTTGTTTTTGTTAATCATCGTATAACCCTGAACAAAAGCCCCCCCCCCATTTGATTTTTAGAGGTTATAGGTTAAATAGTGTCTTTGGCAGGGTAGATGTGACAGAATATCTTTTTCTAAGCACCTATTCGAGGGGAGAGAGGGGGATGGGATCTTATATAGTAAAACCTGAGACTGGAAAATTTATTCTCAAATTTACCCGTGGTTGCTATTTATTGAAATTAATATGTAATAATTTTCAATATACAGTTGTAGTCCAGAAATAGATAAAATGAATCTCAATATATTTAAGAGCAAAAATACTTTAAATATAATTTAATGAAAAATTACTTGCAATACAATTTATTGAAATTTGCAATCTTGATACTTTTACTCTAAAATTCTGTCCTAACACATGCAACGGAATATCGGGATGGCTGAGGTTTGGTCCCTTATCAGGTTGTCACTTTACCGCTTTTATATCGCAGGTAAGTGATATGTCGTCAGAATAAGGATCAACCGCTAATTCTAACAATTCGCCGGGAGAAAAGAAAATGTTTCAGAACCATGTAATAGTGGTTTTCTGTAGTTTTGAACCTTTTCGTATACCATATGCTTCTCTGCTTGCCGAATAATTATCGTGCCAGTCATTTTATGCAGACGAATAGTAAATATATATTACGTGCTGTTCGATTAGTCAAATATTTAATTTGCAGCATATACGATGTACTTTGTTGAATTTTGATCCCATTTGTTTTTCTGTAACTCTCTTGGCGATGTAAAGCCACGCAAATTTTATTATCCTTATAAAAATTAGTTTCGTCACAAGAAAAGCAAAACTTTTTTTATGGCAATAATTTTGTAATTTTCAACATCCTTTGTACCATTAAAATCACCTTTATCTTCGTCCAGTATCCTGTAAAATAGTGACCCTAATTTTGTACTAATTCATGAAAAAAAATATTAATGGAGATTAAATCCCTTCAACGTCAGTGTGAAAATTCTACTATCTTCAAATTACAAACTTTCCTAGCCTCCATCCCGCGACGATGATAATACAAGCTAGGTTAAGCGGGTCGTTGCTGTTGAAATAAAAGAAGTCTATTTGAGAAGGTAGTCTAGTTTCGAATCTATCGCGTCAGCGTGATAAAAACAAGTGTATTTTTTTCCACACGTCGATACTTAATATAACAATAGAGAACCGGGTATAACAAATTCTGAAGAAACAGTGTTGAGAGAGAGAGAGAGAGAGAGAGAGAGAGAGAGAGAGAGAGAGAGAGAGAGAGAGAGAGAGAGAGAGAGAGAGAGAGAGAGAGAGAGAGAGAGAGAGAGATTGTATGAAAGATTGATACCATTGCTTTTTACGTTTTATAAAAGTTTCCATCAATCATGAAAATACATCAAGAATGAACAATAAAAAAATAGTAGTAGCTGATAACAGAAATATAAAATATCAAGCATAAAACACCTATGCTAGCAAACTTGGGAGAACGTTGCACATCTTTGATGATGATAGCAAGAACATTTACACGGTCATGTAATTATGAATGCTTATTTCGTTATACTTCACCCTGAAGATTTAGATGGAGATTGAAGATAATGCGTACATTAGTACTCTCTAAAGTACTCTCAGGGCATACATTTTAAGTACATTAAAGAAATATCACATTTAGGTATCAGCAGCATTTGTTAACATTTCTTCATCTTAGTATTTCTTTTAGTACAGATGCACAGTAATGGTAGAAAGGGCACAGCAATAAACACTTGACCATTGCTACTGATAGCTAATAAATTACGGGTCATCATCCCAACAAGAGTATTGACAAAATCAAGATCGATCAGTAAATTTAAATACATGTAAACATGCACAACGGATTTATAAATATTGTGGTAAAATATCCTAGCACGACATGGTGAAAGAATACTGCATGCAACTATGAAAGACGCACGATAGAAATACGAATTGTTTAACAGTAAGTACAAACAGTCTTGCTCAACTTCGAAATAATCAACGACATAATACGAACTGCTTGACAGTGAGTGCAGTCTCAAATATGAAATGATCAACGGCAGAAGTACAAACTGCTCCACAGTGCATACCAAAAGGCTAATCATCAAAGGAAAACAGTTACGTCACAATATCGATAAAAACTGTAATCGACTCAAGGGGTGGTAAATTAGAAACTAAATCAAACCGACGTCAAACAATAAGCTTCGAGAGACCCTGAAGCCATGCATATTCATTTGTCTAGAACTTTAGATTTCAATGAATATGTATGAGTATGAAAATACAGAGAGAGAGAGAGAGAGAGAGAGAGAGAGAGAGAGAGAGAGAGAGAGAGAGAGAGAGAGAGAGAGAGAGAGAGAGAGAGAGAGAGAGAGAGAGAGAGAGAATTCTGAGGAAGAACAATGGCTGAACAAAGTCAAATCACTGAATGTAAGACGCAAACACAAGCTTTTTTTCTAACTTTAAACAAGCTATCACCTTGTCCAACATCAGGTGCACGGTATTCCTCGCCAAAGAGAATAATGTGTTTTAATTTTGTTAAACAACAGCAAATATCTATTTTTATACGACTGTGGGTGAAATAGTATTATCACGATCTTGGTCTCAGTCAGAGACATGATATTTAGCACATCTTTATTATAATAGTTGCAATATATTGGTAACATATTGTTCTAGAATGGAAAATTCCATTAAGTCACAGTATTTCCAGAAAATGCTAATGGTTACATAGGTTAAGTAGAGGGCTTTGTAATTTTGTTTATCGATACATTATTAATTCATGCTGTAAGATATTGAACCAAAATCATTTGTATTCATGTGTTCAGTATTTTGTTTGGGTGAAATTATTTATTCAACTTATCTATTTACTGGAAACACAAAGTGGTCATAATTGATGTTCTTGGACAGAGACATATTTTGGAATGAAAATGAATATAGGGCAAGGGAATATAAGATTATATTATTGTGATTCATCAAAAGACTATTGTCTCATCACAACAACATAAGCCACAACAGTCACACAAACACTTTCAGCGTGTTCGAACACCCCTGGAATTTAACTAGCACTTTTTCATTAAGACTGGTAACATAACAGTATTCACTAAGACTGGTAACATAACTCTATTCAATAAGACTGGTAACATAACTGTATTCAATAAGACTGGTAACATAACTCTATTCAATAAGACTGGTAACATAACTCTATTCAATAAGACTGGTAACATAACTGTATTCAATAAGACTGGTAACATAACTGTATTAAATAAGACTGGTAACATAACTGTATTCACTAAGACTGGTAACATAACTGTATTCAATAAGACTGGTAACATAACTGTATTCAATAAGACTGGTAACATAACTCTATTCAATAAGACTGGTAACATAACTCTATTCAATAAGACTGGTAACATAACTGTATTCAATAAGACTGGTAACATAACTGTATTAAATAAGACTGGTAACATAACTGTATTCACTAAGACTGGTAACATAACTGTATTCAATAAGACTGGTAACATAACTGTATTCAATAAGACTGGTAACATAACTCTGGTGGCGCTCTACAGTTTCGTATTTAGCATAGGGTTAAAATTTTAAAGAAAAAGAGTTTCCCTGGGTTTCCTCACTAGTTATACTGGTTATTTAAAAGAGACTTTGTATATCTTAGGTGTTGTTCAAAGAACCTTTAATTCCCTTTATTTTGATGTATGATTGATGGGTGTAATATGGGTTAGAGAATATACAGCTTGGCCTTACTCCAGATGTGCATCTTTCAAAAACGTGCTAGCTCTACTTGCTCATTTTCACTTCTCGAACTTCAGAGGTAAATTGTAAAAAAAAGAGCCGATAACTTTTTTTACATTTTATGTATTTGGTAATTCAGTCATTGCACTTTTAGAAGCTGGTATTATCTAGTTTGGCAAAATTCATTATCCATATTTTAATAGCTGCC
Source organism: Potamilus streckersoni (assembly GCA_016746295.1). Lineage (NCBI taxonomy): Eukaryota > Metazoa > Mollusca > Bivalvia > Unionida > Unionidae > Potamilus > Potamilus streckersoni. The sequence goes on along the minus strand of JAEAOA010002352.1, from coordinate 3,410,720 downwards.
AAGAATAGTGTACTTTAGACAAATTTAGGTTGATTTTTGGAGCACAAGGGAGCAGTCATTTTAGTTAGCAGTGTCCCAAGATCATTTAAAATTTCCAAAAGTACAATATCCAAAGAACTTTCATCCACATTACATGAAAGTAGTATATAGGTATGCCAACATTCTCTGCACTGTGCATGTTTAAAATGCAAACAACTTCACCTTACATACATCACTCTCTCAAAAGTACATAATAACTGGTGAGCGCCACCATAAAGAGAATATAGGTATTATTATTGTATGATTTAATTTTGATTGAACGACTGAAATATTTAAGTCGCAAGCATCAAAACAGTCCTTTGTAATAATTGTCATGTATTTCCCCCCTCAGAACAGCATTTATTAGAGTCAGAGTCTTAAACCGGTAGAGCCCCCCCCCTCCTTATGATAAAAATTGAACTATTTTAAAAATGCGCATTGCATTTTGTCATCATAGCAACCAGTGTTATGCTGATAGACAGGAACATGAAACTAGCCATATTTATTCCTGAGATGTCAACAATAAATTTTACAGTTATAAAAGGGATATAACAGGTGAGGTTCATAAAGGTCAAAGGTCAAAGGGTAAATATTAACTAATTCTTTGATATGGAAGAAAGCAAATTTGCTTTGTTATCATTTATTTTTTAATTTCATTGCAAATAAATGAAATAAAACATTTTCACTATGGAATTCTTTTACTTAATGCAACATTTTTCAATTTAAGTTGACTTTATTTCTATATTCTAAGACTTCTAATTTCCCTATAATGAAGGTCACTACTCACCCAAACATGCCTCATATCAAATTATGTATGCTAGAGCAAAAATAAGCATAATTAGCTTATTTTCATGAATAAAATCATTGTTAATGTACCATTTTACTCAGAACATCATACATAATAATATGAAAATAAGAAAAATAATTTCATAAATGTTTATATTTGTTTTTAAGGTGGCGCTCTACAGTTTCGTATTTAGCATAGGGTTAAAATTTTAAAGAAAAAGAGTTTCCCTGGGTTTCCTCACTAGTTATACTGGTTATTTAAAAGAGACTTTGTATATCTTAGGTGTTGTTCAAAGAACCTTTAATTCCCTTTATTTTGATGTATGATTGATGGGTGTAATATGGGTTAGAGAATATACAGCTTGGCCTTACTCCAGATGTGCATCTTTCAAAAACGTGCTAGCTCTACTTGCTCATTTTCACTTCTCGAACTTCAGAGGTAAATTGTAAAAAAAAGAGCCGATAACTTTTTTTACATTTTATGTATTTGGTAATTCAGTCATTGCACTTTTGGAAGCTGGTATTATCTAGTTTGGCAAAATTCATTTTCCATATTTTAATAGCTGCCAAGAATAGTGTACTTTAGACAAATTTAGGTTGATTTTTGGAGCACAAGGGAGCAGTCATTTTAGTTAGCAGTGTCCCAAGATCATTTAAAATTTCCAAAAGTACAATATCCAAAGAAATTTCATCCACATTACATGAAAGTAGTATATAGGTATGCCAACATTCTCTGCACTGTGCATGTTTAAAATGCAAACAACTTCACCTTACATACATCACTCTCTCAAAAGTACATAATAACTGGTGAGCGCCACCTCTATTCAATAAGACTGGTAACATAACTCTATTCAATAAGACTGGTAACATAACTGTATTCAATAAGACTGGTAACATAACTGTATTCAATAAGACTGGTAACATAACTGTATTCACTAAGACTGGTAACATAACAGTATTCACTAAGACTGGTAACATAACTCTATTCAATAAGACTGGTAACATAACTGTATTCACTAAGACTGGTAACATAACTCCATTCAATAAGACTGGTAACATAACTGTATTCACTAAGACTCGTAACATAACTCTATTCAATAAGACTGGTAACATAACTGTATTCACTAAGACTGGTAACATAACTGTATTCATTAATACTGAAAATATATCTGTATTCATTATGACTGGTAGTAGAACTTTCTGGATTTTTTGAAGATTTAATTCGCATTATTGTAAGTTCGTTTTAAATTTTCACTTTATATTATACTGAAAAAAATTATATTTACAATACTTGTTGCTTTTTGCTCATTTCTGTTATTTAGATTAAGACCATAGAGTCACAAATTTGTTTTGATTTTTTTAGACGTTAATAAACTACCGATGATCTTTTAGATAATCGCTGATATAAAATTCATTCACCACACTTGTCTGTGTCCTGTCTGTGTACAGCAGCTTAATCCTATCATAGTGAAATGATTTAATTTTGCAATATTAAAACACGCACATCATCAGCTTCGACAAATCCAGCATGGAGGAACCAACGAAGATTGATTTTGCTAGAGTATTTTTTTTTTTTGCTTTAAACTGTGAACGGCAACAAGCCAACGGTCGAAGATATTTCTGTATTGAAAGGTTTGGTTACCGATGAGCCTTCAAAAGTTATCTTGTTCACAGACAAGTTTGACTCGAATTCCTTTGTACAGATACTCCATGTTTTCCGAAAGATTGCTTATGAGCTTGAACATGTCCGTCTCGAAGTTATCGGTGGCCTTTCTTCTCTGACCCTGTTTCATCTGTCTCATAAAATGTAAGCAATCGATAAATCAAGCATACCCATGCACCGATACAGCTGGAGCCTTGTACATCCAGCACATAATTTTGCTTTGTCTTAAGACTTGATACTAGTCTGGTGCATTCAGTGTATTTGACTCCAGCTTCATCAACGATCCATAACTGATGCGGAGAAAACCACGTACGTGGCACTGAAAACGCTTCTGGAGTCAGAGGTTAATCATTGCGCGTGACCATTAAATTTTAGGGTATTCTAGATAAACTTCAAAGAAGTATCCGTAGTCATTTTTTATACGGTAACCGTAGATGTGTTGGCACATCAATGTGTGTGGGATCAATTCAGTGAAATCCATCATCTGGCAACGTCTCATAAATGTCCAACCATAAATGTTACTGGTATCAAGATACACGACAGAACTTTTGCGGGAACGTTGTCATACCCTTTCACATTTGGATTGTTTTCGCGCATATATTTGTGACTCGCCATAGAAATTTAGCCACTAAGAGAAATTTAAATAAACAGACGCTTCTTTTTTGTCAATGTTGGTGAACAATTCCATGTCGATTATGCTTTTGGACAAAAACACATCCCAAACTATTCCCAGTGATTAGAATTAATATGCAGGATCGATCTTGAACACATGAATTGCAGTGTCACGAAATTTATTCATTTCTAGCAATGAGTAACTCCTGAAACGTTACAATACATAATCATATCTGCGGATGTATCGAGTTGTTCTTGAATACAATTTGAATTAACCCCGAACTAGTTAAGAAACACGTTAACGGTGTCCTTACCACAGTTCGTCTATCACGCCTAACTACTATGTAACAAAGTCTGCATGGTTATTGGTCAGCGACTTGTGTTGTTGGTCTTGACGCGCTCGCTTCTTTGAAAGCGGAGCTTTACACGTTTGGCTGAACGACATGAACCGTTGAAATATATATGGAACTTTCATTTTTTAATTCAGTGGAAATTGGGAATATGTTTACTTGGTTCTAGCATTATTGTCCGCTGAGGTTTTGAACAATTCCACCACAATAAAAGTCATGGTCTGTGAGCATTTTTTGGGGTATTAAATAATGCATGTAACATCTGCATACATATTTCACACCGTGATAACTGCTGCATCAGTTAAGCAACCGAACAAGATTCTCTATCTATACATAGTGCGGTACTATTTCTGAACCAATCTTTTTACGCAGCAACGACAAATCAGTCTGAGTTGGTCCATAATGCTCATGTGGAGATAGTAAAAGTGGATAATTGCCTTTATCGTAAGGGACCACAACAGCAACAATGTCAGGGTTAAGTGGCTCTTACTTGTCTAGTGTGGCGTGGTGACACGTACAGGAAATTCGATATTACCTCAGTTGAATTCACTTAGGTACTGCAGGTATTTTCGATGCAGGTCTTCAGTGTTACTAACCGGATACAACGCTTGTAAAATTGGTCAGTCAAATATCTGTTGTGAAATGCTCTTACATTTATCACTGACTTTGGTGGAATCCACTCTGGTGGTGGCATGTAATTGGATCCACGAAAGGGTTCATGTATGTTGAGAGATGTACCTCGACTTTCGTACTTTTGTCAAGAGTCCATCTCGATCCTGACATTTCGAAATTCTTTATAATGCCTTTATCAGTTTCATCATTGATGTCATTATGGTTCAGGATTGCACACAAGGTCAGACGGGGAGAAGGAGTTTCCAACCCCAACCCCACAACCCGTTTAAGAAAGTGCACACACACAACGTAAAGTAACTTATCACTGGAAATTTGACCATCGTTTGATTCTCGTGTACTTTTTTGGTAGCACAATTTCAGTACACAGAGACACACAATTTCAATGAAAGTCAGGGCCGTTTTCAAATTTTTCAAAGACCACCTTCACTAGGAAAACCCACCAAAACACTTGACCGGGTCTGGCCCTAATACGAGCACCACTATGAATCTACGGTATTGTCATTTTTAAACCCATTCTTGTTATGACTAAGCGGCAGATAACTGATATGTATTAAGGTCAATATCTGCTTTAATTTTAGAGTGACCAAACGTTTTGTAACACCGATGTGATTCCAGGGATAACATTTGTAAATAGTTGTTGATCGTCTTTACCTAGTTTGTATGTATGTGGGATAATTGCTACGCGATTTAACTCGCCAATACGCTTATGAAATACGAATTCAGGGCATTTAAGATTGATGTGCTTAGTCAAGAACATTTTCAACAGCTGCAATAGCAACAGCAAGACGTTTTTGTTTATCTCGATGAGGAATTTGTCCATCTTCGATACCGGTAATGGTTTTTGTTTAGCCTAACAGAATGCGTCTACTATCTCAAGCATGTTATCTTTTCTTGCACCTCTTGGTATTTCTATATTACGCTGACGTGCAAATTGTTTAAGTTGTTGTATCTTTGATTTTATCAAACGGTGATGGACTATTGACCAGTGGTGAAGAAGGTTGATTTAGTGCATGCATGTGTCTCAATAATATGTCAAATTTTCGCATAAGACATAATATTCGTATTCTATGAATATAATGTTTACTAATATAAGAGGCACTGTGAAAACGTATCATTTTGCAGCCACAACAAATGTGTTGTTTTATACTGATCATGAAAACAAGTATGGATCATGAAAACAAGTATGGATCATGAAAACAAGTACGGATCATGAAAACAAGTACGGATCATGAAAACAAACGTGGGTTGAATGTTATTACACTGTCTTGAAAACAAATCACTTCCTTCTACGTTCGGAAGTTTTACCCATAACTATAGCATATTCAGCTGAAATAATTTTCAACAGTAAATACCAAACAAAAAACTGGTAACAGTGAACCGGAAATAAAATTTTGTCTTTAGTGAATTACTAAGCGTTACTAATAGAATTCACTTTGCGACAATCTCTTCTGCCCAAGCTGCAGTCATAATTAAGCTGCAATTACTATCATGTGCCCAAAAGGCCAAAGCAGCTAATAAATTTGCAATATAATCAACAACAGCAAAATATTGAAACTGTGTACATCTGCAATGCTAAATTGTGTTGACGCGACGGCTTCCGTTTCGATGGTATTTTTAACAACGAGGTCTTTGTAACTGAATTTATTTTTGGTGGAACGGTATTTTCAACAGTCAAGCCACGTGTAGTGTCTAAAAGTACTCCAAAGTAATGTTAGAGTCGTCCCACTGATTTATTTGCTGCAAATGTTATTACATAGATCTGGTAATATCCAGATTAAATTGGTGAACAACTGTGCAATATTCCCAGTGTTATCCAATTATCAGGACGTATATAATCTCAAAGAACAGTGATTTAGGTGAAATCAGGTCTTGCTTCTGACAGGAAATGATATTTATAGAAAGGATTTTTAAATAATAATAATAATAATAGCAGGTTCATTGAACCTCGTATTTCATACATGATCAATCAGATGTTTATTTAGAAGTTTGTTTAAATGCAGTCAAGGAGAAAATGATTTAGTTGAGTTAATCCTCTTTGGTACAACATTCCTGTCTTTGAAAGAATAAAACCGCTATTTTCAATGTGTTTGGTCGATGTATATATTAGTATACGTAATTTAAACCTTAGACAGGGTTTAATCCTTACTTAGGGCAAATAAACAAAATAATGTATATGCATTACAAATTCCAAAAGTATTAGAAACTGATACTTAGTATAACACAGGTACATTATATTACAGAAAAATCCAGACAATCTATGTAAGTGAGTGGTAAAAGTTTTTTTATTCTTGCTGATATAGTTACTGTTGTTTTGCTTGCTCTATGTTCAACTTTAATATAATTCCTTTTTGTGGAATCGATAGAGCAAGAACAAAGTTAAAATGCTTGTCATTGAATGTTTTGGACATTGATACTGATTGGAATTATGCAGTTTATTCTACTCGATTTAAAATAAGAATCAGCTATAATATCCATGCAATCATTTTATTTCCTACAAATTTCTTATGAATCAGTCATTCCGGGTTCAAGATGCAGTCGTCTAAAACGATGCATTTGATCTGAACTTACGTCAGAAGTAGGATTGATTAAATATATGCATTACGGTGAACAACCATACAAATAATGTAAAACAATTTAATGTCGAATAAAGTTGAAAATTTAGACTGCTAATAATTTCCTCTTTTTGGATTTAGCATATGATGCCTAATATAAATTTGATTTAGCTTATGACAAGGAGAGTTGGGGTTAGGGTGGGTGGGTGGGTACAAAGGTAGACTACTTACGTGGCTGCTACTATTACTATTAGTAATACTGCTGCTATATATTTCTACTAGTATTACAACTGCTACTACCACTACTACTATTGCTACTACTGCTACGACTACTACTACTACTAATGCTATATATTACTACTACTAGTAATATTACTGATACTATTACTACTACTAGCACTACCACTGCTACAATTATTACTACTAGCACTACTACTGCTAATATTACTACTACTAGTACTACTGCTACTAGTGCAACTACTACCACTACAACTGATATTATTACCATTACTAATAATTGTACTATTGCAGCTCCTATTACAAGTACTATTGCTGCTTCTACTACTACTACTCCTACTATTAATATTACTACTACTACTTCTAATAATAATAATAATAATAATAATAATAATAATAATAATAATAATAATAATAATAATAATAATAATAATAATAATAATAATGCTAATGCTAATACTATTACTACTACTACTACTACTACTACTACTACTACTACTACTACTACTACTACTAATAATAATAATAATAATAATAATAATAGCAATAATAATAATAATTACCGATTTAATTCTCTTCAAATTCATAAACATGTCTACAAAATGTATAAATCGAGGATGGACGAGTGTTTGATTGCAAGCCTAAATTTGGAGTCGAACTAGACTGCAAGCTTTCAAAAACCATATATTTTGTGTTGAAATGCAGAAATAAACAAAACAGTGAAGATAAATCTTAGTATATGAACTACTATATTAACTCACAACTATTGAAATATTTATTTTATAGAAATTACACTCTCGAAGATGTTGAACCTGATCGTTCTGTTATGATGCTATCCCACGTCAACAGGATTCACGGTATCAATGTATCAATCCGCGGAAAAACAATGTGCCTTTCATGCGTGACAATTTCATGCGTGGAAATATACTTTCACTTTTTTGCGGAAATATTACCATCTACGTAGATATATTTACGGTATAGTTTTGATACATTGAGCATCTTATCGTTCGTTGGTATGGTATTTAAATCATGTTTTTACCTGTAATAATCTGAATATAACTTCAATTTTCTTTCACTCATTTTCGTTTACGTGTACTTATCTAGTATTTGTCCTTTGCCATTCATAGTGTTACGTGAGTAGTAGTGCGGGATTACCACATAGGCTGAGTAGGCACCGCCTATGGGCTCTACGCCATCTAGGGCTTGATTTGATGCTAAGGTATTAGGAAATAGTTTGCTAGATTTCGACTGCCTCTGGGCCTCCCCCGGGTTTAATCCGGCACTTGTGAGTAGAGTATGGTTGTATTTTGCATCTTAGCCTTGGGGACAGATAAACAGTACCGACTTGGCCGGTATACGTCAATCGTCCTAGAAGCCGCTGATGCACTTTGCTTAGTTTTGTCTGAATCGCTGATGCCACAAAATTTGAGGCGGAATGTGCTACCATAATGACTAGTTTATCTGTATTTAGCAGATAGGAATATTGTGCTACTTGTGTAGACAACATCTCGTGGTACAACTCGTCCTTGTTCGTGTTGTCCTTTTGCGCAGTAATAATAGACTGCTCTGGTGGCTTACTGGTTAGAGTCCTCCTCGGATACAGGATGTCGCTGGTTCCAACACCGGTCGAGTCATGCAAAATACTTTTAAAAAATGGTATTAATAGTTGCCTCGTTTGGAGCTCAACATTAAAAGGTTTGTGTTAGTACTGGTCAGTCTGGTGTCAGGATAGTGTACTAAATGTCTGCAGCGCGACACCCCAGTGCTAGACATCGCTATAAACTGCTACACTGTAAACGTCGTATCGATATGACTAAATTTTTTTTAAAGCTACGTTAAAAATCCAAATCAAACGCACATTGAGTAATAACATGTTTTTCAGTTGCGTTGAAAACAGCTCCGCTCCATCCCACCCACCCCCGGCTAAATATAATAATATGGTTTATGTCAATAAAATTTGGCATGCTTGATGGGATTTCCCACCCATTCTCCATCTCCGCATTTGCTTGAGTTGATTAAATGGTTTCTGCAACCGATCTATAGTGATAACTTCAAGTAATGGTTGGTTCACTAACTGAAATAAATTGTATACGATTCTATGAAGCCAATACAAAGCAATTTCTGATCTGGTACAAGTCCACGACATAAAAGTGAGATCGAATATGTTGTACCGTCGGCATAAAAGTGAGACCAGATATGTTGTACACTCATTACGCACAGATAGGTCATAGACAACCAGTGATAATCTTTCATCTGCCAAGACATAGGTCTTTGAATATATATATAATAATTTTTAACTTTCGAAATAGTTTTTGAGGAAATAATTTAATATCTCTCAGGGGAAAAGGATATCAGTTAGTATGTTTGAAGAATTAAGTTCTTTTGTAAGTATTCTACGAACACCTACAAGCTACGGAAGTTTGTATTCCTCAAACCCCCAACTACGTTATATTCAAGAATGGAAAGGTGTTATTTTATATAATTTATGTCGTGTATGTGACCTCTGTCCAAGACTTAGCATTGAGCGTTAGTGTGTATCTGATGTTTGTTTTGTTTGTAAGGCATTAATAGGCTGTTTATTGATATTTGAGTTCAAGGTCTAGCCATGTCTACGAACTTAAGATAGAGAACTTGCGACTGGTCATTTCATTGTGTCTTATGTTTTTATATAGTGTCGAGGTAAACAAAATTATTTATTCCTATTTAAATTTCCAATTCTTTCGTAAAAAAAAAAACAAGTATAGAATTATAAAGGTAATTGGCCAGTTTCTTTTATGCTATGATACATCTTACCTATCATAGCTAGTTCCCGGTTATTTGAGACCATAAAACACAATATATTTGACACATTTCCACTTCAACACAACTTAGGAGTGACCTTCGTGATCTGTATCACAATACAACTAAACTGAACTAATCGAATAGGCTTTTCTTCTGCATGTTGAGTAGAACTGGAATGCTGAATTTTCTTCATAGATAACATATTAAATGTATAACAAGTGATCCGTATGACTGCACAACCAATCGGATACGCCGGTTGCAAACAAAGATGAATGCAAACATTGCCTCTGATCGTAATGTATGTATGTATGTATGTATGTATGTATGTATGTATGTATGTATGTATGTATGTATGTATGTATGTATGTATGTATGTATGTATGTATGTATGTATGTATGTATGTATGTATGTATGTATGTATGTATGTATGTATGTATGTATGTATGTATGTATGTATGTATGTATGTATGTATGCTAAACATGATGTTATTCATATGTCACAGGGTGGAAATGGACATACGTGGCAGGAATAGTTCCATTGTCAGTGGACACTGCTCGGGTATGCGCTCTCGTCGATAATCTCAGTACAACGCGGATGCACGAGTCAGTAATGCGTATCAGATACTCAGTTGTTGTTCAAAAACACATTTATGAATGGGAAAACGTTGCTTTTAGGAAAAACAGACAGAAGCGGCAAAGATAGTTTATGTCTAAATGTATGATGGAGAGCGTAAAGGTGAGGTAGTATTTTGATCATGATCGTCTTTAGTACACTATAGTATTGAACAAGACAAATTTAATATTTTATTGTTAGTTCTGTTTTCTAATATTAGATATTTAGTAAAATCGATATATTCTTCTCTGTTTTGGAGTCAAAAATGCAAATAGAATGGGAGTTTCGCTACGTTAAAACAAATGTATATTGAGTTTTTTCTCTTTAGTTTGCTTTGTTTTATACCCACCTTCATATCGTTATAGTTAGTAAGCAGATTAAATTAAATGATAAATACGCACAAGTTAGCTGTTTATATATGAAATAGCACAAGAATAAGAATTTTATATAAATATAGTTAATGTATGTTGTCATAATAATATTTGCGAGAACTAGGGTGGGACAGATGTTTTTATATAGGATAATTATTCGCTTTTTATTATTGCGTGTGCGGGGGAGGGGTAAGTAAGGAAAGTCAGGACGAGAAATTAGGACTGGGTGAGAAGTATTCACGCTTAATATTATCGGCAAGGTAACTTTTGCCCACCCACCTACCTTTCTAGATCCAGTCTTTAAATAATCTTTTCGCACGTTTTTTAAGAGTATTAATTAGGAGAAAAAAACAAACGTATGCCAGTTGCACACATTGCATATGAACGTGCACAGTAGAACTGTACGCTAACAATTCCAGGTCTACATAAATGGCAATAAACATAATATTCATTTTAAATAGTATACCCATGATAATCGAGACGTTCAGTCACCATACGAGGTTAAAATCTACAAATTAAAATTTATAAAAAATTTCTTAAATCATCTTTCTATGAGAAGGCAGTGTGCATGCGGCCGTAGTAAAACGGTTGATCATTTTGTATTAAAAATTAAAAAATATTCAGGTCTAAAATAATGTACTCATTCGCATCACTAGATCGACTTCCACTAAAGACTTTCTTATTCCATACAACTCTATACTGTAATGATATTAATAGACGTATCTTTTGTAGTATAAACCTTTAAAAAATGATTAAAATTCTTGAAGACTAAAGCATGGATAATAATCACACACACACACACACACACACACACACACACACACACACACATATATATATATATATATATATATATATATATATATATATATATGTTCATACTGTATTCAATATACTAGAATTAGATGTATTTAAAGATGTCGAAATCAGCTTTAGGTCAGTTGGCAAATATTTATTTCACTAGATACGTTTTTCTATTACAAGTTATTAACTTTTTATTAAATTAACATATATTGTATTGTTTTGAATTATATGTGAAGATGTTCTACAACAAGGTTTTTATGGGATATATGTGTAAAAAATTTACTATAACCCAAATACATATACATATTCTTAGTGATATATCAGATTATTTGGAGAAAGGTTAAACTATTAAATCCGTGTGAACATCCATCATTTCAAAGACGCCGCGAAGCATGAACACGTACAATGATATCTGAACACCACATTCGAAATAAGGTGATGATAGTTTTGTAGGTAATTACATGTGGTCAAGGTGACAAAATAATCCGGAAAAATATTGACCAATCAAATTCTTATTCAGAGGACTGTTCACTACCACAGTCAGCAATAAAATAACCCAACTCTACTAATGCTCTTTTTATACTCCCTTCTTGTTTTTACGATCAAATTAGTGAAGCGGATCGAACTGGTCTCCAAGCAAAAGGTATAAAAGGCAGGTCCCGTGACTTTTAGGTGAATATTGATGTTACCTGGCAGAGTAAACATTTCGGAAAACATGGCAAGTGTTTTTTAATTATCACCTTTTCTCAGCTTGGAACAGTAACAGTTACATATTTTATTTTTTCTATATGTCTAGTTTTTAATTTCCACGTCCTTCTTACTTTCTTTTTCATTCGTCTGAGAGAGAGAGAGAGAGAGAGAGAGAGAGAGAGAGAGAGAGAGAGAGAGAGAGAGAGAGAGAGAGAGAGAGAGAGAGAGAGAGAGAGAGAGAGAGAGAGAGAGAGAATGAATTGATTTAACTGATATAGGATGATAGAAGCTATCAATTTAAAGATTAGTTTCTCATATCAGGATATCAAAATAGCCATTTTTAAAACTACCTTTGTTTTGTTGTTTTGTGTGAATGCATCTGAAATACTTTGTTATTTATGCATTCTTTGTACATATAATTATTTAACCGTACGGTCGATTCAGTTTTGTTTTATTTGTACTGTCTGCATCAAACGTTAATAATAGGATTAGGATGCAAACAAAGATTCCAGGATACAATGAAGCAGTTATATAAAATTAATAACTTTAATTCTTGTGCTTTAAATATAATTGTTGGCATCCATGAAAGACTCTTCTCTGACGTTATGATAAGAAAAGAAAAAACGTAATTTACTTTGTTCTTAAAGGTAAAAACATTGCTAACAGTTTCTAAAACAAAAAAGGAAACACAAAACTTATTGGCTAAGTAGGACACTTTTGACAATTTTAATTCAGGCAGAGGATGGACTATTTGTGCAATCTCCCCATTTAAAAGTTTGATATACATTCTTGTAGAATTCCTTCAATGTATAAAATATGAATGAAACATTCTAACAGGGAACATCTTTTGAAGCATCTTCTTTTTTGCTGGCTAAAGTATTTTTTGTTTACAGTAAAGGAAAAAGCGAGTAGCCTTTCTTGAATCTGCACTCATGCATCTTGGTAGCCGCAAATATTATGCAGTGTCTATCCTCATTGGTAATTACGGACGAGTCTGAAATATTCCGAATAATTAAACATTACAAATGTTTTCTTACACTGCTCACCATTTAACTGAGCCAAAAATGTGCAAAATATTGGAGTTATTTTATAGGTCGAACCATATTTCTGGTCAAAGTGACAAAACCCACCATAAATTGGATGGCGCGCTATTACTTGAAATCCTTGAATTAAGGGAGGGAGCATTGTTATATACCAGCAGGGAGAATGTTTTCCGAAGTTGTAAAAATGTGGAAAATCATGCAACTTAAAGAATGTCATTGAAGCTTTTAAAAAAGAGAAAATAAAATGTTTTGCTTTTAAGAAAGTAAAAAGTATGACTATTTCTTAGCAACAAAAATGTGATGTCCACAATTCTCAGGAAGCAATTTATTTTCTACATTTTACCAGCGGTATTAACTTTCATATATATATATATATATATATATATATATATATATATATATATATATATATATATATATATATATATATATATATATATATATATATATATATACCATGTTTGTTAGGTTATGGCACTACAAATGGACATTACTTATGTTGACACAGTAATCGTTTCGGATTACCTGTTGCTTCGAGTAGACAACAACTTGAGTATTATTTCGAAATGATCATTGTTCTGATACGCGCTTTTTAGAGTGTTCTACAAATAGCCTACAAAGATCTGTTTCAATCGGCTTAAATTTCCCACGAACGTATCGTATCGCATGCATTTTACTCAAACCGTCGACCCTTATGGTCCACAGAACAATACCAACTTGACAGACTTTGAGGCATAATGTCAACCACGTGTTCGACTACTGACACCATATACACCATATGCAAATGCTGATGTTGTTATGGATTTAACGTCGTGTTTCAGAACATAATATATAGGGGCCAGTGTATTTGGTGGTGGAAGAATACTGGAAAATATTTAAGATCCACAAATCCACGGAGAGCCCAAATACAAATTCAAATCGTCATAACTAAAGCTTTTATCAACCATATTTTAAAAAAAATTCAATAGGCCCAACAATATTAATATCTCTTATTTCATTAAGGCTAGTATATACGCTTCTATATAACTTATTAAGGCAAGCAACCACGTTTATAGACTCGTCATTAAGGCTAGTATATACGCTTATATATTCGTTATTAAGGCAAGCAACCACGTTTATAGACTTGTCATTAAGGTTAGTATATACGCTTATATATTTGTCATTAAGGCTAGCAACCACGTTTATAGACTAGTCATTAAGGCTATCATCTACTCTTAAAGATTCGACATTTTATCAAATATTAAGTCAGCCACCTTTAACGCGAACACTTTAGTTTCATCAGAATAATTAGAAGCAAGCAAGTCAAATATTTCATATTCACGTAAAATCGTTAACTCAAAGCAATTTTTAATCCAATTAATTGCTTAATTGGCTATCTGACAATCAAATCATGTTCTCTAAATTATGAAAACCGACGCAAAATTACACCTGTGTGTGCCCTTATCATTCGTTGCATTGAGACCACGTCAGTTCACTTATAATCTTTTGTATGGGTCGTATAGACTGACATTTAACTTCGACCAGAAAAACTTTGGAATAATTCTGCCGAAGCTAGGAATAACTGCAGGCATCTAGAAAATTAGCCAACATATTACGATTGCTAAAGTTTTCCGAAAATTGTTTGTTACCGCCATATTTCCCCAGGCATGAAAAGTTTCAGCTAATTACCTGATTTCAGTGGCTTTGGCACCAAGAAAACATTTTTTTTTTTTTTTTTTTAAAATTTCGATTCAGTATAGTTGGGCTATCACACAGTTTACATGTCTTTTTATCTTTTTCTCAGATCACTTGTATTTTTTCTCTGATTTCCCAGTTTGCAAGAATTATATTTAAAACGCAGTACAAGGCCTTAGCAGAGGGACATTTCAAGACTGTATGACCACATAACTAAGGATAACAAGCTCACAACTAAAATAGCATTTAACGATTTGATTTCACGACGCTGTAAATATTTAATTGCTGTTCGGTAGGGGAAGAAAACTTTAATTAATCTTGGATATTATAATCAATTTTATATTGAAAGAGCTGTTGTATTGTTTTGTTTTGTTTATCTATCGTTTTTTGTCTCATTCATATATATATATATATATATATATATATATATATATATATATATATATATATATATATATATATATATATATATATATATATATATATATATATATATATATATAGTCAGTTTCTCTGCGAATTAGTCTACCGAAACAATAGCTTTGAATCTTTTCATAGTTTTTTTTTTAAAATAGAATTACTTGCTGAAGGTAACATTTCTCTAAACAGACAATACTAAATACATTTCCATTCTTCCAATCTTTATGTGACAAGTTACCAGTGGGCAGTAAAAGGAAGAAAAGGTCCGTCATGCATATTGTAGAAGAGTCAATATAAAATAGACCACACAAAATTAATGTCTAGTATATCTTATTGATGCGGTGCTAAATGAATTTAAGATATTTTATCTTGAAATAGTGTGAAGACCGTCCTAAGCAACTATGGTTTGCTCAAAAAAGGGGATAAAAGATTCATTTAAATGTATCTAAATGGCGTAGAGAGCAATACTGACCTAAGCGTTATGAGTCACGACATCAAACCTTTTTGTGTAAATACTTTTTAAAATAGTATCATAATGTCACAGCCCTGCTCAGCAATAGATATCATCACCAGTCACGAGACTATAATCGACGTAAGATGTGACGATGAGCAAGCAAAAGGCATAGACAACCCCGCTTTTCAGCGTAAGCTAAGTTTGCCCGATTTCGAAATCAGACAGAGGCCTTGTTTGGTTGCTGATGGAAAATCACCAGCTTCATCAAGCCCTGAGGAACCTACAACCGAGCTCGATTTGAGGAACGACTACCTCCGTCAAAAAGAAAAGAAATCACTGCGAGAATCTTGTAAACAAAAGTGTACCAAGTGCTGCACATGTTCAAGTGAGAAATGCAAAACAATTTTTGACAAAATTCTGCCATGTTTAAAGACTTTGCGGAAATATAAAATCAGAGCTGATCTTCCCAACGATATAGTATGTGGTTTGACGGTCGGCGTCATGCAGATACCTCAAGGTAAGACATCATTGCATTTTCCCGCAATTGTGTGTGTGTGTGTGTGTGTGTACATGTATTAGCTGCCTATGTATGTATGTATGTATGTATGTATGTATGTATGTATGTATGTATGTATGTATGTATGTATGTATGTATGTATGTATGTATGTATGTATGTATGTATGTATGTATGTATGTATGTATATATATATATATATATATATATATATATATATATATATATATATATATATATATATATATATATATATATATATATATATATATATATATGGGTGTGTGGTAGCTGCATGGGTGTGTGATCGTAACCTCATAGTGCATTGAAATATAAATAAGGTGTTGTGAAATCATATGAAATAACGAAATGATCAAGACTAAAATAAATTATTAGTCCAGTTTAATAAGACCATACCGCAGCGTCAAGAGGGACTGTCGGAAAATAATGTCTTTATTGTAAAATAACACTCTAACTTCTTCTTTTATTAAATTCTTGCAATTATGTTTTCAGCTATGGCGTTTGCTATGCTTGCAAACTTACCTCCAGTTGTTGGACTCTATACGACTTTCTTCCCAATACTTATATACTTTTTATTTGGAACATCGAGACACATTGCAATGGGTAAGTACTAAAATCCCAGACACTAAAGAGTGACGTACCTTGCTTTGCGAATCTTACAGATGTCATTTGCCTATACGCAGAAGTCTTGCTAAACATGCCTTCAACTAAAATCAAAATGTTGATTTACATCACATTGACAAATCTACTCAGCTATTAATTGATTTATATTTTTTAACTTTAACTTTTTGCATGTATTTGAAAGGTGTTTTATATATAGGAGCTCTTTCGCGTAATGCGTATTGATTCTAAGTGATGAGAACATAACATATTTGGTATTATCAATGAAATAAGTAGAAACTTAAATTTCGTGCAGAGTGTAGGAGGGAAAATAAGCAATTTTAAAGAAAATAAATAGGGCACGCTGGATTACTTACGTGTGTAGCTACATTATTGCATGTTATGTTATATTTTCTTACGTCGTTGACGTTAGCTGTCATGTGACTTACGTCGTTGAATGCAATGGGTTTAGATGGCTTCCTTATGGTTGAAGACAGTATTGGAACACGAGGTTATAGTGCTTCTCTTTGTGTGGAAGATACTCGTATACCCCCCCATAGCTCCACAACCCCCTCTTCCAATCAACCTTCCGTCCCCAAATATAGTACTATATATGATCATACTGACGTAATGGCTAAATTAAGAATAATATTAGATGTTTAAAACATATCTGGAATCCCTAAGGATTCCTAACATTCACCTGGTATAAACGTTGAGTCACAAAGGAAAAAAGAAAAATTATACCTTTTATCGAAATTATAATTGCCTAATACTTAAGTAATTCACACGTGTTAACCCAATCTGCGATGTAAACAAATTCATTACAAGTTTTCAAAATTGTCTCTCTGCCTTTGGTTTATTTTTTCAACAGGAACTGCTGCCGTAGTCAGTCTCCTTACTGGCACCGTCATTACGAAGTTTGAAGACCTGCAAGGCAGTAATTTTGTTGGTGCAGTAGCTAACACTACCATTACTAACAACACTGACTTACCTGTTACAGTTGCCAAACTCTCAGACAGCACAAAAATCGGAATAGTGATGGGTCTTGCTCTTATTGCTGGCATTATTCAGGTAATCCCGAGTCTTTCTTTTTATCCGCCATGAATTCATCTTTAATCAAAGATAACTATTGGAACAAAAGTGTAATCCTTATTATTAAGGCCTCTTTATGCAAGGGATTTTATGCTTCTCTTTATTTTAGCGATGCGGTATTTTCCTTAAAGTTTTGTTGTATTATACGTTTAGGTAATTAAGTACATGATTTTTTTTTGTAGCTTGGAATGGGATTGTTTCGCCTTGGGTTCGTAACGACATACATCTCTGATCCCTTAGTTGGTGGATTTACCACGGGAATCGGTCTTCTTGTCTGTACCAGTCAAGCCAAGCACCTTCTTGGAGTCACCATACCAAGGACTGAAGGAATGTTTCAACTGATAAGGGTAAAGGAGCAACGTTAGATAAAACAATAAAATATACACGTTTAGAATTAAACATGTAGTCTACAGTACAAATGAGAATAAATCGTAAGATACATAAATAAATTCTCTCAATTGAATCTTCTTGTTTATATCAATTTCTACACGCACTCAAAAGCAATCATATCTATATTCAGAAAAAGCAGGCGTACACTTAATATGTAAAATAAATATATAGTGATTGGCGGTTCTTCTTAATTTTTTTTTTTGTCGCTTAAAGTTCATTGAGGCGAGAGACATCATGAAGAGGAGTAGATACGATATGCAGTTATTTCTAAGCGTGGGTTGCCAGTATGTAGTTTTAATTTTTGAACTGGGCATTTTTGAACGACTAACATGAGATTTTAAAATGTCATAGAGACGGTAAATAAAGAATAAAAAGTTGAATGAATGAACAAATTTAGGAAATGGATGTAAATATTCTTTTTCGTTTAATTTGCTAGTATATTAACATGTAAATTGAAAATAATCAGGTTTAATTAAATGTTCTTTTTCTTTTTCAGACATGGACGGCAATAATTGAGGTCATACTTACAACCAACATTGCAACCGTCATCATTTCTATTATCTGCGTGGTCATACTGTATATCGTGAAGGAACATGTCAACCAGAGATTCAAACATAAACTGAAGGTCCCTATTCCCATTGAAATAGTTGTGGTAAGTACTGAATACTAGAACAACAACAACAACAACAACAACAACAACTACTACTACTACTACTACTACTACTACTACTACTACTACTACTACTACTAATAATAATAATAATAATAATAATGATAATAATGATAATAATATCTTATTTTGACCCCAAACTATGTTTTTTTTGCACTGAATCTTTTTCTAGCATTCATAAACCTATCATACATAAATGGTATGAGATAGAAAATTTACCCCTCGTCACTGACGCAAATTCTGACCTCGGGGGTGGAAATTTACTTTCAGTACAAATACATAAAAGTTATTTTTCTTAAATTTCTGAACGAAATAGAGTCGCAGTCAATAATGGCATATTGTGCCTACTACTTTAACGGTCAAAAAACTACATAGGTATTGAAAAAGACTCATAATATAACATCTATGTTTATAATCCAAATTTCATTGCAAGTTTTCAGCTGAGAACTCTAAGGCAGTAGTAACACACAGAGTCCAAATTTATTAATTAAAAAATTGCTCAATGATATAAACGTGAATATGTCCAAAACGAATGTGAGCTGTGAGAGGCCAAACATAATAAGATATCCCCGGGTTTAGCTTTGATCCTGGATTGATTTATCCATTATAAATGATAATACAAATATGATTTAAAAACAATTTGGAGTTACAACACCATCTTTATATACACGGAAAAAGTCAAACATAAGTTGCATATATAAGTGAATCAGTTCAAAACGTTATGTTTGCTGGACACTTAGCTTAAACCACTCTACGTTTTTATGTGCAGTTGTGTTGCAAAATGACGTGTGATTATTCTGCTCACGTGATGATGGCAATCGGGAAGATTTTGTCCCTTCCTGTGAATTATACTTTTAGCAGAGATCATGTGATGAAAGAGAGAAGTCACTTGTTAAATCTATCGCAATCAACCTAAGGTGTGTGCTGCTCGTTTGTTTGTTTGTTGTTGTGCTTAACGCCATTTTTCAGCACATGATAGGCTATTCATGGCGGCCAGTATTAATGGTGGAGGAAGAAACCGGGAAATCACTGGAAAGAACCACCGACCCACGAGAAGCTACTGGCAAGCTTTCTCACCTATCCACATTCGCCGAATCCTAGACTCGAACCCACGCAGACAGAGGTGAGATGGCAGTGATCCGTAACGGACAGCGCTTTAGACCACTAGGCCACTCGGGGCCCCTGTGCTGCTCGTATTTGCGTCTCTGTTTATAGCTTTGTTAGATGTTAAGTGATTATTTTTTGGTTATGGGGAGTCGGTGTTATTTCTAAACTCGAGTAATTAACAAATTTATATGAGCAGACGTCATATTGTACAGCATTCACGAGACTTTAGGACAGCATGTATTAGTTGTGTAAAATGGACCCTCCATAATTTCCGAAAAATGAGGAATTGTCTGGATATTTTCAGGTATACTTATTTAGTAATTAAAGGTTACTGCATTTGTATGAGAAAATATGAAAGTTTTTCGATGGCTATACTGCATGACATTGGGAGTGCAGTATATCCATCAAACAAAATGAGTTCATATTTTCCAATACAAATGCAGTAACATTTTTATTATATGCTCATTTTCCTATTCTAACCAAGGCTTAAATATTTAAACAAAAATACACTACAAGAAACAAAGTAACTAAACGTATTTCGTATTCCAAACTAAATACACAAGCAGTGATGCATCATTACACAACAACATTATTAATGAGCGCGTAACTCCGCCCTGATAAAGTTGAAGTTGGTCGCGCGCTATACGTAAGTTTCGAAAGAAAATGTTTTGGTCTACATAAAATTGAAATTTTGAGTCATATTATGAATGAATGCGCATTGCAACAACTTTTCCATTTCATTTCGAATATGTTTTAGTATTTTTTTATTCGACGCAGTTTCGTGTTAATTGTCTGGATTCATCTTCATTAAGTAACTTGCATCGGATTCCAGCAATGTCTGTGCCAATTCTACATGAAATAAGTTACATCGTATTGAAGCAGCGAAGCAGATGTGTGTTGACATGGGGATGCGGGTTTCTGTTCTTTCACTGAATGATTCAAATCATAAAGGTGGGAAAAATATGAAATCTTTCGATTGCAATTATGGAAAACGCTATGGATTTGAATGTTTATTTCATTTGAGTGCAGTAAGGAGGATATAAATGCACTTGGAATATACTTGAAGAAAAACAGTACAAGTTGAAAATGTGTGATCAACCTTGAGAACCCATAATATGGCACGTGTAATTCGGATTTGCAGGACTAAGAAAGTACACTTTGAGGAAATTCAGGATGTAAAATTGTAAGTATATATTTGCCATTTTTTTACCAGGTAAATAAGGCAGTTTATGTCTTATGACGTGGATGTTATTTGTAAGGACCCTGTCTGGCTTCTGTAGCTTACCTAAATATGAAACATTGTATCAAAACAGTTAGCGCGGAATGTGCCAAAGCAGCCTGTATTTGGCAGTCCACTAAACGTCTGCTTTAGTTCATTTAGAAACAAATTGTTTGTTTACAAAAGAAAGTAGGCCCTTTATCCGCGTAAATGTAGTATGAAGTAAGCGCTAGAGTACAGTATTGCAAAGTTCTGAACGGTTCAGACAATGTAAAGTTAACGGAGAAAAAATGAGCATATAATAATTTGAGATATGAATAAGAGTGATTGGGTCGTGTTTTAATATTGTATGGCGTGAAACATTGATATTCTGTTCGGAAAGATTTATTGAGCAATCACACAAATGTGAAACAAGGAAAAAAGCATGCAGGTGCGGAATTAGAGTTTCGAAATGTGTGCTGATTAGGTGCTTAGACAAATATTACTGTAGTATTTGCATTTCTAAAAACACCTTTTAGTTAACAACAACTGTTGTTTTGAGGTCCTTAAAAATAGGGGAAAATAGGTTCTATTCACTACTTGGTTGCAACAATAGATCGATTTCAAAGGTGTTCTTGCACTGCAAATGACATACACACATCATATCGTTGATTTTAATAAGTCTATTGCACTATGACCTCACGTTCTTAACAGTTGGATATAGGTGACTGCTGAGGTCGTACACATTAGCTGCTTGTTTTACAGTCGTTTAAGATCTGTCACGCTAACCCGAATAATGGTTGAGTTTCCAATTTATTCACAACAAAAGATACGCGTGCTAAATCTTTTGCTTTTTAATGTCCGTCTACTTTGGTGGCATTTGAGTTAAATATTTGCACGGAATAATGACATTTTTCTTCTTTATTTAATCACAAAATGGACGCTTGAAGAAGTTTCTGTCAAAAACGATGCAAAGTAAACTTTGTGTAGTGGCAAATTAAGACACGTATGCCATGGCTATAACAATAGAATGTGCAGTTTCGTTTCTAAAAAATGTTGTCGGCAAAAAAATAATAATAAAAAGAATCTGCAAGGTCAGATTAGTCATTTATGGAATTGCATTCAATACATATTTTCATGATCCAACACGCACGTCTATATTCGTGATATCATAGTACTGTAGGTCTATTGTCGCAATGAGAATGAAATATACAGGTGTTGTTCTATGAAATTCAATAATTTCAATGTTTATCTTGCTCAGGGGTGGGAAACTTCTCCAGTCGGCGGGGCCGGATATGGGAAAATGAAGTCCTTGGCGGGCCGGATTACTGAATCGATACCTTAATCGCGTATTTATCCAAATATGCAAGGAATAAATCGTATTTAATGTAAACATTAAACTTTTAAACTTTAAGTTTATAGCATAGAGATTATAAAACAGTATTTAATTTAACGTAATATACTTCAATAGCTGCTGAAGTCAATGAGACATCTGTGGTCGGACGTAGAAATCCTCAGTAAAGACTGCACGTGAACATCAGTTTAGATTGGAACGCAGCTTTGTCTTGGTAATGTTCATGGTCCAAAATGTTTGCTCGCAAATGTATGTAGACCCGAACAGAACAAGTAGTTTCATGGCCATCTTTCTCATGTTGGCAAACTTGAACTCATTCAGTGACGCATAAATATTTGTCAATACTTTCAGATTGGAATTTCTCTTTCAGGGTAGAGTCACATTGCAGATCAACCAATTCTAGCTGTAGAGCATCCGGCACCTTTTCAAAGTCAATTGTAAACGGTGATGACATGATATCAAACTTAGCAGCAAGTTTCTGGAAGTCCGCAAAACGACGAGCAAATTCATTGTCTAGTGCAGATATCATATTGGTGAACTTCTCAGTTGACATCATCTGGGGTGCCATACT
>JAEAOA010002352.1:3302500-3382500 GCA_016746295.1 Potamilus streckersoni | reverse complement strand
ATATTTTCCTTTTAGAAGTTTCTCGTACATTCCAAATAATTAACAGTACCTCTTTTTTTCAGGTTGCTAGTTTATTTTGCGCCTCGTTGATCGCTGTTGTTATTGTATGGATTGGATATCTTTTCAAATACTTGCCAAATGTAAGTGGCTTTTAATTATATAATGAGAACAATTACATTCTAACATCAATATCTGATAACTGTTGATTGAACAAAATTAGGACGAATGCAATAAATCATTTTAATAATTATAATGAAAAAGAGAGATGCTGTACAAAAGTATTCAGCCTTGTTAACTATGGCAAAGTTTGTGGCAGCGCTGCTGTGGAAGGACATTGCCCTCAGCAACGTCCTAAGTTCACCACTGTATACATTTCTTTAATAGCAGAGATTAAATACCCAATGAGATACATACATTAAATTTGAAACTCAAATTAAACATTAATTTGCCTAGAATTTTCACTACACAGAATCGATCTTTGACCTGAAAAGGTGACCAGTGAACTTTTTGTTTAACAAATTTTATGTCTGTAAGCAGATGGCGCCGATAGTTGTTATGTAACATGTAACATAATGCTATAGTTAGCGGAATTAAGACCAATAACTATATAGTCTTACACTATAGGTTGTTATTATCTCAAATATTAACTAAATATACTCATAACAGCGCCTATCTGCAACGAGAGAGAGAGAGAGAGAGAGAGAGAGAGAGAGAGAGAGAGAGAGAGAGAGAGAGAGAGAGAGAGAGAGAGAGAGAGAGAGAGAGAGAGAGAGAGAGAGAGAGAGAGAGAGAGAGAGAGAGAGAGAGAGAGAGAGTAAAAATTAACACAAGTTTTAATTCTTAAATTTTCAGGCCATTTTGGCATCAGTCATCGTCGTTGCATTGAAAAACTTACTTATGCAATTTGGTGATCTACCTAGGATCTGGAGAATATCAAGATTCGACTTCGTAAGTATGAATTGAGTAAATAAAACTATGACGTTTGATGTATGTATTTACTCATTATTAATCCCTACATTTAGAGTATTTTGATTACCTTTAAAATTTAATTTTCTAACCGCCTTTTTACGTTGATTGATCGTATTCTCCATATTTGCGGAACATTCGTCCTTTATTAGCTTGTCACATGTTCTGTTTATTGAAGGTAGGGCATCATATGCTTTGCTATCATTGGTCACTCCTGCAGACCGTGTAAGCTTACGAGTATTTTTTTATCAATAGTTGCTAATAAGTAACAATAAATGTAAGAATCGCACATGTTTCATTTCCTCCATATTTACTTAGATGCATTAAATAAAGAGAACATTTTAAAACAATCTGGTATATGTAGGTATTTCCCGCTGACTATTTCAGATTCAATCTGTTTTAGAATTACAGCAATCATCGTTGTTGGAAGATTTTTATGCATTCTAAAATACACAAAAAGGATTTTTTTTTTAGTGATTGACTTAGATCAATTAACAAGAATCATATAACTTAATCAACACCAAAATGTGTTGTTGAAATGAAATGACATATAATTTAGATAAAAGTATAATACAAAGTTCTATTGTTTTCAGTTCATATGGGTTGTAACGTGTGCTTGTACAGCGTTGCTAAATGTGGATTTTGGCCTGCTCATTGGTGTGGTGTTCTCCTTCTTCACGGTTGTCGTAAGGACACAAACGTATGAAAGCAACTCATAATTGTTTTCTAATATTATAAGTATCATACTTACACATTAATGTATTCTTTGTAAGATAAAAGTTTCAATTCTAACCAGATATATTAAAGTTTATTTTATGTTACTTTTTGTATTGAATAAAGTAATTTTTTTAAAGCATTCTTAATCCGATTCATTTTTAGTAGTTGAATTGATGAATAAAGGAACGGATAAAACTGATTTTTCCTGACATGTTTTGATAAACATCCTTCATAAATAAAATAGCATGAATGAAATAGGCAAACGCTAATTATGCTTTCCATTGTGTGTTTTACTCATCTCGCATGAGATTAATTTTCATTTGCTATCTCTTTTACTCATCACGCATGAGATTAATTTTCATTGTCTTTTAATAATTTCCATTGTGTGTTTTACTCATCTCGCATGAGATAAATTTATATTTACTATCTCTTTTACTTATCAAAAATGAGATTAGTTTACATTGTGTCTTTTACTCATCTCGCGTGCAATTGATTTCCATTTACTATCTTGTTTGCGCGTTGGCTGCTTAAGCGACAGCGTCCATCCCAGAGTTACGCAAGGTAAATTTTTATGTAGCTTTTCAAAATATCTTAGATTTTACTCTTGATTACAAAATATTCTGTTTACTTTATTTACATGTCTATCAACTACAAGGTTAACTGAGGAATTGTTGTACTAATTCATTTAGTTATTTTGACTTTTCTGTGTAGGGCGATTGTTTCTCCCCTGGGTAAGATTGATGATCCAAACCTATACCGGAACTCCAAAAAATATATCACGGTATGTTATAATTTAGTTGTATCAATAGGCGAAATATGTTAGAACTGAGTCACCAAATAAATTTTGGAAGACTATTATGTAATCTATATTAAATGTTATTTTCCTATACGTTATTTGAGTGAAAGTTAAACGTAGTTTATTTAGTCACTGTGTCCCGCCTTCTATTTTCCATGTGAAGATGTAAACAATTAAATAGCCATTACTAATACGTGTTGAACCGTAAGTAAAATTATTTAAATATAAATGCAATGGCATCAAGTAATACACTTCGTATATTGCTAAACGTCCACCTTGGTCATGCGTTGAGTAAAGTAAGACTTATTAACAAAAGAGTTTATTTTACTTGCTTTTAAAAGCATATATGCATAAATTATTATTATTATTATTATTATTATTATTATTATTATTATTATTATTATTATTATTATTATTATTATTATTATTATTATTATTAGGGGGAACAGAACGCAGGCATTAAAATTGTAGACTTCAATGGTCCACTCTATTTTGCGAATGCTGACATATTCGTCACAAAACTGCAGAGAATAACAGGAGTAAAGCCAGAGAAGATCGGTAAACAGTTGAGGAGAAGGACTAGACTAGATGCAGTCAAAAGGAAGGTCGGATATAAAATTGTCTGCTACTGCACATATATTGTATTCTACTTTTCAGTTCGAAATTATTTAGTAACTATTTATTTTCATGAAAAGTTGACTGTTAAAAGGGTTTTATTCAAGCGATAATAGAAGCATCTTAGTGCGGAGTTGTCCAAATGTTTTATATGCTTCTCAATATATCAAAGGTACCACTCCTGTGGCCCACGTGGTTAGAGCGTCCACTTTGAATGCGAGAGACCGCGGGTTTAAACCCATGGAGAGTCATACCAAAGACTTTAAAAATGGTACTAGCACCTGTCTCTCTTGGCGCACAGCGATAAAGGTTTAGATTTACGACTGTTGGTTTTGTTGCCAATATAATGTGATCATTTCGGAGCTTGATGCTACATGTATACGGCATGATGCCCAAGTACTGGACATCACTATAACTACCACGATACAGACATCTCTCTGGTATGAATAAAATTGTCAAAGCTACGCTATAATTTCAAAAACACATAACACACTTCCCAAAGTAAGGTTTATTTTTTCATAAAGGTTATATGTGTCACCTAAGTTTCATAAATTCAGTATTAAATATTTACCCATTGAGATCGTATATTTATCACGCCTGTTCGAAACTTATAGAAACTTGGATTATCCATTTGATCTTGACGTTGGTTACATTTGTTCCAAATATTTGATTTTCATTAGGAGAAACAGAGAATAAAGTTAGGCCTTTATCTCAATTTACGTTTATTTTGGTGAAGAAAGCACTAAATTTATCGTTCGCTGAAGATTAATAAATATGTCAAGTATTGCAAGGACCTCAGTACATTATATATATATATATATATATATATATATATATATATATATATATATATATATATATATATATATATATATATATATATATATATATATATATATATATATATTAGACCAAATTATATAAAACACAAAATTGTACCATGTAGGAGAAATACAAAATTTTACCACGTAGGCAAAAATTAAAATGGAGAAGTAGATCAGACCAAACTTTAGCAAAAAAGGTATAAATTAATATAATGAAGTATACCATCCTTCAGCTTAATTCCATCGCGATACCTTTAAGCTACAGATAGCGTATAAAAGAAAAAAATGCTAACTGAAATTAAAAAAGAACAAAGAATTACTACTCAGTAATGCATTTGCTTGGGCATGTGCATTGGACCATAGCTACAATTTACTTTTTACTTTTCAGGTTGCCTTACCTACTGAAAACAAAGAGAACATCAACGGGGGGACTTCGCTAGACAGTCCCACTTACACTGTCATGAACGGCAACGTAAAAAAATCTGTGCCCACCAGAGCTGATATTTGTCCTGTACATCACATCATCATTGACTTTTCCGCTGTTTCATTCATTGATTCAGTGGGAGCAAAGATCATTAAGCAGGTATTATTCGAAAAGCTAGCCGTGACGGAAACTCAACGATCATGTTAAATATCATAATCATGTTAAAGTTTATAGATCAAGGTCAGTGTGATAGTTTTATACATTCTAGCCAAATAAACAGTTGATCTAACGAAAGTAGGTCTTTCGTTGTCCGTGTATCAGTTTTAACCACAAATTTTAGTGTATTCAATTTATTTTAAGCTTTAAATTTTATCTGCAATGTACATGCAATAGCCACTGAAACACACGGCAAATGATGAGTGAATTTATGTTCTATAAAGCCATGTGACCACTTTAGTGGCCTAAGTGGTTAGAACGTCCGTTTCAGATGCGGGAAGTTGCGGGTTCGAACCAAAGACTTGTAACAATGGTACTTAAGCTGCCTCTATTGGCGCTCTGCATTAGTGTTAGGACTGGTCGGCCTAGTGTCATGATAACGTGAAGGAGTGGGACATAATTTATATGCCTGCGGCGTGATCCCCTAGTGCTAGATATCACTATAAACTGCCACACCGCAGATATCCTAACGGTATGGCTAAATTTGTTAAAGCTACGTTAATAGTTTGTATCCCCCCCCACAAATCAGGTATGATAAGCAGGTCTCTCTAATGTGCGAAAGAAAAGAATCATTTACTAAATGGTTCATATTTCAAAAGTGTATAAATAATTTTCAATTATTGAGATTAATGATCTAACAATTTAAATTAATTATGAAATGTTTGAGATACATGAATTTTCAAGCTTTTCAGATTAACTTTATCTAACTAACAAGTATATTTTGCCAACTCTAATGTTTGAATATTTTGTTTTAACATATACACACACGATTAAATATCGGCAAAATTTGGAAAAATTTCAAAATTATGAATAATTGTGCTAATTCCCAATGGCATATTAGTGAAAACACAGTGTTTGAATCATTATAAAAAAATTAAACTAAACAAAAAGTTTTCAACTGTTTTAGACCCATGTTTATAAACAAAAGTAATATATTATACAACTATATATACTTTCACTTGAATGTCTATTTTTTCCATTTTAAACATCTCTGTTTTCAGGTATTCGAGGACTATTCCAAAATTGACATAACAATTTTCCTTGCTTGTGTTGCAGGTAAATGTAATAAGATGTACACTAATTTTTGTAGCAATAATTATTTCTAACATTCTTTTTGTTGAGAACTGTTACTACCAAATGCTTTCAATTATTGTTGAGAGTTGTTTTCACATTAACTGAGTTAACTGTTGTTTTTTTTGTTGAGATCTGGTTTCTACTTATTGAGTACAGTCGTTTTTGTTGAGAGCTGTTTTCTACTTAATGAGTACATTTGTTTTTGTTGAGAGCTGATTGCTGAGTGACTTCTTCTACTTATCAATCGAGTTAACATTTGTTGAAAGCTGTTTCTTTTTTCATTTATTAACTGCGCACATCCATATTTGTTGAGAGCCGTTTTCTGCTTATTAATTGAGTACATTCGTATTTGTTGAGAGCAGTTTTCTGCTTATTAAAAGAGAGCATTCATTTTTGCTGAAAACTGTTGTCTACTTATTAGGTTTGTACATTTGTTTATCTTGGGAGCTAGTACGTACAGACGTATGGTTGACAGATTAGTCTGTGTTAACTTTGAAAACCAAACCAAATATTGAAAACAATAGATGCTAATTTTAGAATAAATTCGTTATGAAATATTTAAGAAGTGATGCACTAAAAATCAATGAGAAAATGTTTGTCATGAATTTGTAGACGTGAATCGTGTACACACGATAAATATCACTAATATTTCGCAGAGTTAACAGAATGTAAAAAATTCTAAATGGCAAGTGTAAAACGTAGCTTTCTCGATCACACGTCGTTTTATTTATGACATTCCAACCAGAATTTGCTGATAAGAACTCATGTAAGGGTATTTGTTTTCTAAACAAGTATGTATTATAATCAACTTGCTTTGTATCGTTACTTTTGCAGATGATGTCTGGGTACTCCTGGATACAGTTGAACTTTTGAAAAAGTATAGTGGAAACATTTTCCCTACAGTTGATGTTGCTGTGGCAAGGGCCAAACAAGTAGTGGACAACGGTGTAGTCAGTGACGTATGTACAATCTTCTGGCATTTTGTTAGAAAAAAAGTTACATGAAATGACATTTGCTCAACTAGTCTTACGGAAAAGATCCTTTATAAACATCATGTGAATCATTTAACGAAATATATGATTTGAATTTGTTAGATTTAGTTGAATTTATTTTTAATTTTATAGTGGCATTTGCAGAAGGCGATTAATATATCTAAATTACCTTCGCACTCTTTGAAGCCTTACAATGCTTCCAGAAAATTAATATTTTGCCCTGGTTTAAATGTCTTATCTCTATCCAGAGTGTAAATACGCAATATTTTTTATATCAACACTGGAAGAAACACATACTTGTTTAAAATTTATTTGATGTCATTGACGTTTGTCTAAATGCATCATAAATAGAAACGATAGATTTCCATTTTCAGGCGCATATTGATAATACACAGCCCCGAACCAACTGAAGTAATTGCATCTTTTTATATTTTTACAGGCTATAACCTACTTATAAGACAAATCAAACTGCCTAATGAAGTAACTTCCAGGGCATTTGTTTTTCTACTTGATCTGCAGTTTGCCTTTATTTGAAGCCCTATTCCAAAGACAGAAGAACGTCACCTCCTCGCTGCTAGTAGCCCATGACCTTATAGGAAATAACAGTCAAATTTTGTGCTATTATATCCAGTAACTTATGTGATGAACTGGGTGGAGATTTTGTCCAGACA
Source organism: Potamilus streckersoni (assembly GCA_016746295.1). NCBI lineage: Eukaryota > Metazoa > Mollusca > Bivalvia > Unionida > Unionidae > Potamilus > Potamilus streckersoni. The sequence goes on along the minus strand of JAEAOA010002352.1, from coordinate 3,375,205 downwards.
TATAGTTAAGTGTGTCAGACATGACTTGCATGAATGATATTGAAATTATTAGTAACACAGATCGAATTGATTGAAAGCTACGATCAAAGAAGAGGGTATAGAAAAAATATTACTCTTGCGCACTGATGTATTGATGTATATATTGACGTGCATGTATTGTACCTGACCTGTATATCCTGATGATATATATATATATATATATATATATATATATATATATATATATATATATATATATATATATATATATATATATATTTGTGTGTGTGTGTGTGTGTGCCCACAGGATGTTTTGCAGGGGGAGGGGTCAGGAGTCTGTGTAGGTGGGGGTCAGGATTTTTTAGGGGAGGCGGTCAGTCAGTCAGGGCCGGGAGAGTTAATAGAACAAGCGGTCTGAAACTAAAGCAAATATTTTTTAAGCATTTTGAAAAGAATCTTGTGACATATTTTCAGCTTTATTTATAGGATTTAACTCTTATAATTGGGGGAGTGGGTCATGTGATCCCCTTGACCCATGCTGAAGGTGGCCATGTGTCTGTGTGTGTGTCCACTAAGGCAGGTTTTAATGCACTGATTATGCGCAGTATGGCTCAATTTCTTTTGTTTTTAGGTAAAACGAAACGGATCTGTGAAACATTGCTAGTAATGGTCTTTCGACCTTAATATGAAAGTCTAGTATAATTATTGTTTGATATTATTTTTCATTATTAATGCCAATGTATGTATATACTTCTGTGAGCAGTAATTCGTGTTTTTATATTGTTTTACCACAATGCTTTTTGACGTACCTTTATGGTGGAAATTATAGATGCGATCTTTCTTTATTATTATTTTGAACTGGGTGAAATACATGTAATGTTAATTATGTATGTATGCATCATATATAGTGTTTAACAGCATACCAGCACAATAATGCGCCACAGTTCTATGTATGGTGAGATATACCAAATGAAATACACTGAAGAAAGAGTCAATCAGGGGTAAAATCCTTAAAATATAAAGTCAATTAAAAATATATAAACCTTGCTTTTTATAATAAAAAAAAACTTGTCATGCAGATGCATTTTCAGAGGACGCATTCCGATGCTAAACTAACCATTAGACCTTCAACATGCAAGAGAATGCATTTAGGTGTATTTTATTGTATGGATTGGATATCTTTTCAAATACTTGCCTACATTCATGAAGGGGGTGGGTGGAGAGGAATAACTGGTGGGCTAGATTGGGGGAGAGGAATGGGGGTCAAGCAAAGTAAGCTTGAAGAAGTTATAATCCATATTGGATTTAATTTTTCTTTTGGGGTTAATATTGCTGTTCTGTGTCGGCAGCAGATAAATTCCCAGAACGTTATGCTCTTTTGCAAAATTTGTTGTTTTGATAATGATGGTAATGATGAATGATGCTGACAACGATGAAAATGAGAAGATGATACAACTTATTTGTGATTAATTTTTACGAGTTTGATTACCATTTTTAAGAAATAAGAATGCCCTTAGCTAACAAAATTCTTGCAATTTTGGCAAATCAGTATCTGCAGGCACGTGAAGGAAGCTGTAGAAAAACGACAAAAAATATCAAATATATTTTAAATATCCTTTAATTTTAGGTGTTTTTAAAGTTTTAAGAACGATATATTAGACATTAAATGCTGTACAATTTTATAAAAGGGGCAAATTTAAATGCTGCATAGTGAAAGATGATATGGCAAATTTAAATGCTGCCTAGTGTCAGACGAGACGGGACAAATGTAAATGCTAGAGAATGTCACACAAAACGAGACCAATTTAATGCCACATAGTGTCAGACGCGATGGAACAAATTTAAATGCTGCATAGTGCAAGATGATATGGGCAAATTTAAATGCTAGAGAGTGTCAGACAAAACGAGACCAATTTAATGCCACATAGTGTCAGACGCGATGGGGCAAATTAAAATGCTGCCTAGTGCAAGATGATAGGGCAAATTTAAATGCTGCATAGTGTCAAATGACATGCAACAAATTTAACTGCTTCATAGCATCAGATTTGACGGGGAAAATTTAAATACTGCGTATTGTCAGATGAGACGAGACAAATTTAATAATACACTTGGACAGATAAGACTAGGCATAAAGAAAATTTCCAATACAAATATCAGACGAACCACCTACAAGCATTGCAGGAACTTCCAAACAAAATACGTGTATTTTAATTAAGCTTCAGATAATGTTGTTTTAAATTTTATGGCAATTTGTTCCATACTTCTATAATTATCAAACCTTTGTAAACATTCGTTATCAATTTCTTTATTGATACTTTCCAGCTTATTCAGAATTTAATATTATTCTTTCGTCTTTGTCTTTGATACTCGTCAAATGTTTTTATTATGTTGTATGGTTTATTTTTAGAAAAGAAACAATAAAATTATAGATGTATATCTGGTTTTGCCTGCTTTTTGTTGCCCAAAGTGATATTTGACCTTCGAATCTAAGTAAATAATTGGCATATCTTTGTTCTGTCCGATGGTTAATAGCTTATGTAACTATTCACGCACAATGGATGAAGTACTGACATCAGGTTCATTCAGTCTCAGATTAAACCCTTCTGAGGCCCCTAGGCAGTCGAAATCTAGACCCTTTCCCTCACATATTATCCCCTAATGGGGAGGGGCCTAGACCTGTGCCTACTCTATTTGGTAATCTGGCACTGGGTTCATTATACGTAGCCTACAAAATATTTCATCCTACAATGACATAAGTTCTTCGTGTGTTGTTCGTCTGTCGAATCGACGAAGACCACTCTACTCATTCGTGAGTTGAAGGGGCTGGTTCTGTTCTGTGTGTGCGCAGGTGGCTGATAAGGCCAATCCATGCACGGAAGGTTCGGTTGCAGAAGGGACACGGAATGAGTGGGACATCTCCAGGAGGGTTGCTGGCGTGTGCTTTTTTGACTTGAATCTTCATCTCTGCAGCTGCTATCCTGCTAGATTCGCACAGCTTGGAGCCTTTGTGCAGATAGGAACGCCAAGTGACTCGATCGCTAGCTTAAGTCATGGTTTATGTTAAAATTTTTCAATACAGCTTTCAAATTGTCTTTGAAGCGTTTCTTCTCACCTCCGTGGAATCGCTGTCCTTGTTGGAGCTCGCCATAGAAGAGTCTCTTAGGCAGCCGATGGTCTTGTATGCGTACATGTCTCACCCAGCATAGCTGGGACTTCATCAGGATGCTGTGAATGCTGGGGAGACCTGCTTGGGCGATTACCTCGGTGTCTGGGGCCTTGTCCTGCCATTTGATGTTGATTATTTTCTGACGCTTGTTATGTGAAAGTGGTTCAGCTTCCTGGCATGGCGTTGAAACACCGTCCACGTTTCTCATGCGTGGAGTAGTATGGGGAACACAAATGCCCTGTAGACCTTTAGTTTGGTCGTGATGCTGATGCCTCTTCTATTCCAGACATTCGCATACAATCTGCCAAAAGTTGCGCTGGCTCTGACAATGCGGAGGTTCAACTCGTCGTCAATGGTGACACTCTGTGAAAGTGTGCTACCAAAGTAGGTGAAATGGTTCACTATGTTGAGTTTTTGGCTGTTGACAGTGATGTTGGGCTCAACATAGGGCTTTCCCGTGACTGGCTGATGCAGTACTTCAGTGTTCTTAGTATTGATGGTGAGACAAAAGCTTGTGCAGAAACAGGAGAACTTGTCAACGCTGCATTTCAGATCTGCTTCTGTGCCAGCACTGAGGACTCAATCATCGGCAAAGTAAGAACTCCCCGATGTTGTCTGTCATAACCTTGGTTTTCACTTGTAACCTCCTGGGGTTGAACAGTTTTCCATCTGCACTTTACCTGATGCCGACTCCAACATCTCCGTCTCTGGAAGCATTAGTCAGCATGGCGGAAAACAAAAGACTGAACAGTGTTGGCGCCAGAACAAAACCCTCCTTGACACCATTGGTTACTGGGAATGGTTCCCATACGTTCTTCACAATCTAAACGAAATGCTGCCATTACAGTTTAACTCTCAAACGAGTTTGCACTTTCACACACATCCAGTAACCTTTTCCACCACCCACCCAAGCAGTCATTGATATATAGCGATATTACTAAAACTGTTAAAGCAACTTTAAATATCTAAGTTACACACATAAACACAAACACATACACACGAAGAGATATTTCTTCCTGACCTGGGCCATCTTCATCCATTGTATTGACAGAAACAAAATTGCGTGTAAGCAAAAGCGTGCATCTTGGAATTTGGATTTAAGCATAGGCAATTTAAATTACGATTATTATATGCAGGACCTCTGTATTCAGTGGTTGAATAATCATGATTCATTTTTCTTGTTGATTTTAATATCCGTTTCACAACTATGACATACGTTTGGGAAATCTTTGTAGTAACAGCATTTTCGTTCTCAATATTTCGTAAACTAAATCCGTTATTACTGTCGATGCGCATAAACATTTTGATGGAAACTCTTCCTCCTCTTCCTCCGTAAATTATTGAGTCATGGTTTTATATAAGAATTTGATATAGTAACAAAACATTGGATTATAATTTAAGCTGTTAGACTAGACCCAATTTAGATGAAATAGTCATAAAACTGTTAGTTGATAATCTGAGCCAGAGAACTATTAGCTGATGAAGAGAGCTCCAGAAGTGACAGTTCATAATGAGTTAGAGAAGTATTAGTTGATGAAGAGAGCCATAGATTATTAGTTGGTGACGAAAACCAGAGAACTGTACGTTGATGAAGAGAACAAGAGAACTGTTATTTGATAATGGGAGTCACATAAATATTAGTTGATAATGAGACTTAGAAAACTATTAGTTGATGAAGTGTGTCAGATGACTATTAGTTGATGAAACGAGCCAGAAGACTTTTAGCCGATGAAAATACCCAAATGACTATTAGTTGATGAAGAGAATCAAAGGACTATTAGTTGATGAAGTGAGCCAGAGAATTATTAGTTCTTGATTTATTATCATAGTACAGTTTATTTGATGCAAAATCAGCATGAACCTTGTTTTACTTGTCATTGTATATTAATCTTACAACACTGACAAGTAACATATTTCAGATTTTCATTAATGCTACACATATTTCTTTAATAACATTAGCACTCTAAGATGTCATAATTTGCATGTAAGATCAAAATTCCATGTACAACAGTAAAGACTTTTGAGCTCCTCCCCAAATAGATTGGTCTGTTCAGTCCTGTCAGATACTTACAATGGCAAGTTGCGACACATATTTCCTTCGGCATTTTTATAATGTTCTTTCCCAAATCTCTGATTATATGTTTGGAAAAGAGCATCAATATTCAGTCTTTTATTATTGGCTACAATTACAATTTTGTTGTCCTTAATTAACTTAAGCGATGACATTTTATGCAATGTGTACGTGGTTTGTTGGGTTAAGCGTTCTTTTAATTCATCGTAAACCATAATTTTTATATTTGGCTGATTTTCTGCAACGCTTATGGATATTCGCATACGCCATGGAACTTCCAGAGAGTAGTATGATAATACTAGCTTTTGTATAATTTGTTTTACTGATTTAGGCTCGTCTTCTACCCTCTAAGACTTCGTCCTCTTATCAGGAACAAATGCATACTTGTGAACGTTACTCAGAGTTGTACTGCAAATCGAAATTCATGTTGGCTATAAGACTTCAGTCACTAATCAACAAAACCACTATTATCATAATACTACATGCACGATCCATAAGGACCAAAATGTTCACGTCTACGTTTTCCACCCATGATACGTACGGCGAGAGAACATATATGCTGGTGTGGACATAATCTTTAGACATGACTATAGGTTTTAATGCAGACAGATCAATATTAGTATGCAGATTTTGTGCTTGATCAGAATTTGTACACATACTTCATGTTAGGTCTCTGTGTTATTTCTTAGTAGAGCGGCGCATGGTTCTTGTATAAGGATGTATTAAATTCCATTGTTCGCAGATCATTAAATTATCAAAGGAAAAACAGACTTAATCGAGAAATAATGCATTATTCTGGCGAGCAAAATTAGACATGTCTTGTCCTTATACAAGAACCAGCTATATGGGCACTCGCCAATAAGTCTCCGATGGAATTGTTTCCAAATAAATAAGAGACCTAAAGTTATTATTGCAAGATTAGGTGTGCTTGCCATTATACTGTTCTATGTATGGATATGAATAAAAAGGCCATGAAATAGGAATTTAAAATGGCTTAGCTTTTACACTGGTTTAAGATAGGGAATGCGAACACATTGTTCCATTTGCTGTTAGTTTGAAGCTGAGTTTTCATTTACTTTATAAGTATCTGCGACGGACTAGATAGTGGCCGTGTTATGCTGCTGATATTATGATCACTTATTGGCGTCACAATGGTGGAAAATAATATTTTTTAAATAATTGAGTTGGTTGTACATGAAAACGGTATGTGATTCTGACGATTAAATGTTGATGTCAGTTAAGAGTACAATAGCAGACATAATTCATTGAGACGCATTTGGATTGAATAACCCTTCTATGTTAGCTGGCATGCTAGGGGCTCATCGTTGGATTCCAGCCTCTGTAAGCTCAACGCAAGAGCTTCATGTTTAACAGCTTACAATTGGTAGCTTGCCCATCTCAAAAATATTCACAAGGACAAGCTGAGCAAAGATGTTTTCTTTTATATTAAATAATTATAGCGGTATATGTTATAATGGTGAAACGTTCACAGAGTGATGCTTTAGTATTTTGAAATGACTTAAGTGCGTATCTAATGCTGGTACCATACTACCAAATCAATAAAGTTTTTCTAACGTTACAGAAAAGATTAAATCATGAGTTATACAGATTTGTGAAAGATGTTCAAAAGATGTATGATATTTCAAATACATTTTGGAGACTCTATATTAATCGACTTAGAAATTACATTGCAACCACAACGACATAAACCTGACACAAAATGCAATAAAAAGGAGGAAAATCATTATTTGACAATGTGCAATAAAACCACATTTAAGTCCTTGATATTATCCGAGTCGCCAGTGAGTGAACTTAGCGACTAAGAGAGTGATAGCAAAGGCACTAATTAGAAAGATTCCTTCGGTTTGAATATAATTGTTTCCCCATAGACAAAATTTTATTAATTCCTTGCCACATTACCATAGCTGAGATAATCCAAAACATTTTGAATTATAGGATTTGACGCTGCTAATGGCAGTATGAGGGTCGTAGGACTTCTTAATAATCAATCATTTGAGCCAACATCTACTTCAGGCCAATTTTACGAGTTTATTGATTTGTGTATTACTGATTATTCAGAATGCGTGCCTGTATATCTACAAGACCCTCATACGGTATTGCAGATTAAAAAATAAAGAGATTGATCTTGAGGGAAATGTGGTTTTACCCAATTAGGTATACTCTTTTGTATATAATAAGTCCAATGACATTATGATGCAATCAATATAAGCTATACGGTAGAACATGACATAATGAATACTGTACATTACATTTACTAGCCCTACATTTAGATCTTGGTTCTCGACCATATTTTAAATTTGGTATTGAAGTAGTCATGTTACCAGCTATGGCGGTCAGCGGATCTATCCGCGAATATTATCGCGCGCTCAGACTAAACTCGCTTAACATGTGATTCTAAATACATCAGGCACCTTTGAAGTATGAAGCAATAGTCAAGATTGAAGCCATTGAGGTTCCTGATCCTGATAAAGTAGAAATAATAATAAGTTCTGCGTTTTATAATGATTATCTAATATAAGCATTTCAACTGTGATTTAATTAAGGCAACACGTGCTATAGTGTGGGATAAATGCAAAGATTATGACAAAAGCTGTGCCACAAATTCTTCCAGCTTTGTTAGTGTTATATATATATATATATATATATATATATATATATATATATATATATATATATATATATATATATATACATTAAAACGTTACGATCCCCCATATAAGTATAGGCAATGAATTTAATAGAAATTCATTAACAATTATGTTGTTGTTGTTGTTGTTGTTGGGCTTAACGCCATTTTTCAGCACACGATAGGCTATTCATGGCGGCCAGTATTATTGGTGGAGGAAGAAACCGGGAAATCACCGGAAAGAACCACCGACCCACGAGAAGCTACTGGCAAGCTTTCTCACATATCCACATTCGCCGAATACTAGACTCGAACCCACGCAGACAGAGGTGAGATGGCAGTGATCCGTAACGGACAGCGCTTTAGACCACTCGACCACTCGGGGCCCCCCATAAACAATTATGATAATACATTACACTAGGAACATGCACTTCTTTTTGAAAACAAATTATTTACAAATTTTAAACACAATATATACAAATAGCCGATCTGTTTTTAAGTGATAGAATTAGCTTATCATGGATTTAAGTGAATGATCGAATTCAATGCCTTGTACAGATTCATAACCTGTTTGTTCTAGTTTAGTCTGAATTCACTGCAACTGTACTTTAATTTCCCTGTGCCTGTACGTCTGAGCCCTTTCCACTTTCCCTTCTCCAACTCTTTAGTGTCTCACAGTTTTCGGCCCTCGGAATTTGGTTAGGTGGTTATGTAAGTAAGTGATGGGTAGATACTTCAACAGGTAGCTTCGTATATACATCACGTTGATAAGTCGGTGAATACGTCACGTGGATACGTCGGCGAATACGTCACGTGGAGCTATCTCACCTTGTGTTTTCAAATTCTCCCGCCAGAATTGTATTCTTCTATTTGTCCAGACATACGATACCTTGGATGATAAATTACGAGTGAATTTCTTCCAAATTTGATTCGGCGTCTTCTAAATTTCTTTCCTCTTGCAGAAAAGTGTGTCGACTGACCAGGACGTTAGCGGCGGCACATTAAAACTTAGTTTTCATGTGGAATCACGTCCTCTTATTCAGCGTAATTAATCCTAATTAAATATCTCTCCTTAACTAGGCGCTAAAAATATAATCCGTCTGACAACCTCAGATTATATAAGACTAATTCCTGCAAAACTTCAAAACTGACAGCTTCGATACAGATCGGAAGTTAAACCCTATCCATTTCAATTAAGTAAACGAAGGCTTAATTAAGATCCATTGTTTTCATGACATAGATATTACCAATCAGTGCCTTATGGCGATTTAAACACACGCGGGTCCCCATAAATCTATTTAATCGTTCACCTGCCTAACTTAATGTGTTCTTCATTGATCAGCTGAAATTAGCACCCTTACAAGCTGACATAAATGTAATGTTAGACCTCTCTCCAGAGAAACCACTGTTAACTTGGAAGCAATTTCGCAAAATGGCAGTGGAATGTTATAGAAAGATTCTTACACGGGTAAATAAGGCTGAAAAACAGGCGATGAACAAGAATGTAGTCGCCTTATTGCACTTACCATTGCCTCAAAAGGACGGTGATTAGGAGTACATGAATTTGAGATGCATAAACAACGTTGTGATATAAAAGATTATCGAGCAATTGTCAAGACCAATTGCAAGCATGGTAAAGATGCAACAAAACGTCTTTCAATATGCGTCAAGGTATGATATCAACATTAGAGCGCACATATTCCTTGGAAGTTAAAAAGGAAATTACTCTCTACGTATATTTGATCTTGCCACTTAACGATAACATAGTAAGATTGAATGACTTAGTCCCGCTATAAATGTTACTGTATTTGTTTTGGAATGAAGGCATGCACCATATTTGGTAATCGATATGCACATGCATAAAGTTCAATATTGATCCGATATTATTGCACAGTACAGAGTCGTTAATTCTTACGTGTGGATAAAACAAATTGCCAATGAATAATATACATGCATGGTAAGTATGACGGTAAGGAATTTCCAAGTAAAGGTTGCATGAATGTTGTTTTACTGCATGCATGGATATCGTACCCAACGGTTACCTAATGAGCATAACTGCTGTGGAAGGAGCAAACAGCCGCAACACACTCTCATGTCAGAAGGTGTTGAAATTCTAAAATTTACAGGAATGCAACAAAGAATGAATGTATCGTATAAAAGCACCAATGATGTGTATGCATACATGGGCAATGAGTTTGACAACGGCGAGTATCCGATAGATCATCTACTGTTTAGCAAAATAAAATATAAAGAGGTTGTTGGCAAGTCCAACAATGAGTGCTCAAGCTTCTGCCTATCGAGGAATGTGTGGAACACTGCCCAAAATATATTCGATTGTCGTGGGTTCTGGTCTCTCCGGTGGAATCTGAGGATCCTGTAAAAACTTCAGGAAGGCCAAATGCGTCTCACGTATAATTGTGTAAAAATGTATGTGGGATGTCCTCGCGAGCAACTTGAATTCTCTCACACGGCAAGTCTAATCTGGTCAAAGAAACATCGGATGGGCTTGCATCGTTGCACTTAAGTAATCTAGTCATGTTTGACATCAAACAGTGGGTATTTCCAGACAGAATCACAATGCACATGTACGGGGATGCGCAGATCCATTACTAATGCTTGGTGGTAGTTCAGTATCCACTGCACCAACTTGTAAATCCTTTGGCATAAAATCTCTACATAGTGGACGCTTTGCCTTCCATGTACGAGCCTCCGATGGTTGGACCATAGGTGTCAAATGGTAGCGCGTTGGCGCCCTCGGAGAATTAGCCTGGTCAGAGATTGTGTATACTTATAGGGACCATATTGGGTTAGTAGCATGACAAGGTCCTCCATTTAACTTCTCCGCTGCATACAGATACCGGAAGATATTATTTCTGATTAGTACAATGGCGGTGGTTGTGAAATCAATGTGTATAAAACGGTTACAGTCGACTCGCCTCTGCAAGATTTAACCCAACTGTGCATGTGGTTTCATTATTTAGTGTTTGTATGACTGATGGAAGTCGCGTTACATACTAGATAAATCATGCAGTCCGGTTGTGAGATTTAGACCTCATTAATTCCTGTTTTTACTAATATCCGAATTACCGTTAATCAAGTGTGAGGTTAAATCATTTCACAATAGTTGATCACGGTTACGTTGATTGCAGATCTAGGATGAAGTCTTGTACCCACGTGACTTTCCTCTAGCAAGGCCATCTGTGCTTAATGTTCACGCCTGGGTATGTAAACAAAAACATGGGTGTGGGGTTGAAGGCAAATCCAGAAACTGTAAACTGTAAAGTTTGTATCAGTAATTAATTGTACTTTTTATATATAGATTTTTAATAATAATTTTCAAGCGATTTTATAGGACTTAATTAAATCTGTAGAATTAATCTATCAAGACTCAACGAAAGCAGAAAAAGGTTTTACAGAAAATAATAAATAAAGTACTTTTGAAGGCTTCAAAAATCATATCGGGTGAAGTCATCTATAATATTAAACCATTTATAGGTTTGAAACGTTTGATCTTGTATGTATATCTATTTAAATGAAACTATTACATAAGAGTTTTCTTATTACATGTATTTTGAAAAATTTATCAAACAAGATTAAAATTAAATATTTCAAATTGTTTCAAGCAAATTACATCTTTTATTGATGTGCGTAACATAATACTTTAAATACGGGGTTGGGGATTTTCAGTATGTTTTGATTTTTAAAAAGAATATTGAGACATGGTTACGAAATGGGAAAATTTAATAATCCAGATTGGATAAAATGATTCACGAACTAAATAACTGCGACAATTAATTAAACATGCAAATTGGGTCATTACGAATTATAACCTATCGAACTTTGTTATTGTCACATTTCCTTTCAATGTGATAGCAGCTGAAAGCTGGCAGATCTAGTAGAGGCCGTGTTGTTCCAGAGGAGAGCTTTCAGTAAACAAAAATATACTCAATATAAAAAGATTTAAACTAAGATGAAAAAGGGGATAAAACAAATAAAATATATTTCTTTTTGATGTAGTATCAAACTTATGTATTAAAGAAATACATTAAATGTTACACAATTTGTATTTTACACATCATAGATTTTTTTCAATATAACTGAAAATATCGAGATAGCATCATCTGAGTGTAAACGATTGGTAGCTTGTTAAGGGTCTAAATACATTTTTCAGCATATGACAGGCTATAACATAGTGGCCAGTATAACTGCTGAAGGAAAAACCAGGATAAAAACCAGTAAGAACCACATTCCGACGGGAAGCTGCTCGCAGCGTTCTCACATATCCACATCATACGAGCCCGAAACTCAATTCTACTCCGGAAAGAATTATTGTATGTGAGTGCGTTACATTAGTTTTCTGTTACTTAACTTCTAAGGAAGACACATACCGAAAAACAAAAAGTGTTAATGTAATGGATCCTGAAAATTATATGCTATAAAGAAGTTGACACAATAATATATACTATTCTTAAAATGTTTGGTTGTTGTTGTTGTTGTTGTTGTAGTTGTTGTTTCTGATGTAATAGTTTCCTTCGACTGCATTCCAAATTATTAAAAAGTTCATCTTTTCGTGGGATCATATGCAAATACATTGGTAGATGCGGAATATGCCGCTTGTGGAATTTGAAGGAACATGGAAGAAGATGAGATTCCAATTTAACGACATTTCGATTATGAAATGCAGTTCCCCTCCCTTTTTATGTGGCTATACTTAAAGGCTTTTACGTACTTCACATCTTAACTTGTAAAATAAATCTTCTTATTTTAGCGGAAATATTTATTCTATTAAAAACGTTTTAGAGAGACATTACAGAATTAAATTAATTTCTCACGATGTAATTATGATTTTATAATGGGGGCAATTATGAATTTATAATGGGACACACACACACACACACACACACACACACACACACACACACATATATATATATATATATATATATATATATATATATATATATATATATATATATATATATATATATATATATATATATATATATATATACAAACACAAGATAGATAGATAGATAGATAGATAGATAGATAGATAGATAGATAGATAGATAGATAGATAGATAGATAGATAGATAGATAGAAGCGAAAAGCCATAAGTGAAGTTATAACTGACTGTTGAGAATGGAGACAGCAACTTGATATTTTGAATGTTGACATATTTTGCATGGTAATTTAATTACTCCACTCCTGATCAGGCATTACTGGCGTTGATACACCACAAGTGATGTTAACAAAATATTTTCTTTACGCTGACCCATCAATAAAATATCACCTTAGGTAAAACCTATCTTAAGACGATGAACCTGGACTTTATAATAGTGACATGTTTATAGAACAATATCTATGTACATACAGTATATATGTACTTGTTTACAAAGGAACGACGTTTCAAAATACTTATCCGAGATTTTTGGAATATCACTGACCCGTGTAACAACAACAACAAAAGCGTGGGGAAAATTGGAATTTTTCATGTATTCTTTTCCGGTTATACCAGACCAGAAAGAATATAAAGCTATTTCTTCCATATATTTGTCCCAGGTGGACTCTAATTTAATGGGGGAAATGGACAGTCAAATTACGGCTCATTAACATAAATCATACACAAGGCAAAATATTTATTCCAAGCGTTTGGTGGACAACGGTGAATTTAATTGGATATTTGATAATGTTATAGGTTACTCCAACAAGTATACATTGTCCCAACATTCTTCGATTTATATATCCATCCATCCATCCATCCATCCATCCATCCATCCATGCATGCATGCATGCATGCATGCATGCATGCATGCATGCATGCATGCATGCATGCATGCATGCATGCATGCATGCATGCATGCATACATACATACATACATACATACATACATACATACATACATACATACATACATACATACATACATACATACATACATACATACATACATACATACATACATACGTTGAAAGTAACGCAGTTTTGTTTCATCGATACGATATATTTCTTTATTTACATTATGTTAAAAGTTATGAAGGTATGTTTAAATAAGACACTTCTATTTATCTGTCTTATGTTGAAGGTATCTAATGTATCTTTCATTGATACGACACATTTGTTTATGTACCTTATCCTGAAAGCAATGACCGTATCCGTCACTGAAAGAACTCTTTTCTAAAATTTCAGTTCGTTGAAAGAGAACAGATGACTACAACTTAGTCTCAGTTTATTTTGAACGGTTTATGTTCAGTTTCAATGGTTACTAACTTTGGTCCGTCAGATCCTTTTTTTGTTAACAAATAAGCATATTCGTCGACGCATGTATGTGACTATGGGTAAACACCATTTTTCAGCACATGGCGACCAGTATTATTGGTGGAGGTTGAACCTGGGAAACCACGGAAATAACCACCGAAGATCATATATCAAGGGCACAGAGTATACAATTAAACAGAGGCCAAACCACAGTGTTTATTGTTTTATTTAAACAAATCATAACAAAAATTAACGATTCTTTTGTTTCGCATCCCATACAATAAAAACTGAGATACAATTTTTTTAAAAGCTTCCAAAATTTTGAAATAAATATAAATATATCCATCCATTTCTGAATTTTTGTTTATTTTTTTTTTCCTTATCCAATAGAAATGAGAGAAGCCTTAGAGTCATTATTTACTTCTTTATTTAAATAATCTCACAATACTTCGGCATGCAGTAGTATTATAATTTCTTGGATACAATATACTTTTTCCCATACGGGTTTGAAAACGCATGAACAGACTAAAAAAAACCGAATATAATAGTTTAAGAATATCATAGTAGATTCTACAATTTGATGGACAATTTAACACTTTAATCGGTCACAAACAATAAATGGTGATTTTAATAATTAGATATCTGTATTGTGTGATATAGACTGAAATGACTGTTGATTAAACAACTCATTCAATCCTTTGCTCATACAACTTTGCAAATAGGAAAAAAGTTTAGTTTGCAAGCACCCCTTTTTTTGTCAGATATAGTCCTGTATCTTCCTTGAATACATATAAGACTATCTGACAACAAAAATGTGAGCATCCAAAATGAAATTTCATCGTATTTGCGATTTTGCATTAGCACAATTGTGTAAACATTTGTGTGATTATCTTTGGAATACAGTTTCGATTTTCAGTTATATCAAGAATTCATCAAGGTCTAAAGTACAAAAACATGTAAAACTACCATAATCAAAGAGTAGAATGCATATTAGTAAAACAGAGTAAGTGAAGTGTAATAATAATAATAATAATAATAATAATAATAATAATAATTATTATTATTATTATTATTATTATTATTATTATTATTATTATTATTATTATTATTATTATTATTATTATTATTATTATTATTATTATTGCTAGAAGCACACCTGTTATAAGCAGTAATAATATTACTATAATGATGATGACAAAGAGAATAATAAAAATGCTGCTGCTGCTGCTGCTGATGATAATAATAATAATAATAATAATAATAATAATAATAATAATAATAATAATAACGAAAATAATGACAACGATTTCAACAAACCAATTATTAAGCTCTATAAATGAGATAGGGCATTTTCTCCAGGAAAATTTTAATCCAATATGGATTAACGGATTTGTTAAAGTTAATTTTTTGCATTTGTAAGAGGAATAAATGTGTAAGTAAACAATAAACAAAAAAACTTAACATGTGAAGCTCGATATAAGGATAAGCATGTGAAAAAGTATATGGTAAGCCATATACAGAATATTTTTATATGCAGATATTTTTGCATCCAGTTCAGCAGACAAATAAAATATATCATGAATGATTCACACGTAACTATTCGACGATATAATCTCATGCTGAGCTCATAAAGTCATTTCAAACGCTCTCTCAATGGATCTTACCATGTTATCTTCAACCAAACACGTAACAAGCATATTGCAAAACCGGTAATAGCGGTCACCCATTTTGAGCCTACAAGAGTGATTGTTGGATGCAATAAATAAAATATAAAGGATAATCCGTCCTGCATGATCTTTCATTGCTAATTAAAAGAAAGCTTAATCTGGGCCTAACAAAAAGCACGAGTTTAAGCGAAAATCAGGTGCTAAAATTTTCGGAGCGCTTAAGGGATCTAGGTGCATTCACAAACAATTCAATACTTAATTGAAAACAACAATGCACGTCAATTCTAATCTTTAAGGCCAATACACACACACACACACACACACACATATACACACATACATACGGACGTACATGCATACATATATATGTACCTACCTACCTACCTACCTACCTACCTACCTACCTACCTACCTACCTACCTACCTACCTACATACATACATACATACATACATACATACATACATACATACATACATACATACATACATACATACATACATACATACATACATACATACATACATACATACATACATACATGCATACATACATACATACATCATTCAGGAAGAATGCTGAAAGATCAGTTTAGTTCTTTTTTTCTCAAGCGTCATTTTTTTGTATGGTACGTATATTATGAAGTCAAAATCTTAGTGATATCAATAATTACTAAAAATGTATTATTGCTATCAATTCTATCCCTGAATAAACCACACAGAGTCCAATGGCGTCAGCCTCGAGTCGGATATAAGCTTACCTAGTTATCTAGCTGGTGATACCTTCCGGGATGCAAAATTTGACAATTGAACAATAAAGGTGAATCACTTATATAGGTAAATACCCCATGCTTTTAAAGACTCATATTATTAACAGTGATAGAAGCTGTGAAATGTATTCTTTTTTTATTCATGTCCTTTTACTACACCGGATATTCATGCACTTATCAGCTGTTCACAGAAATGAAAGTCGATGTATGGGTAGAGAAGATGTTCGTATAAGAAAGGCTGAAACTGTATACAATTTCTAACTTTTTTAGATACGTTTTGGTGATTTTATTCATTTACCTGAAAATTGAAAGGCGTGTAAAAATGTATAATCACCATAGTAATTAGATTTTGATTGCATGGTCACGTCTTGTTGTTAGCATCCGGAAACCATAATCATGAACCACGCTTTGCGTCTCGTAAGGATTGGGATTTTCTTCTGATGATCTTATTATGTAGACATAGTCATAGGAAGTCAGAGACTTATACAGACCATCTGGTTATAACAGCCAGTTTTATTTAATTAATACGTTACCGTTATAGACATGTGTGAATTATATACTGTTATTAATTTAAAATAAAAATTTTAGTTTATTGTATTCCTTTCCATTACTACAATTTGTGCTTTGCAATCAATAATCGTCCGAAATATTTATAACAAATTCGAAATCTTGATTTTTTAAACTAACAAATCATTTGTCTTTCTACTGTCCTTGTGAAAGGAGTCTAGATTGTTCTCACTAACTTTCTTGTCATCAGGTTTGCGAAGAATTCCTTTAACTTAAGTCTTCTTAAAGAAGATTTACTGTCTTGAAATTGTAAAGAAAGATGCCTTTTCTGTCGATTGTTACCTTCCAAGTCAGTAAATGCTCATCACAAGTATGTTATGACCTGTAAGAAGAAGACAAAGAGTCAAATTAATTGGCTTACAACTGCATTACACTTCCGGTTCTCATGAGACCGTACATAACTAGCATAATCAATTTCAGTGATAATATATATTTTCCCCCATGATTCACCTTACCCAAGAGACTACTTCCTGGTTTGCTCCACTTGCTGTCTATAAAGCCAAATAAATTGAAGTGAGTTCGAGTCTAGGATTCGGCGAATGTGGATATGTGAGAAAGCTTGCCAGTAGCTTCTCGTGGGTCGGTGGTTCTTTCCGGTGATTTCCCGGTTTCTTCCTCCACCATTAATACTGGCCGCCATGAATAGCCCATCGTGTGCTGAAAAATGGCGTTAAGCCCAACAACAACAACAACAACAAATAAATAGAAAAGTTAGCTATATATATGTCATGCATATAGGGATTCCATACTATGTATTGTTGTGTATATTTAATTTATATTGTGTACCCGACTTTTGTCATGATCTTAAATAGAGTTTCTGCATACCTGATTTTTTCATGGTTACATGAGGCAAACACGAAGTTTATCAGAATTTGAACACAAAAGTTAATTAATTGAATTTTTTTGTTTGTTGTTCAACAAATTCTACTCAGATGTTTCTGAAGTGTGGTTGTATTGTGGAGAATTGATAAACATATATTCATTCCTGTTTTGGTCAATTTGTGGGAATCAATACTTGTGTTCAGATATAATTTGAGAGGAATCGCGTATTTAAATAATTCATTGGAATTACTAAGTGTTCATTGATACTGGATAAGAACATTGGAATTATAATGAATTCATTCACTCACATTCTGGATTGCTTCATTGGTACATCAGGATTTTAAGACTATTGAATTAATTCAGAACATTCTATAATTTTGGACTTATGATATGACATTTATTATTATTTAGGATTGAACTCACAATGCTGTCTCTTAAATTTACGTTGTAACTTCGAGAAAAAAAGGGTTTGTTGAATTTTACTTAAATTCTTGGTTTCACACCTTTTCTGTTACGTAGTTTTAGACCTAGATATGAACAGTAGGACTTATTAGGAATTATATTGTATACAAATTAACATTAGAATATCCCATTGATTTAATTGATGACTAACACACCATTACGTAACAATTTGTAGAAAACCTTTTGCTGATGATCGGATCTTGTCATTTCTGGATACGTAATGCATTTCTTGCTTAATGTTTGTCTATTATATTTGCTGACGTACTGCATAATTTGAAGGTAAGTAATTACTCAAATAATATTAGGAAATGAGATTCCATGTAAATAAATAAATAAATAAATAAATAAATAAATAAATAAAAAATAAATAAAAAATAAATAAATAAATAAATAAATAAATAAATAAATAAATAAATAAATAAATAAAAATAAATAAATAAATAAATAAATAAATAAATAAATAAATAATAAATAAATAAATAAATAAATAAATAAATAAATAAATAAATATTCTGGATTAGTTAATTTATGTATTCTTTGTTAGGAGGCTGATTAACTGAGATTACGTGGACTAGAAAATATATCAAGCAGACAACAACGTGGCAATGGGCGAAAAAAACTTCAGCAGCAAACTTTCCTTCGGGGCATGTAAAGCTCTTTATTATTCTTATCAAAAAACATACCGTATCACACTATGCGCGATTACAGTATCAGCCATGAAAACAAACAATCACGGAAACTAAGAACAAAAAGGTACCCTGGTTGCGACTCTTCATCATCATGTTGACCGATGTCTTGAAGACCGTAAAATTACAGCCAAAAGATATTAAGGAAATCGACTATTTATTTAATGTCTTCACCACCTTGCCAGTACACCACGATGATGGGTTAAAGACACGTTTCAGCAGATGAGATTACCTCCACACTGGGTCGGAACTTTCATCTTAAGCAGCTCAAAGAGGCATTATTATAATATTCCACAATATTTATAAACATTTCGCCTCAAAAATATTTGTAAGGCTGAACTTTCCATAACGGCTGAAGATGAACAGCGGCATGGCCTCTACTACCTCTTCCCACCCCACCAACCCTAAAAAAATACAAGCTCTCGGAAAACGCGTTTGACGAAGTTTATACTGCACGTAACGGCTGTATCGGTCCACACAGGTAAGGTGGAAACTGGCATACTGTCAATAATTACTTACTCATTTTTCTGTTTGATATGCTCTGGTTTCCATATCCGGGAATTCATTAGCCTTCGGCTCTCCATAAAGTTAAAAATCATGACAAAAT
This sequence comes from Potamilus streckersoni, assembly GCA_016746295.1. Classification (NCBI taxonomy): domain Eukaryota; kingdom Metazoa; phylum Mollusca; class Bivalvia; order Unionida; family Unionidae; genus Potamilus; species Potamilus streckersoni. The sequence continues at coordinate 3,355,504 of JAEAOA010002352.1, read as the reverse complement.
CTTTCCTAACCTCCACCCACCCACCCCCAAACATCAGTATCCGACCACATGAGGAATTTAATCTTATTTTCGATAAGGTCGAAGATATACGGCCACGTAAAATGAGATACGGGCTTCTTCACATAAGACATACACTTCCATTGTCATCGATGAAGAGGCAAAGAGCAATTTCAGGGCCTGATGAACATCAGAAATTCTCCAAGAGATTATGAAAGGTCTTCCAGAAGGTTTTGTATAAATGTGCACTATATCTGTGTCGTTTCCGTCGAATCGGGAACATAAATTAGCTAGGAAAACACCTTCCTTGAGCATTGCACAAAATCTTGACCCATGTTTCCAGCACTCGCCACCTTATGCATTGAACCAACCGTAAAATACTGCTTCGCCGCGCAATTTGTTTTTATTATCTTGAATTTTATATGCATCATAGGGTTTCCAGAGGAGTTATGGACACATGCATGCAGTGAGCGAGTAAAGCTCTCATTACATTTGTCTCGCCAAAAAGCCAAGTACCTGTCTGAAACATGGTACTACGAACCAAAGAGTGATGGAAAAAGTTATATAATTTCTAAAATTTAAAACAATTGCTTCCTTTTTGCGAATCCCGATATGCTTAATATAAGATACGTGGTATCCTCTGACAAGAAGCAAAGAGATAAATTGTTCTCGAGTACATTATCACTTCAGGGTAAATAAGCTGCTTAAAGAGCATTTTTTTTCAGCGCTTGCACAAGCAGCCCATTAAACGACAGCTTCACACACTACCTTCATCGTTCTGTTCAGTTTTAGCTGTGTAAGCCAGTCTTACACCGTGTTAGCAGCAGCATTCTTTTTGTGGCTGCCAACGCAAAGCACACCATATATACTTTATCTATCGATGTCTAAACACGACGCAACACTAACAGTAACATATTATATGTAATATTTTTCTAAACGTTGTGCTTATTCCTGAAAGCACTTTATACGCAACTTAGCCTTTTCAAACGCTAAATTTAAATTCCAGCCACTGAAATGGGGCCATATCTTCATGGTAATTAGTACAAATCTAAAAATCTAAAAATCTAAAATCTAAAAAAAATCTCCGATATTTTGTCAAAAAAATCATATTTTACATCTAATAATGTGGTTAAGGATAAGTATAAAATTAAATGTGATGCTTATAATACATTAATACAAATCCTTTGCATCTTACATACTTCAATTCCTTTATTGTTATCATTGTGTTTGGCCGCTGCAACAGCATGGTCGAGTGTTGGGAAAATGCTCTCACTGTGCTTTTCCAGAAACTGTGTCGTCTCCAGAACCGCCCATACATCGTCTGTAAATCACAAATGAAGCGGAATTTATGTAAATCATAGTCATTACTTTCGAGAAATATCCGTTGTGCCAATTTTAATTTTAAATCGCAATGGCATTTGTCTTTGTGTTAAACATCACCGATAAGCTAAGTTACTTTCTAACTTATTTCGGTCTAAAAAAGGTGAAGAAAAAGCAGCAAAAATTTGGAATATTTAGAATATCATTGATCCAAAGTGCTAATGTGCTTTATACATTATATATTTAACAGTATGCTACATCCCAAGCATTCATACAATCTTGCATGTAGTTTTAACCAATATCGTTTTTTGTTTTACACTTTGTGGACTTTATAACACATTTTCTTATAAATTCAATAACTCTTAAGATTGTTACTAATCATATAATTGTAGACTCTTGAATTCTTTGTGTATTTGGTTTCAACAGTGTTTTCTTGTCACCGTTAGAAAGTATTATATATATATATATATATATATATATATATATATATATATATATATATATATATATATATATATATATATATATATATATGATATCATTTATTAAAGAACAGAAGTTACAATGCAAGTTTTGGAAAACTCTTTTTGCAGCCAAATAATTAGGAATAATCGACACTGCATCATATTTACCTGCAATGCAAGCAAGGAAAATCTTGATATCTATTTTAGAATACTCATCGAATACCTAAAGAAAAAAAATATACAGGGTAAGTTATGATGGATAACAAATAATTTATTCAATTAAAAATCTTCATTCAACTAAAGGCTGTTTTAGATATAAAAAAATCAAACAAGATTTAATGTTTGAAGTAGAATGTTATCATTGACAATTATATATATTTAAAACTATGATACCTTTATAAAAGTTTATTGACAGTTATGTGGATAGGTAGTTTTATACAGCCTTTAGAACGGGAAAAAGTTGTATTCATGTTAAAGGAAGTGCACTTTTCGCATAAAATATCAATGTACATGCACATTAAAGTAATACTAGTAATACTAAATTTAATTTAGTCGGGAATTAGTCTTCCTAATTTCAGATCGTTCAGATTAAGTATGTTACATGAACTTGCACGAGAGAGAGAGAGAGAGAGAGAGAGAGAGAGAGAGAGAGAGAGAGAGAGAGAGAGAGAGAGAGAGAGAGAGAGAGAGAGAGAGAGAGAGAGAGAGATTGTCCTTAGGCGCATATATTCGGGTGGTCGCTGGTTCGAACCCCGGTCAAGTTATACCAAATACTTATAAAATTGGTACTACTAACTCCCTCGCTTGTCACTCAGCATTAAGATGTTAGTTTAAGGACTGGTCGGCATGGTGTCAAAATAATGTGACATTGAAAAACATCATGCTATATGTCTGCGGTATGATGTTCAAGTGCTATGCATCATTATGAACTGCCACACCGCAGACATCGTGGTGATATGATTAAAATTTTTAAAGCAACGTTAAAGATCTAAATCACACCATCTTATCATAACGCTGATGACAATAATCTCGATTAGATTAAATACCTGTCGCAGAATCTTTTCTCCCATAGAGTCAATAAATGGAATTGCAGAAAAGTCAATGACGATGTGATGTACTGGACAGATATCAGCTCTAGTAGGTGCTTGTTTTGGGATGTCGTTATTCGTTAGAGTGCCAGAAGGTGAATCTAACGAAACATTGGTAGAGCTATCGTCAATATTGTTCACAGCTGGCAAGAAATCCTGAAAGTATGCGTTTTTGAAACCATGTTTCTGCAATTTAAGTTAAAATAAATGCACTTACAAACTTGTAATATAGGCATGATGTTTACCTAAACTATATATTCCTTCACGATTAAAATTGTTCTAAAGTTTAGCAAGATTTATCTTTTAAATTTTTTGTATTGGAGACACAAGTCCTTACAAAATTTGTTAGCATTTTTGCTGATATTTGTCACTTTTATCGTTAAATGTCAAAATTACTTATTTGTTTTGTGTATCATCATTCTTTTGATATACCGCATTACCAAATTTGTAAACATATTGAAATTCTTTAGGACTGAACTGTTTAGAGTCGGTAATTTAATTTCAAAAATGTTTCAAACACTAGAGTTCCATATTTTTTAATTGAAAAAGATTTTTGTGTCGTCATAGGGAATATCTAAGCAGGTATATAAGGTAATTTATATGACTACTGATTGAGCAAGGTAAATAAATAAAAAGTTGTATTATGTCAAATGTTCCTATACAAAACCTGGAAAGAAAAGAGTTTAAAGGGTTTGAACTCATGTACAATTTATTTATGGTTCAAATGATCTTAAAATATGCCAATCGTGCAAGCTCTGGGTCTTTGTCTGATCAGAGACCTAATACACCTTGATCCTGCATTGATAATATTGTATTTTCTACGAAGCTATTCCAAGATTCCGAATGGATAATATAAAATTCTCTAAGATGATATTCCAGGATTGTTTATGGATGACATAGTATTAACTAAGAAGATATTGCAAGATTTTGCATGGATAATATGACATTCTCTACGCAGATATTGCAAGATTCTGTATGGATGACATAGTATTTATTAAGAAGATATTGCAAGTTTTTGCATGGATAATATGACATTCTCTACGCAGATATTGCAAGATTCTGTATGGATGACATAGTATTTATTAAGAAGATATCGCAAGATTTCGCATGGATAATATGGCATTCACTACACATATATTGCAAGATTCTGTATGGATGATACAGTATTCTGTAAGAAGATATTGCAAGATTTTGCATGGATAATATGACATTCTCTACGCAAATATTGCAAGATTCTCTATGGATGACATAGTATTTACTAAGAAGATATTGCAAGATTTTGCATGGATAATATGGCATTCACTACAGATATATTGCAAGATTCTGTATGGATGATACAGTATTCTGTAAGAAGATATTGCAAGATTTTGCATGGATAATATGACATTCTCTACGCAGATATTGCAAGATTCTCTATGGATGATACAGTATTCTGTAAGAATAAATTCCAAGATTCTATATGAATGATAGTCTTCTGTACGAAAATATTCCAATATTCTGCACATTTCTTACAGTCGTTCTCATACCTTCCTTTGTAACACATCCTTTATTGCCATTCTCATACCTTAGTTTGTAACTCATTTTGTACGGTCATTCTCATACCTTCCTTTGTAACACATCCTTTATTGCCATTCTCATACCTTAGTTTGTAACACATTTTGTACGGTCATTCTCATACCTTCCTTTGTAACACATCCTTTATTGCCATTCTCATACCTTAGTTTGTAACTCATTTTGTACGGTCATTCTCATACCTTCCTTTGTAACACATCCTTTATTGCCATTCTCATACCTTAGTTTGTAACACATTTTGTACGGTCATTCTCATACCTTCCTTTCTAACACAGACTTCATAGTCCTTTGCCTCAGCTGTTTTCTAATTTTCTCTGGCTTAACTCCGGTTACCCTTTGCAGTTTGGTGGCAAATAGGTCAGAATTTGCATAATATAGAGGAGAATTAAAGTACACGATTTTGACACCAGGATCCTGTTCCGTCTATAATAAAAAAAAAATAAATAAATAAATAAATAAATAAATAAATAAATAAATAAATAAATAAATTAAAAAATAAATAAAAAATATTAAATAAATAAAAAAGAATGAATGAATGAATGAATGATCACCATCATCATCATCATCATCATCATCATCATCATCATCATCATCATCATCATCATCATCATTCTTCTTGTAAGATAGGCACTAGTTCAAATTATAGACGTTTATGTAAGCAAATATGGTACACCACAAAACAACAATTTCTAGGTTTTATACACCATGTAACAATAGATTCTGCTAGATTAGAACAAATTATATAAGACTTAATAATAATAATAGAAATAATAATGATAATTATTATTATTATTATTATTATTATTATTATTATTATTATTATTATTATTATTATTATTATTATTATTATTATTATTATTATTATTATTATTATTATTATTATTATTATTATTATTATCATTATTATTATTATTATTATTATTATTATTATTATTATTATTATTATTATTATTATTATTATTATTATTGCTGTTGTTGTAGGTATTATTATTATTATTATTATTATTATTATTATTATTATTATTATTATTATTATTATTATTATTATTATTATTATTATTATTGAACCGTTGAATAAAAGTATAAGCCTTCACGTGATGTGCATTACAATGAACGTACGAAGGTAGGTAGACAATTCTTAAAACATCATACACTGGAGATGTAACAAGTAAAGAGAAACAGGATCTTCTAACATCAACACTATTTTTACACGTAAGGGAATATTTCAAAACTTACCTATATTTACGACTATAGGAAAATTTTCATTTCCGTAAAAACATAAAAAGTAAACACTATGCGAAGAGTTTATACGATCTAAATAGTATTAATTACTCAAATCATTTTTGACCTTATTATTAAATCTTAATCTATGTATTATTTTGACTGAGTTTAATTTTTGTAGCATTTAATCTTTACAACGTTGATTAAACATAATGAAAACAGGTTCGTCTACCAACACTTGATGAAATATAACTTCTCCCATGTAAATTGTAAGTAATAGTTTTATTTTGGGAATCTATCATCAGCCATCTTTAATAATTTGAACCAGAACTTGAGAATTCTTCTATGTCTTTCTTGCATTGGCCTAAGGATTGTATTTTGTATTTCCAATAATATATGTACAAAATAGCATATGTACAGCTTATTAGGTAGTTACAGCTTATGGTGTATGTACAGCTGATAAAATATATAGAGCTTATGACATGTACAGCGTGAGAAGTATGTACAGCTTAAGACGTATGTACAGCTTAAGATGTACGTACAGCTTTTGACATGTACAGCGTATGACTTGTACATCTTCAGAGTCATTTGCTTTGTAAAACCCTAAAAATCTTATCAAAAACTCTAATCAGGAGTTTATTTAGCATCAAATGTTTAGATTAGAGTTTTTACAATTTACCAAGACGAGTTTGACTAGTAGTCATACTATATAGTGTCTTTGCTGCTTGTGCTACAAGCCTTTTTCTGACACATAAACAATGAAATTTCAGACGATAATGCGTTACTAAGATATTTTAGTAAGATGCCGTCTCTAACTGGCAACCACCAAAATGTCATCTTCATGTCCTGTCAAATATTCCCATGCGAAAGACTATAATTTTAGTTTTTTCCTACTTTAATTGTTTATTTGCTGATGGTATATTATGTTTTTAGCTTATTTAAGAATCTTTGAAGTTAAATGGCAATTTCTGCAAACGCAAACAAATCATCTCCATACAACAGTATAAATAGCTAGGCAAATTTAATGATTCAGAGATAGCCTTGTAGGAAATGTGTTTCTGTAGATCATTAGGAAATAATGAAAATAAAATAGGTGATAAAACAAAACCTTGCCTTACACCAGCAAGGCACTGAAACTTTTCTGTCGAACCATTTGACGTTTTCACACAAGCTTTGGCATTTGCTTATATGGGTTTCCGTATAATAAGTAATTTACCACTAATATTTTCATTTTCTAATTATTGCTAAAGTAAGATCTTATCAATACGGTCAAACGCTTTTTATAATCAACAAAAGAGCATAAAACTATCTCTTTGGTTCCGCTGAAATATACCTGTCAATATGCTATTATCTACAGTAGAATAACTGCTTGTATAACCACCTTGTATTACACCTAGAATATAATTTTCCTAGAACCACTTTGCTAGTCTTTCATTTAAAATTAAAGTCGTGAGCACTGGCAAAAGTGCGAGAGTCTAAAATTTGAAGACATATACATAGTTCTTTTTGTGAACCGGTGCCATAACAGCCATTATCCAAACTTCGGCAAGCAATACAAGATCAAACAATTAAAAATAGAGACTAAAAAAGCTGCTTCGACATTTAAAATTGCCTTTAAAAATATAAGATCAAACATCGATTGTGGTTTATATACCTGTTTAACGTAATATTTGGACATTTTAAATATCTCCAGAAGTGTTCAATGCTTTCTCTGAATGTGCTTTTGTCCAGATCTGTAGTTTTCTATGTTCAATATTGACTGCCTTTGTACCGGGTTATGTTATGTTTTTTACTGATATAATTTTGATCTACTTTCCTCATATGCGCTCATTCAAAAAGTTTAAAGACTAAAAAATATCGATTTGACTATGTGGGTATATTATAAGATTTGTTTGAAAGTCAAGAGCTGTAGTTTCGGACTGTCATATTTCTGTCTTGTTTCATTCCATTTATGTATATATAAGACACGCTTTCATTAATTACTTCTGCGAGAGTAATGGGATCAGCTAGGCACAAGTTATATATTATTAGTAAATGATTCAGTCCATTTACCAACTTTAAACATAGTTCAACACGCCAATAGTCACTATTCTAAAAGTATGTAATATAACAGCTTTACAAAAAACAACAACATTTAAAGTTTCCAAAACCATTCTCATCCTCACATCTTCCATCTATTTTCATCGTTCCACATAGATAACAAAATTTCAGAACGTTCTCAATATAGTTATTTAGCTCCTTTCGGTCCTTTTATCAAATCCCATATATCGAAATCTTTACTGTATTCTTATCAATACGATTACTATCAAGTATAATAAAATCAGGTGATGTGGAGTAACACATAACGAATTATTCACCGATAGTAGATTTGTGGTTTGGATACAAAATCCTATAATTTACCGATTCTATTTCATCTTCTACATGTATTGACCAGTGTCCAGGTGACACATATACAACGCAAAATCCAGGACAAGATGACAATAATATGTACTGATTTGCTCACAAGCTGAGAGATATTGAAATGTTCTTTTACGTAGCGAGACCTAAATAACAACATTTTGTATTAAGCTCTTTGCAATTTATTTAGCTCGGGAATTATTTATATCGTTTTTATCATGAGCCAGGGTTTCCACAAGTACCAAATAATAATAACAACAACAGCAGCAGCAGCAGCAATACTATATATATATATATATATATATATATATATATATATATATATATATATATATATATATATATATATATATATATATTTAGTACGATAATTCCGTAATCCAACATGTTAAAATCACTAGCGTCAATTTACAGCGAGAAATACAACAATACAAAGTTGTGCAAAAATAATAGATGAGCGGGCTCTTGTGTCTATAACAAAGCGAACCAGTCTAGGTATATCTTACCGTGGCATACTTTTTGGAGTTCCGGTAGAGGTCTACGTCATCTATCTTAGCAAATGGAGATATGACTGCTCTGCAGAAAGAAAAATATATAAAATAAGTCAAGCAGTTAAATTATTCTTTCTTCGATATATAAAATATAATGTTTGTCGAAGATATCGGGGGAAAGTTTTCATTGTCATGCCGACATTTAACTGATGTAACTTCAACGAGGCAATTCTTGCCCCATGTACAACTTAGGCCATGTGAAATGCGTAGTTCCTGATAATACAATTAATGTCTTGGATACAATAATATTCGCTCTATTTTATAAATGCCCTTTTCCTTAGTAAGTGTGCTTTTTTTAGCATAACATATTAAGAAATATATGACTTTTATACCATCCATGGTATTCATTCTTCTAATAATCAGCCCAACTCCATAAATTAAATGCATTTCTACTTTATAGGTTTTTCAGGCTAGTGGTGACATCTTGGGATAATAAAATGTTAGTAATCGAAATAGATTTATATGGCACGACAACGAACCAGTACTTTGTATACTCTTTTTGTATTTGGGAAAAATAAAATAGTTTCGCTTGTTACGTTTGTGTCCTTATCACGACTGTAAAGAAGGAGAACACCACACCAATCAAGAGACCATAATCCACATTCAGTAACGCTGTACAGGCACATGTTACGATCCAGATAAACTGCAAGGCAAACAAGTAGAATTTAGTAACATATTCTTGATCCACGTTACGCATATTTTGTTTATAGTGATGTATTTTAAATTCTTTATGTGAATGTTAATCGAATTTGCAAACTTATTGAGTTTTGGTCATTGTAGACGAATGTTGTTATTACTTTTCTACTGCATGTTTGTATTAAACAAAATTAAGACTTGAAAACCAGCAACCATTTTTCCATTCCTGAAGACGTGTCCCTACATTTGATGGCAAGCCAACCACTGTAGCTTTTGAAATATTGCACCCACTTACGTTTGTTTCTCAGCCAACACTTTAAGCTATTGAAGATTATCTCCAAGCCACTTTAGCTGTTAAATTCAACCCATCCACTTTTATCTGTTGAATATTTACACCTACCCATTGTCAGCTACATTGGAATACGTTACAACGAGGGCCATCCCCTCGAAAATATTAAGTATGTCAGCAGAATGTGACACGCAATTCTCCCTTGAGACGGAGCAATCCAGCTCATGTGCAAACCTTACTTTTCTTGATCTCAATCTGAGCTAGGAACTACTTTTCAAGAAACAAATAATTTTTGTCGTTTGCTATGTATGAAGACAAACAATAAACACACACACACACAAATAAACACACACACACACACACACACACACACACTGGGAGTCCAGCTATTTGGTAGAGCTCATATATTTCGAGTTAACGAGAGACAGACGAAGTCATGGACAGAGGAAGATGTAGGAAACACAAAACACAAGAATGTACACTAAACCCACATTTCCAGACAGTCGTCCATTGTCTGCAAATGTTATTAGAACAAATATCCTAGTGATTTTTATGACGTGACCATATTTCTACCTTTGCATATGTAACCCATGGGGATAAAACTTGAGCCTAATGCTATGGATTTTAATGAGCACAAGCGGAGGCAAGAAAGTTGAGTACCTTATGAAAAAGGCCGAGAAAACAAATGTTCAAGCTGACCTTTAAATATATCACATTAACTCTGTGTAAACATATTTATGATATAACACATGCTAAGCCCGTCAAGAGATCATCCATAAAGACCATACAGCTTTAATATTCACGATTAACCATGGTTTTAAAGATCCTCAATTTAAATAAACATTACTGATAATTTAACTTATCTCTGAATGTATAGGAAATCGTAGAGAAGCTAAATAATGCAGTCAGGAGTGATAGAAACAGTCACGTGGCATTTCAGTTGATGTTTATATGTTCTGTCAGGTTAATTCCTAACATTTAAGTAAACAGACCTAACCAATTTTACGATTTGGTGGAAATTTCGATTGAAAATGATCTATATCATGTTCATCTTCTTATGTATTAGTCTTTTTTAAGGTCGATCAAATCAAAATTATCAATTTATTTTTGATCGTGTTTCCAGTGTAATCAGTTGTTTAGCTGTTTTCAGCTATAATTTGAGAGGATTATATTTTAATTTATTAATAGGAATAACATAGCTCTTATTTGAACTTATGCAATATCTTGAGATTATTGTCATTCTGGATTATATCATTATGATACATCAAGACTATTGGCATAACAGTTCATCCAAAAATATAGGCACATCAGCACATTCATTAATGGAATCGATTCGGAACATTCTATCCTTTTGGACATGGAAGAGAACTTTTAGGAGTATTTGGGATTTAATTCACAGTACTGTACGTTCCTTTTAAATTTTCATTTTATATTTTAGGGAAATAAAGTATGCACTGAATTTTGCTTAACTTCCTAATTTCATTTACATAACTTAAGACCATAGGGTCTTTTCAGAAGAAAACCATATATTATTATTACGGAATAAAATATATATCAATATCTGTGTTAACTCAAATAAATAAATTAGGGTCTAAAACTTATTATTTTGAAGAGTCCTTAACTTATATTAACACCAAATGAGCACTTAATGCACCAAATAACAAATATTATTATACCCAATGAAAACAATGACCGAAGAGAATTATTTAGTGAATATCAGAAACTACTATCATCACTTGAAAGATGTGTATGTTATATATAAAGATTCTGAAAACAACATGCTGACAATATCAACAAACTAAATCATGGACGATAGAAACAATCACATATATACTGTCAGGATTGTATCAATGCTTAAAATACACAAACACAGTAACAGAATGGGTAAAAAAATATGTAGCTGCATATTCAACAATTTACAAAAGTTACGAAGAAATTAGAGTGAAAAACTGTTAATATTATATTTATTGTAGCATATAAGAAACATGTTAATTTCAACAATCCAGTGTCACCTAAATCCAGCAAAGTTAAAGATGATTGTAATTCAGGACGTAAGAGAAAAAATGGTCAAATTTAAATTAGGCACATCCAAATTATACCCGACTGTTAACTCATAACTTGTCACGCAATGTTTATCTCCTTTTTATCAAAATATTGCTGAAAAAATAACCTAGTCATGAAGTAAGAATAAAACAAAATACAGATGAAAAAAAATATTTCATTAGTAGAAAAGATTTTATAGTCGATAGACTTGAAATGGATAACAAACAAGTTGTTACAGAAATAACATTTAAATAATTCTTACGTACTGGACAATCGTTAGAACAATTGGCAAATAATTTCAGTGATGACAAATTCACTAAAACTATTAAACATTTAAAAACATATAACCCAAATTTACCTGTACTAATGAATGACGATTTTAAAAGGATTCAGGAAACTATGCAACCACCAATGGAATAATTGTTGTTGTGGGTCTTAAAGACATTTTTCCAGCACACGACAGGCTGGCTAAACATGGCGGCCCTATATTATTGGTAGAGAAAGAAACCAGGAAATCGGCGAAAAGAACCACCGACCCACGAGAAGCTACTGGCAAGCTTTCTCACATATCGCATTCGCCGAACCTTAGACTCGAATAATTGTATTCCATTAATATAGTATTAGGAATATGAGAGGATGCAAACGATCTTGAAACATACGTTAGATTAAAATCTTTTGGTTATTTGCCTCACTACATTTGCAACAAAGAAACTTTAGTGTTCTGGGATATGTCTCAAGAATTTAGGAATTTCATTGTCGACATGATTAAATGCAAACTAGTACATTATAACCGGGCACTACAATTAGCTTTATATGTTCCTAGTTAAATGAAAATGTAACAGTTGATGTTTTGATTTCACTTCAGCTATTAACATTGTCATAAAATTGTAATTACTCATATAGAAACTTAACTTCCATCAATTCAGTTAACTTCCTCATGCAATAACTTTATAGTACCAGTTCCATATATATAGTGACACTGTAAGTTTAGCACATCAGCACGTGTATCTTCTTTAAAACCGTAATGTACGGTTTTATCTTCGGATCCAATTTCAGTGAAGTAATTTGTTGTTTTTTTAACATTAATGTTTATTCAGCCATAATAAGCTGAAATATGATAAACAATTGTCCCACGTGAATGGTTTTTCTGTTTGCATTATTTCTTCTGCAGGCACATTCAGATAGCAGCGTGGGCATTTGAAAGTATCACGAACCCCGTATACGGATTTTAGGCACCCTTTTGAATGCCAAGAAGATATTCCGCATACGCAGTACCTTTACTAAAATTGATTCTGCCCGAATTCCATTTCACAGTTATCTTTTGACAGTCATAACTGTCAAATTTGTAAGTATAGTTTAGAAAACATTAGTGACTTTGTATGTCAAATATTAGTTGTAACTGTAGTATATTTTCATGTCTTTAAATAATTGTGTCTCAGTGAGCTATAGTATTAGACTGTGTTTAGTATCAGCATGAGGTGCATCACTGTTTAAATTTTTATGAAAAGAAATAATTTCATGAGCTATTATTCACTTTTTCCATTCACTACTTCTTTATATATTCCTAAAACATATCACAACCTTAGCTTTTCACCTTGTATTTGAAATTTGTGTGATTGACAGTTTATTTTTCTATGTTGTTTTATATATGTGTTTTAAATCTGTTTTGAAATGTTTATCCCACAATATATACATTATGTTATTGACTTACCACATTAACATTTCAACTTTTCTTCATTGCAAATCTCCTACAGGTGATAATAACACATCAAATATCATCAATCACTCTTACGATACACTACTGTAACTTTCGAACGTTTCTATTCATTAGTAATTATTAATTTTACCAAAATCAAAGTGGGAAACTGTTAGTTAAAAGATTATCGAAGATTACCAGTGGCTTTCGACTGAAATAAGTTAATATTTTCAAGGATATTGGCCTCGTTATAAAGTATCCACCAGCGCTTGAGAGTGTTTGAGTGTAAATCTTCTATAACTGGAATTGTATGGTTGGAAATTAACAACTGGAAGTGGCTTCATGAAAATCTTTAGGAAAAGAAAGGGATGAATTGGTGTCATCAGTCATCTAAACACACCGATTAGTCATTGCATACCTCTTTAATTTCCTTTGAATAACACTGATAAAATTTGAAGAGAATTAAGCATTTGCGCTCCTTAGTTAATTAATCACACTTCTTTCTCTAGTGTTTGTGGCTCACACCATGTACTCGACTTGGATTTACAGCTCCTGTAATTGTTTTTTTTTTATATTGGACATTCAGAGGGTGTAGTGCTAGCAAATCTTGTCTGAGGAAACGTGTGAACTATTGTGTTATGCTTGTATCAAGGAACATCTGCTTCGCTGATAGTTTGAGACCTGTATGCTTATCATGAAAGAATATGTGCAAATTCAATACTTATTAGCTTAACCATGCTTCGTTTCATTGCGTAAAATTTTACAACACTCTAAAATATATTTATAAAAAACCGATACAAATTTTCAAAAGTACCATGCCTAGGTAATGTGTAGAAATGTGGCTATCTTAGTTCTCGTGATTTGTCAATTATCACCGTATAAAATTCCATCACGTTACGTAACCCAAACGATCAAAGCACGTCGTAAAGGCAATAAAAGGAAGCGTGTGACGATAGGGATACGTCAATAAGTAACTCTCCAAAATATCACGAAAGATCGCGTGAGACCTTACAAAGAGTTGAACGCTCGAGTGTGAAAATATTGGTAGATTAATAACTCTGTAAAATAACACAGTGATCGTATAAAAATGCTTAAAAGATTTAATAAAGTCCTAGGGATACGTGAGGTAAACTACGCAAAGTTTCAAGAGGCAATGAGTGGGACCTGTGAATGATTTGAACGATAGATATAACAAAGACCCAGGTGTGACTATAAAAGAAGATCGCGTAAATCGAAGAAAATTGACGATAACAAGAAAAACGTTTAAGTGCTAACATATTGACAAGTCAGGTAGCCCCTTTTAACAACATATTTTCAAACCTACTTTATAAAGAATATGTGCTGTACGTGCAAAATAACAGGGAAAGACAATATGAGTATATCACCCATTGCATTTTATAAACTGTATGTTGCACGTAACTCTGTTATGGTATATGAACAAAACGTATAGTGTGTAAATAATCCTTCGTCGCTTAAACAGATCTTGATCATGTGTTAAAAACGTGTTACCTGTTGAAATGTTATAAATTGAAAGCAGATGATTAAATGTTGTGTTATGGAGAATTAAATTACTTGCATTCAATTAAATTGTTCTACTTACAAAGTCGAATCTCGACGTTTTCCATATTCTTGGCAGGTCCAAAAATTGCAGAATCAAGTTTTTCAATGCAATGATGATGATCGATGACAGAACACACTGAAAATTTAAGATAATAATATTTGAGAAAATAATTAGGCTATAAGGATCTACTGCTATGTATATATGTCTGTATGCCTCTATCTTGATAAATCTGACTAATTCTCTTAGGTTAGTTATGCCCGATTTTAAGCATGGATATAAATGCTTGCATTATTTTGAGTCGTATAAGCTAATTATGATGTTATCTAAGTAAGACAGGATTTGAAAAGACTCTATTGGTACAATATATTAATTGAAACCTACTTACGTTTGGTAAGCTTTCGAACAAGTATCCAATCCATACGATAACAACAACGATCAACGAGGCAGAAAACAAACTTGCGACCTAAAACGAAAAAGAACACAAATTCTCATGTAGAAATATAGATCTCTCTCTCTCTCTCTCTCTCTCTCTCTCTCTCTCTCTCTCTCTCTCTCTCTCTCTCTCTCTCTCTCTCTCTCTCTCTCTCTATATATATATATATATATATATATATATATATATATATATGTATATCTCATGTAGAGATATAGAGCTCTCTCTCTCACTCACACACACACACACATATATATATATATATATATATATATATATATATATATATATATATATATATATATATATATATATATATATACACACTCACACACACACACTCTCCACTAGACACTGATCTCCCAAACATAATGCTACAACTCTGTTGTATAGAAATTTGTAAGTAGCCGTCACACCCGAAGATAGCCGCAGTGATTAAAGTAATTTATTCTCATCTAAGAATACAGTCACGCTGGATTTCTAAGACATAAATCAAGGTAAATCTGATTATTGTTTTGGGGGAAAAAAACAATTATATATATCCAACATAACGGAAAATGCTATACAAGTTTGAAGTTTGATAATTTTTAATTCGTGCTCTATAGATATTCAAACCGGGTCTGCGTGTTACGACAATAAAGATTACTTCGTTCTGGCAAGGAAACTGTAATCATAAGATGCGATATATATATATATATATATATATATATATATATATATATATATATATATATATATATATATATATATATATATATATATATAATTTAAACATATTACTCATTACAGAGAGTGAGACACATTTCAGTTTAGTTGGGTGTACATAGGGAAAAAGCAGAAATATTTTGGGTGTGGGCACAATCATTATAGCGGTCAGTTATAAAGTTTTACGGATGTAGGCCAAAATGTATTTAGAGGTGAAATCCTGCAAGGGGGAGGGAGTGTCGCCCCTCTTTCCCTTTGTACATGTGCCTCTAGGTGTACTGAATGTCAAAAGGGAAGTAGAATTCCTTACATCCATAAAAATAAATAAAATTGCAATAACGTTATTACTTCTAAAACTTAAAATAAACTTACTGAACGAAGTACGCATGGAAATGTCTTAACAATATTGGTAGCTATACAGACGAGTGTTACAAACTAGACTTCTTTTATGCGTAATTTTTCTTGATAATAAATCACACAATCTTTAATCAAATAATTTAATATATCTGTATTGGATATTTGCTTTCTGAGTTTTGAAACTGATGATGGCGGTCATTTTGTTGGACACTATTGTGTTTCGCTAGTAGTAATGTGAGTTACATGCAATCTCTTTATAAAGTCATGTGACATTACTAGAGTTCTTGCACCAACATACCTACATACACTAATTTTAACAGAAATACTCAGCTTTTACGATAATTGAACAATCATATGTGTAGTTTTTTTCATATGTCATTAAACATTTTACAAAGTAACTAATTCCATTACACTCTTCTATTAGTAGGAAATGTACTATGCAAGTAACTAGAGAAGAAAGAAGATAACAAGGAATATGAAAAGCAAGCATGCACATGTACTACATTGGAGCGGAAGAATAATGTTAGATATAGTTGTATAGTCCCTCTTACCTGAGTTTTTCCACCTGCTGATTCTTGAACTAAGCTTCCGGAGAGAGATGCTGCGTAAGGATAACAACTAAAGAAGGACCCGAAAACATTTCCAGCACCATAAGCTATCAGTTCCTGAAAGTTTTATCAAATGAATGCATGTAGTAGTAACCAGTAAGGAGGGATCAGGTTACGGAGATATGTGATATCAGTCACTCAGAGAGAAAATGCCAGAAACATAGGAAGAAATGGGGATCACAATATAAACGCTGTAAAGGATTATGTACATAATCCAAGATCTAATTGCCGACAATTTTACACGTAATCGAGACATTGGACGCATATTTAAAGAGTTGAACATCTGCTGCACGGAAAATATTTCTAGTTCTATTCCACTCTGCGATTTGACACTGCTAACATCTCTCAATAGATAGAAGGTATTGTATTCAATAGTGTGCCAATCCCGTATCATGGTACACACAATGCTTGTCAGAAAGTTCAGCTTACTCAAAACAACTGATAATTATGGTTTGATCTTTCTCTCATTACTGTCGAGCGAGGTGCATCTATCCATCTAGCTCAAATTGTCCTAATGAATTTACAAGGTTTAGTAACACAGTAACATATTCCTTTTAAGTGATGACCTCCATGACTCTTCTAGCACACTATTTGTGGAACAGTGATTTTAATTCCTCTTTGATTTTTTTTTATTTATTGACAGGTTATGTGGATCTGTAAGTGTTTTGAGTCCAAATATAGGTGTGATACCAATGTGTTTTCATTCAATGTGACAACGTTGGCATCCTCAGATGCATAGTTAACAGATAAATCACGGTGAAATTTCTTAGAATTTGACAGGTATTTAATTAGTGACACATGGTGCTTGTTTAGTGGTGTTGACTGCTTCAGCATCCATTTATGTTAATCACTCTGAAAAAACATGCTATTGAGTATTGTCAGGTCTTTGATTGATACACACTTGTATTAACATTTTTTGAAATATTCAAGTGACCGTCCCTTACTTTTGTATATCGCTATTCTTTGGTATTTTTTATTTTGTATATTTGGAGAGAGAGAGAGAGAGAGAGAGAGAGAGAGAGAGAGAGAGAGAGAGAGAGAGAGAGAGAGAGAGAGAGAGAGAGAGAGAGAGAGAGAGAGAGAGAGAGAGAGAGAGAGAGAGAGAACCGATGTTTGTCTTTTCCCTCATGGCAATTTACAATTTATTGAACATTTGAATTAATTTTGTCAATATTGTCTCAACAGATCTAAAATTACATTTGAGACAATGAAACTTGTCGTAATAATATTCTTTTCATTTCTCCATGGAACAAAATTTCCTTCCTTTTAATTTGCTATTTTTTCTTCATCCTTTTATTTGCTTAGGTCTTTGTTTATATCATCTGTCTGTTTGGCACACGTTTCTACGTCTGATTTAATATACTCTATGTTTGAACTGAGATATTCTATAACGCTTACACAGTTCTTTAATTATCTTTTTTATTATTGCAGAGTAAAAAAAAATCTGCTCTTTGCATGTGGAAGTTGTTCACTTTAAACTCTTGCGTGCTGATCATACATTTTTGTCATTTCGCCACGTCATATTTGCTGTGCTCGGTTGATAGTGGGTGTTAACAGCTGTTGTATAGGCATACCTAGAGGTTTTGAAACTTGGTAATATTTATTTATTTACTTCTTCAATTAGGCGTAAAGTTAGTTAATCCTAAACAAAGTTAGACCTTAATTATCTTCTCTCGACTACCCATTTTACAACTTTGTATTCGTTTCCGCTTTGTGAGTGGTAATTTCAAAATGGGGTGTGCTTATTTGATGTTAATGTACCAATAGCATGTTGAGCACATGCTTTGCTTTTCATCCATTATTGCTATAGAGTTTGTTGAGTTTTAAATGAGTCATTAGCTAAATTATCAGGGAAGTTATCGTCAACATCTGGAATCTGCACCTCGTTAGTATCAATGTTGGAAACAATTTTCAAATAAAATTCATGAACATCAACCAATTACATAACATTCCAAAAACTTGAAAAAGAACTTGAGTTCTCAGAAGATAAAATTAATAGTATATCTGTATTTTCCCTTAAATAGGATAATGAAAGCAAAGCATATAAATAAAAATGTCAAAAGGAGCATACTAAAAGAGAAATGGTAAACCTTTCACTAACAAGTTTCACAACGTGCTCAAAACAAATCAGTGAAAGATATGTGAGCAGCTATAATGTCCAAGTAATTATCCAACTGTCTGACAGTATCATAATGACAGTAACAACTATAATAAATAAAACAAATTCTGTTGATGATTTGAATGAATTACACAGAGAGAGAGAGAGAGAGAGAGAGAGAGAGAGAGAGAGAGAGAGAGAGAGAGAGAGAGAGAGAGAGAGAGAGAGAGAGAGAGAGAGAGAGAGAGAGAGAGAGAGAGCTAAAAACTGATTGCATAACTTTACTAAGTTGGATCTATCTCTGTCAGCTTGGTAATGTTAGAACACTCCAGTGATGAAAAGTTAATGTCAAATAACTATGCACTGGATGCATTGTAACTATGTACTTGGTAATGTTAGAACACTCCAGTGATGAAAAGTTAATGTCAAATAACTATGCACTGGATGCATTGTAACTATGTACGTGGTAATGTTAGAACACTCCAGTGATGAAAAGTTAATGTCAAATAACTCTGCACTGGATGAATTGTAACTATGTACTTGGTAATGTTAGAACACTCCAGTGATGAAAAGTTAATGTCAAATAACTATGCACTGGATGCATTGTAACTATGTACTTGGTAATGTTAGAACACTCCAGTGATGAAAAGTTAATGTCAAATAACTATGCACTGGATGCATTGTAACTATGTACTTGGTAATGTTAGAACACTCCAGTGATGAAAAGTTAATGTCAAATAACTATGCACTGGATGAATTGTAACTATGTACGTTTCTCTTTCACCAAAGCTGTAACAAGCGTTATCGCTGTAAAATCTGTCGTAGTTAGAGGAACACTGCTATAAAATATGGAGAAAAAAATTCAAAAACTCTCAAAAGATGTGTTTTTGTTTTAAGAAATCCTCCACTTTGTCTCTAAACCAAATATAGACACATCATGTACTGTTGGGTTATCTATCAACCACTGTTCCTATACAGCAAAACTTGTTGCAAGAAAAAGACGTTTTAGATGACAATGTGGTTTTAATGGATCATTATCGGAAATAAGAGAAATAGTAGGAATTACTCATCAGTGCACATACTACAATGTAGCTTTGATAGATCCTGGTTGCAAACTAGACAAATTGTTAATTTACTCATCAGCGTTTGTGAAAGCAATTTGATTTGAATAATATAAACTTATTATTTCAAGCCTAGCTATAAATTACTAATATATGAATTTTAAATTAAGCAAATTAAATTGCTTAATAGCTTAATTTAAAATTTAAAACAAATCAAATTGCTTAATTTAAAATTTAATTAATTAAATTAATTAATTGCTTAATTAAAAATTTAACTGCTTAATTTAAAATTTAAAATTTAAAATTTTAATTTAAAATTTAAAGCAAACCAAATTGCTTAATTTAAAATTTAATTAATTTAATTAATTAATTGCTTAATTTAAAATTTATTTGCTTCATTTAAAATTTAAAGCAAATCAAAATGCTTAATTGAATAATACAAACTTAAGGAGGTAATGCACAAGGCATGAGATTACATTAGCATAGGGAGAGGACGTTATGTAATAATCTGTGTGTTGTAATGCAAAAATATAGTTCTATCAAAACAGTTGCATGAGGATATTAGGTTTTTAGTGGTAAATAGACTCAGAAATCAATGGAAAACGTGTTCTAGGAATACATGTCATACCCTTAGCTATGAAAGAAGAGACAGACCACCGACAGAAAATAAAAGGAATAAACTTTAAATGCAGTTAGAGTGTCCGTTTGATTGTAATGTTGTATTGTAACCAGAAGGAAGCATGTTTCTTGCATCACCTGAATAATGTTTTCATCATATGTAGACACACCAGCCTTCTTTATTCTAATAGTGTGCAAGTTATGTCTATTGGTTCCATGTCATTAAATTCATATATTGGTAATTTATAGCTAGGCTTGAAAGACAACCCTCGTGTATGCTAAATTTTAAATTACGTTAACGACACAGTTATTTGTCCCTTTACAGAATCCCTTTATACAATTGTCAGTTTAAAAGGAATTCAGCTTGCTTCCTAGTCCATGACATTCTTGAATGGGTTAATAAATATTGTCAGATTGAGAGGGAAAAAAAAACAGCAAGAAAAGTAAAAAAAAATATGAAAAAATGTGAAAGCAACTAAAAAGAAAAGCTAATTAAGAAATTAATTAGTACCTGATTCGAATCCAGACTGTAACCGTATTTCTTTGCCATCAAAGCAGCCAGTGAAACAGATTGGGCGAAGGAAATGATGGCAATGATGCAAATTTCGGTGATATACAAGTCAACGTTTCGAATAGTTGGAACGGTGGGAATCGGCAGGCTATACATTTATCAGAACTGATATCATTACAATGTGTATTATTGCTGCATTTATATAAATGAACAATTATTAGGCGTCTTTGCATATCTTTTATGTTATATGAATATAATCCCTATCATTTCTAGGCAACTCCATGGAAACATAATCTGAGCACTGTGATAAGATTGTGTGTCAAAAAATGAAATAAATATTTAGACAGAATAAATTAAATTTATTTGAAAAGAGCAAACTGACTTACATAGAATCTATGGAATCAAGAGAGGTATCAGAATAAAATCTACACGGAAGTAATACCGAAAAACGGCGATGCCATGTTTAATTATCTTCGGACTGGAGACAGTACAGGGTGTCTGAAACCACTAAGGTATACCGTTTAATAGTATTTATAGCTCTTGGTAGATAAAATGAAATATAATAGGATGTTTAAAGTCTTTATATGTTCAATACTCTTTCCATTTTTATTTAAACATACGTGCATATCCAATTGTAGAGATTAAAATGAAAAATAATAATGAAATAAATGTCTGCAATTTCTTCGCACTTACCCAGTCGGTATGTCACCTACGATTTTGATATGGAAAAGGTCTTCAAAGTTCCATATATATGACGCTGCAGTGCCAAGAATCACCTGAAAAAATGCGCATCTACAGTCAATGTTCCTATACCTTCATTATACGACTCCGTAATGAAAGCGCGCGGACAAAAGCTTTAACTGACTGCCGATTATTTGCCAAAGACATCAATCAAAAGTTAATCGGCAGTGCACGCTAAGTAAATGTTAATTGAAACATTTAACATGTTAAAATTACTATTATTTCTAATTTTTGTAATATTTGATCTTACGTAGAATAACTATAGTCTAAGTACTCAGAAAGCTATTTTAAAAGTGATGTTCTTTATTTTAAATCGGAGTTTTATTTATTCAAGCTGTATGTTTAAACTTAGGAGAGCATCATATCAATATTGTACTAAAAATATATTATATAAATGTTAAAATAAGTAGTATTTGCTTTTATTTTATATCTTTAGTTTTTATATAGTTATATTATATTAGTATTTTTTGTTATTTACATCTTTCGTAGAATGCATGTCGGAGCGCATTTGTCCGCGCGCTTTTGTCTGGCGCGCTTTTGTCGGGTCACCCCATTATACCGCGTTACTTCTTTCAAAAGCTTCCTAGAAAATTTCATGACCTATGAAAACGTGGTACTTTTGCATTTCGAGTAAGATTTTAAGGCTTGGGGTCTTGAGTAACATGTACTACTCGAACTTTGGAGTAATGTTATACGACCGGGGTCTTTTAATACCGTTCTGTACATTGGAGAGATAGAGAAACTTCGAATAAACCCGCATTAGTTTCAGCTAAGTAGCTAAATACTTAAAAAAAATGCCAGAAGACAAAACATTCATGCACATATAGCTCCTCCCATCGACCGTTAAACTTCATAGTGTACCGCACGCTCACGTGCATCAAACGCG
Source organism: Potamilus streckersoni (assembly GCA_016746295.1). NCBI lineage: Eukaryota > Metazoa > Mollusca > Bivalvia > Unionida > Unionidae > Potamilus > Potamilus streckersoni. Next base: position 3,332,651 of record JAEAOA010002352.1, on the reverse strand, counting down.
TGGAGTGCACTATGAAGGCGTTAAGTACATTTTTGGCCATTTTTATTAACAGCTAAAGAAGACAGTTTATGTGTATAACTTACGTTTAATTGTGATGACTTTGAATAGCGTCTATATCGAGCTAAATCTGAAACATTTGTATAAAAAAGTAAAAGCGGAATGTGCCAAAGCAGTTTGTATGTGTCATTCTATAAAACATTTGCTGGTGTGTGGCCGTCGTTGAAATATCTGCTTTAGTTCATTTATAAAAAATTGTTTACTTTAGAAAGTAGTTCCTTTGCACGTGGGGTTCAATATGACGCGATTCTGACAATGTAAAGTTAACGGTGAAAAAAGATAAGCATATAATAAGACATTTTATATTATTTACATCATATATATTAATTAAAGTGTCTGCCACAAATTATGGAGTAATGGCACAAGTCACTTGTACTAATTTGAATAAACAGTTGTTGTGGTGAAATAAGTACTTGCAAGCACTGACCAATATATAATGTGTATTAATAAGTGTTGGGAATATTATATGTTTCCTGGTTATCCAAGAGGCCAGAATTTTATCAAATCAAAGCAGGTAACACGTTGGGCAAAATTTGTTGTTTTTTTTTTCTTGTAAAACGACTGCTAAAGGAAGATTGCATAATAAAGCAAGTTTTGATGTGTTCTGTAGAGTCTCTGTAATGAACGGCTAGAAAGTTTATAATAATAATAATAATAATAATAATAATAATAATAATAATAATAATAATAATAATAATAATAATAATAATAATAATAATAATAATAATAATAATAATAATGCAAGTAAATTAGTTTAGAGTATTTCATGTCCATTGAATTTCGGTCGAGTATTTAAAGCCGTTGACTTCCGATACTTTTCTGAACATAATTAAGGAAAAGAATCTGGTTTCCAGATTTTGCTTTTGAGATGAGAACTACATATATTATGACCTTTAAAACTCCATTACATGTTTTAGTAAAAAAAATTAATTTCATATGTAAAAATTCTTTAATATTCTTTCAACCTGTTACCATTGAAAATCCACTGCATTTTGGATCCTTATTTTATTGGTCACTCAGTATGCATTACGCGGCAAACATACCATCCTTTTCAACATTTCAAAATTTTACATTGCAAGAAGGCCGACAAATCAATATGGAAGTTGATGTAGCATTACAGACTTTGTTATGCCTCAAAAGTATGATAATTATATATATATATATATATATATATATATATATATATATATATATATATATATATATATATATATATATATATATATATATATATATATATATATATATATACAATTCGTTTCGTTCGCAGAAATGGTTTCTGATGAATCATTTTAATATTTGAAACCAAACATCCTAATCAAGCCTGCCAATTTAGTTACCACTTGTAAGTGATACTAAAATGAACCAGGTGCACGCGAGAAAGATAGAGAACAACTTTTTAAGATCTTACCTTTATGTTTATGCAACTCCTAATTAGGTCAAATAACATGCCCATAAATAGTCATACAAGAAGGATGCAGTTGATATAATCAGAATGACTACAAATAAACATGCATTGTCGTCAGCATTAGATGAGATGTGCATGACTACCCAATCAATGCTGTTTCATGTCAAGATGCTTTACAAAATATGTTATATCTTCTAAAACAAACAAAAAATTCGGGAATTTTGTATTTTGTAGATGAAAAGGATCTTGCATAGGATTATGCCAACTTTTACCAATAGAGGATTTTTCACACAGTTATCTCCCCGTGATTACTCTTCGTTCACGAGAGGACATGGAAAATGCTTAATTGCACATGGCGAGAACATTGCTCTAGTGAATAAAAGTAAGCGAACAAGGAAAATGAACCAATAAAACAATAAATTAATACATGTGTTATAACAAAATATTGATGGTGGGGTAAGTTTACTTGAAAACAGAAATGGTGTATACTGTAAGCAGTGGAAGGGAAGATAATAATGCTTGTAACCCGCATCTTTGCAATCAGTAGGACATATTTATTTGATCACTCCTCAGTACATGAAAGAATCTTTTAGTTATCTTTCTGAAGTATCACTATTTGCTCACTGTTAGATACTATGAAAGATTTTTTGTTTTATGCAACAGTCACTTAATGTATACATGAATAGATTGAGATGTATAAGAGGTTTGTGAAAGCTGACATTTATTCAGCGTTAACAAGAGGAAACTAAAATTATCTAATGCAGCTTGAATTGCATCACCTACTGTCAAAACATATTGGATTTGGAAGTGACAATAGGTTTTCTTGCCATATATTAGACAATGTATAAGACTTGTTACCAATTATTCAATTGCGGCTTCTATGGATAAACGTTAAAGAGAACAAGAATAACTTTGATAGGACATGGAATCTTTGTTATTTCTATTTCAGCTTCACCATTGCTAATAATAATAATAATAATAATAATAATAATAATAATAATAATAATAATAATAATAATAATTATAATAATAATAATAATAATAATAATAATAGTAGTAGTAGAAGTAGTAGTGGTTGTAGTAGTAGTAGTAGTAGTAGTAGTAGTAGTAGTAGTAGTAGTAGTAGTGAAGACTTACCACAATGATTTCAATCGGAATAGGGACCTTCAATTTATGTTTGAATCTCTGGTTCACATGTTCTTTGACGGTGTATAATACAGCCATACAGATGACAGAAATGACGACCGGTGCGGGATTGGTTTTCTCAATGACCTCGAATATAGCCGTCCATGTCTGAGAAAAACAGATGATGACATGGAATGTTGAAATCAAATCTAATATTTTTTTCAGATTCAGACACTTAATGTCATAAAGCTAAGAAAAATGCATAATTAAGATTGTATTTATTCATTCAATGATTCATTCATTTTGAGCTGTAGAAAAAAAACACGTGTTAGAATTCATCTGCCACTCTCCCCACCACATCTACTACACCACCTGCCACTCTCTCCTACCACATCTACTACACTGCCTGCCACTCTCTCCCACCACATCTACTACACCACCTGCCACTCTCTCCTACCACATCTACTACACTGCCTGCCACTCTCTCCCACCACATCTACTACACTGCCTGCCACTCTACCCAACCACCTAAACTGCACAATCTACATTTGACTGGAAACAAATTAAGAAACACCAGTTAAGAAAAGTTGATATAAGAATCATTCATATTGGGTATATTGCAAGACCATTAAGTTATAACCCTCATGTGAAAAACAGAGTATATAGAAGTTAAGAAAAACTATGCACGAAAACCTTCTTTTTGGCTTTGTACTGTACCTTGATTCGTATTAGGGGCGCAGAATGGGCAGGCAAATCATACTATTCAGGGATAACAATAAGGCCACAGTAAATATGCTACTGAAGGGGAGATCACCATGTATTAAAACAATGAATCTAATATGCAGACCAAATTGGTATGCATGCTCTTGTAACTTTTATTTTTCTGCCAAATATACTGCTGGAGTAATCAACAATACAGTTGATACTTTGTTTTGCCTTCAATTTCAAAAATGGCTTGCGCTGGTTCCGGATGCATATCTACAACCTTGTAAATGCCTTTCCCACTCCGGGTCGAAAACCATGTGGAATCTGGACAAAGATGTAGAGATTTTATGGAAACAATGTTTTAGCTCTTCTGCATATATCTCATGCAACAATGGATTCAGTATTTTCAGCTCCTTCACTCTTATGACTTTCGCAGTTTTTTCCAGCTATTATTGAGGACACCTCAATTTACGTCAGGACACATTGTAATAGAGCCCTCTACTTCCCTCGGTAGTCCACGTATATACAACCTAGAAAACAATAAAGATTTCACCGATGACAGAACTAATCTGCCTGTATTACCACCCCCCCCCCCAAGCCATCCAACCACCACCAACCCCGCAAGGTTCGTGTGTCAGACTTTGTCAGCCCAGTGCATAGTATATCCTAACAAATAGTTGTTCAATTCTGAGAGAACTTTGTGATTGACACACGTTCATATTTGCTGTTATTAACTGTCTGAAACTTTGATTTCTTTTCGATTTTATGAAATGTCGAGATTCTTCCATCCAACAGTTCATCTTAGTGTCGATACGCGTGCAGGCACCTATAATCTGTTATCCTCGTGTTAAGGTCTTCCAAAAACGACCATTTCGAAAGCGGTATAACTACTCCATTTCATGCCATATGTCGCGTTATATTCCATTACACTGCTTTGAAGGTTTTATGCAGTTGAAGAGACATTCATCGATATACCCATTCTTCTTTACAACTATAGATCAAACATTGGCTAGAATTGTTTTCGGTAACGACATGTAACTTCTCTTCCGTAATATGGAACTTAACACTTCCCTGTATAGTGGCCATTCATTCCGTGTAGGTGCTTCTGCAGTTCGGCTGGAAGACGATTTAATCAAAGTACTGGGTCGGTGGTCATCAGATTGTTACACCAGATAAATTCGTACTCATTAGAGTTTTATCTAGGCAGCACAGAGATCCATGTCAAAAAAATGCGGAAAGTAATACACAGCGATCATGATGATGTTGCTTTGAACAAGGATACGAGGTCAGCCCGTTCACACTGTTCCTGCCATCCCGGTATGTTCTCCGTGGATCCTGTTCTGAATTGCTTGACTGTGTGATGCAGTTGATCAATTTATACACGGATTCACCGTGTTTCATCGGTCAATCTGTGTGGATTTCTGTCATCGTGGAATACTTTTTCATTGTGTGGCAATGTGTGTATGCCATTTTTTAATGGATTTTAGTGCATTCAGTGTATGTTTGCGTGTGTGCATTCTCATAGTCTTCACCTAACAATTTCATGGATGTGTACGTGTGCATTCTTTTACACATTTGATGTGTGTGTGCGTCCGTGTGTCTGTGTGTGTACAGTCACATGGTCTTCCTAATCCATATCATGGATATGTGTGAGCATTCTCATAGTCTTCCCATACCAATTTTACGGATATGTGTGAGCATTCGTAGGGTCTTCCCCTAACAATTTCATTGAGATGTGTGAGCATTTCCAAGATTTTTCTCTATTACACGGATATGTGTAAATATTCATAGGATCTGTTCCTAACAATTTCATGGATTATATGTGACCATTCTCAGGATTTCCCATATTTCTTGAATATGCGTGAGCATTCCTAGGATCCGCCCCTAATAATTTCATGGATATTTGTGAGTATTTCTAGGGTCTTCCCTACCAATGTCATGGATGTTCGAGTATTCCCAGGGTCTTTCCCTCGGTTTCGGTTCTTGCCTGAGTTCGCTATATTTTTTTTATAACTTTCTTTCTCAGTAACCATACTAAGTCATATTTGCAAACTTCCAAGATGCATCCATCTCATGCTATGCTATCGGCGTTCTAATCATAGTTTCGCAGAATATATACATATCTTCAACGTCTTTCCTTGCGGTTTATTTGCCCTCGAGCTATTTTAAATGTTCAAAGACGAACGATATGAACTATACACCCAGTACGAGCTGGTTTTGCTGAATTTGCGTAATGCGGTTAAATTTGCATTTTTCCGCATGAATTAATGTGATCGTGAAACATCAAAGTGCATTACAGCATTCACGAGACTGCTCAGACACAATATTCATTCTCGCAAAACGGTACATTTATATATTGTAGGTTTCCTAAGATTCATGTAACATTGTCGTCCTTTATTGCAATATTCTATCGTATAAATGCCAGTCATCAAGCAGTCATCAAGTAATACATGGAAGCTCTTTCTTGCAACTGTCGAATTATTTATACTTGTACTTGCAGCTTTCGTTCTCGAGTGTTATTAACATGGAATTTGTTATATAAATAAACAAGAATGTTCTGAGTGAACATTGAAGGCTTCACCATTGTATTACATCCTTGAGGATAAAATCTGCTACGCATCTGTTTTCTTTGGGAATTCACTTTTAATTTGATTCCTTTTATTCAGGCACGAATCTAATGTCAGCGTTCTGTTGTGAATTAAAACGAAATCCGTTGAGATAAATCCACATAGTTGAATCGGTATTCCAACTTTTGTTAGACAACCAAGTTTTCGCTGGACTACTCCAGTTTCCGCTGAATAAACGTTACCCAACGGTTAACTGTACGATTCTGTCAAGTATTTTTACAACTCTGCTGTGACCTCCGGACAACCCTCTTCTGCCATTCAGTAACCGGTGAATTACTCATTGACAGAACGAACCAAGCATTCATCAGGAACAGATGTAAATCGGCCTGTGTAGTTATAAATAAAAAGCTATCTGGATTAGTTTTTGTTCTGTATAAATTGTTGCCTATGTGATTGCTTAAGCGTAGTTTATACATAATAACTGACACAATCGCATTTCCACAAAATAATCACACATCATGATTCATCTGCTACGTTAATACATGACTCTCCAACCAATCAAAACAATGCAAGGTGTCACGTGCGGCATCTTTGTTCAACCATTGTTAGTTTGGAGTGGGTCGTGACAACATGTATATTTATATGAAAATATATTTCGATATATAATATTTTCAGGTTAGGCATTACGCACTTCCATGTTTCATGAGAATCAAACTAAAGAATTACCGCGGGGGAGGGGACCGAGTGGCCAAGTTGTCTAAAGCGATGTCCGTTATAAGATCACTGCCATCTCACCTCTGCGTGGGTTCGAGTCTAGGATTCGGCGAATGTAGATATGTGAGAAAGCTTGCCATTAGCTTCTCGTTGGTCGGTGGTTCTTTTCGGGGATTTCCCGGATTCTTCCTCCACATATTAATACTGGCTGCCATGTATAGCCTATCGTGTGCTGAAAAAGTGGCGTTAAGCTCCAACAACAACAACCACCACTACCACAAAGAATTGCCTTATTTGTATATTTTATACTTGCTGCCTTTGGTCATGAAAATGACATTAGTTTTATAATGTGATTGGGAATATGGCATTTGATATTGATTTTACTTATTTACCCTGATAACTTGGAACATTCCGTCTGTCCTCGGTATGGTGATTCCAAGGACGTTCTTGACTTGACTGGTTCCAACGTGAAATGCAATTCCCGTGGTAAATCCACCAACTAAAGGGTCAGAAATATATGTTGTTACAAACCCAAGGCGTAATATCCCCATACCAATCTGCAATAAACAGACGTTATACATTATGATTATATGTAATACATGAATTTCATATGCCAAATATAAACACACAAAAAATACAGAAAACCTCCCACACAATAACGATAAATACCAAGCGATGTGGATTCGAATCTGAAAATCAAACCGAATGACCACTAGTTTTTGTGAAATAAAAAGAAAACGTATCCGCATATAAGAAACATACTAACGGTTGAAGTGTAGCCGGTGTTACAATTTTATCCGTCCTCTCCCCCCACCACTAAAAAAATCCCCATAAAACTTGGGGTAAAGAAAATGTCTATTACACGGATAAAAACATTATAACAACAGACCTGGGTTTTTTTTAGAAAAAGAAGAGGAAGGTAACCTGTGTAAATCCAACAAGAAGAGCTACCGCCATAGCTATTCCAATCTTTTCGTGGGTAGACAATCCGTCTTCGGATGCATCAAGGGCAGTACTGTTAGTGGAATTGTACGGTAGTGTGCTAACGACAGAATTGCTTTTTTCCAAGTTCTCAAACTTCGCAATGACGGAACCGGTCAGAAGACTGACCACAGCAGCAGTCCCTGGTGAAAAAGATAGAAAAACATGTTTTCTGAAATCTAAATGTATTTTTATTCGAGTTAATATAATAAATAAATTTTAGGTTGGCGTTGGCAGGTAAGTTACAAAGACATAAAGGTGGAGACAGTGGCGAGCAATTAAAAAGCAAGAAGAAGAAGCAAATAAATAAATAGGTATCTGCTATAAATAAATAAATAAATAAATAAATAAATAAATAAATCAATCAATCAATCAATAGGTTTCTGCTATTGGTAGGTTGTGAAGCTTTCGTATCACTGCTATAGGAAATATAAAACACCTATATTTTGTCGACCCCCCTCCCCGCCTCAAATTTACGTTGAAAGTAAGTAATTTTAGAGTATGCTTAATGTAAAGCCATTAAAAGTAATGCAAGTCATGGGTGTGATCTGACGGATATGGCCACGGATATGGACACCAACATATCGACTATGTCAAGTTTCCACTTGGGCGGGCTCTTAGACAAAAAAAATAGATGATGTTTTAAGAGAATTATTTGAAAAGTTTGGGATATTTTGTCAAACCTATTGTTTCTTTGAACTTTTCAATAAAAGTAATAAAGTAATGTCCATCTATACACAATACAACACGCTATGAAATTAAATGCTGCATCTGCACGTACAGCACGCTAAACGCCTGTTAATGTATGGTTGCAACCTAATATAGGTAAATTACAATTACATATATTATTTCAAATGGGCAATGATTGAATATTGGATGTAGAGAATGTATGAAACGAGTTGAATTAAGTCCAGCTTTTTGAGCCATTATTCAACGAGTTTCATAAATATAATATCAAATCTTTGGCTATTTTAGATTCTTTTTTATTTGAGTGGAAATTATTTAGATGGAAAAAAGGGCATATCACCACACATTTACCACATAAATATGCTTTGGTTGGATAAAGGTCTGTCAGTTGGTAGACTTGTTTATCCTCATTCTTCTTTAAACAGGGGTGAGATTATTGATTTCTTCAAGTTAACATTTAAATCACGCTTGTAAACAGAGTTGATTCCATGTTACAGATATACCGCCCCCACACACTTTCTTTCTTTCTTTCTTTCTTTCTTTCTTTCTTTCTTTCTTTCTTTCTTTCTTTCTCTCTCTCTCTCTCTCTCTCTCTCTCTCTCTCTCTCTCTCTCTCTCTCTCTCTCTCTCTCTCTCTCTCTCTCTCTCTCTCAAAACAATCCGCTTAATTTTAATTTATACTGTAGCTTTTATCTTTGGGGTTTACGCCATTTTTCATATGATGATATTGTTACTCATGACATAACAAACTCCCGTGGGGTAAATTGGCCATATTCAAACAGACGAGACCATATTTCCCCAAATCCCTTTCTTGAGTGAAGTCGAAAAATGGCTCCCAAAATGTTCATTGAAAACAAAATATTTAGGATGGTGGGATTGCACAATTTTTTCCTACGATCGCAACCAATCAGAGAATAGAATACTGCATACCAATTTCATTGGCTTATTTTGACCAATAGGAATTGTATAAAGTAACATCTAACACGTTGATATATCAAAAATATGAAACTGCACATCCTATTGGAAAACTACACCGACTATATGATAAGTAAAAATATTGGAGAAAGGGAAACAATTTTTCTACTGAGTAGAGTGCATACTGCAACATCCGGGCGCTCTAGGCTCCATTATTACTGATATCAAGCCGACGTAGATAAAGTTTATAGATGTAATTCTGTCTATCGTACAATTTTGAGATGGCTTCATATTTTTTAAACATGGGCAATAATCTATGGAAGAGGACCACATCAGCGATTGATAAGCGAAAAGTAGTCACTGTGAAGAGGGCAGTTGCTGATTATGCCACAGTTACAGTGCAAGATATTTGTACAGGTTTGTGCAAATTGGATCCAATATTGATTGAGGGCTGATCAAAACAGAGTCGGGTTGAAATCGCCAAACAGTTACTCACGTGATATGAAAAAAAAAAATGACCGGAGACGTTCGAATGAAATGAACACAATTGAAGAAATATTTATTCACTTATTTAAAACCTTTCGAAGAGAAGATAATACCATTAGCATTTAAGAAAAATAAAGCTGAGCGGAAACTAAGAATTGCTCGACGTAGTCGGACCCTCCACATAGTTTTATCCGCATTATTTATAAATGCATAAGGGTTCTATTATTATGGGACTTGTAGTCCGGTGCTATGTCTATTTAATTTGTATTGCTTGTTGGGTTTTTCTTCGTGATTATATGTTATTCATGATTGTAATTTGTAATTGACCTTTGTACAAAGTTCATTTCACTCTGAACCTGACTAGATGCATTTATTTTGTAAACAGCATAGAATATGGCAATTATTTAGATTAAATATTAAGATCATTACGATTAGATATATGTTATATATGTTTATATATATGTTAAATATGTTTATCTTGATCTGAGTCTAGAACATCGGTATCAACCTCCAGATAAACGTCGTGTACGTACCTCGTGTTTGCCATTTCCTTTATCATAATTTTAGTAGTAGACTTTATGAAGTTAAAAACTTATATTGTTCTATTAATGAGCTTTTGGCCCACACTCTGGTTCAATTATTGTTTCCTACTTTCTATATAATGTTACTTAAAAAATTACTCATTCTTGCCCTAAAATCTTGAAGCAGAATCAATCTTATTGATGTTTTCAGTGTCTCATTGGGTGAAATTATTTATTAAAATTATTACTCGTTAGAAGTAAAAAGTATTGACAAATAATATTCCTGGACAAAAGCATTAATTTTGTAATTCAGAAATTCAGACAAGAACATTTTTTGGATTATATTATTGTGATTAATCAGAAGACTTTTAGCACTTCATCATAATCCAGGCCATTAACACATTACCATGATTTAAATTACAGGCGCATCAACACATTCGTATTGGAATAGAATGAATGCATCTGGAATTCAATAGAAAATGTATACATTTGGACTTCCTTCATATAAAACGTTTAGGAGTTTGGGGGATTTAATTAGTACTGTTGTAATTTCTTTTTTTTTAAATGTTCACGTTGCATTCTAGGGGAAAATATTTTTTTTGAATTTTACAAAACTTGTTCGCTTTTGCTCTTTGATGTTACTTAGTTTAAGATCATAGTCATAACAACCGGAAGCACTGATAAAGGTTAAGGCCTTTAATAAAATGAGGCTTAACCTTAAAATCACACGAGTGTACATCACACTTGTGAATCCGTATAGAAAACTTGACAATACAATTGAACATTAGTGATTAACCTGATATTTAATATTATGCCAGTCATAAGTGGACGTGTGATACCCGTGCATGTTGTTAATTCGAGAAAACCAGTTCATATATGGCATATCAATGAACCAGACAATTTTTACAGATGCACCAAATGCTGCCTGTAGCATTGTCATCAAACGTGGGACCGATAGCTAAGTTAGTTGTAATATTGATTGCATTAAAATCGTTCCGTCTGATCAGTTAAAAAATCTGGCATTATGAGACAGAACATGACAACGAGTGACTCAACAACTAAAGGCGATTACACTTATATCAACAGAAACAATGACCGCAATAGTAAGTAAATTCATCAACGGATCAGCATAAAAAACTTACAGCTAAGTAAGCAATTGCTAATTTAACAATAGAAAGTAGTTTACGCTTGTGGACTGGATTGCGACACTAAACACAACCATAAATGGCATAAATAAATGCCCATTTGAAAGATGCATCCGATTCCGCGTTGAAACTTATAGCCTGTAATGGAAGATTGAAGTAAAAAGATTTTCTGAAGTATCTGAATCGTGCTAGAGACCTCCGGCCACGAAAAATAAAATTACAAATACAAGACACTTCTAAGTTTTGTTTTTTCGTTTGAGGCCTTCATAGAAAATGAGAACAAACTTAGATATAACGATCATAATGAATATCCCGAAAATAACCGAGTTGCATTTTTAAACACTGTTAGTGCACTTTATCCAATCGAAGGAAAATAATATAAAGAAAGATATTTTCTCACTAACTTTGACATTACCACGACGATTATCTGATTCACCAGATACATCTATGATTACGAGATGAGCTGATCCACGTATGACGTTTATCAAGGATACAACCGATAATGTAGATCCTAACGCGTATATAATTAGGCGACTTCAAAATTATGCAAGCATCGCTGCTGCAGATATATAAAATATGATCACTGGTGAAAACCCGAATTTTAAGATGGAATTTATTTTTACAGCGTCGAGAACGACTTCATGAAGACTCATCAGATTTTCGTGTGCGACCCCCCACCATGAAATGTATATGGAATTTGAAATAATCTTAAAAAATATGATTGGAGCTAAGCACACATTCACATTATTCCGTAAGGAGAAAGTCAAATCAAAGCTGCAATTTGTCACAAGAATTGCTGCTATTGGTATAGTTGTATTATTGACATTAGCAGCGTGTATGCCTGTGCTAATCCCTTAACGTGATTACTGAAATCGTTAATGATGTTTGGAACCACGCCATTGTTTCTCACGTATACTACAGATTCGTACCATATTCGGGGACAATTTGCGTGGCAATTAAGGACCCAATATGATCTCACTGCACCAAAAGTATTCACGACATTTCAAAATACGATTTGAGATTTTGACCAAAGCCGTAGCAAGATGAAACTTTTGATCACTCAGAAGTAACTGAAGTTTCTTTTGATTCACACGAGTTTTAGCAACCATATGAAGATATTTTGCTTAAGTTTACAGACAATCAAATGATACGTGCCTATCACAATTTGTGATTGAACCTGGGACGACATCAGAACGTTGACATGAATCTTGACACCTAGTCGTGCACATATATCTGACAGCGGATTAAAAAAACCCATTATGCACTTGGATAACAACTGTTATAAGGTAATGATATCGTTCCTCACTATAGCTAGTCAGAATATGTAACTTAATTAGTACTCAAGAAAAATCAACGCATTTAACTTAGTCTAACATAATTAATATTCGGATCTATCGCCACGCACGGTCATTGTTTACAAATTAAGCACAAAAACGAAAAGTGTTTCATCTACCATAAAGAGAATCAAAGTACTGAAATTACATAACTATAAACAAATTATTTTATTGTTACCAAGGGTGATTAAAGTATTTTCGGTTCCACCGCTCTCGTCCGATATTTAAAGAGCCACCACAAATGGCTTGTCCATCCCAGTTTGCCGAAAAATTCTTGAATCCCCCTTTTTTGCTAACGATCCGTTGGTCTCTCATTGCGAGAAAACCACCCTTATCATCCTCTGAGCCAACATCATCACCGACAACAGGACAGGTTATTCGAAACCACACTAAGCCCTAAGACTACCCATCCAATATATCAACACAACAGCTGACATATAATGGACAACTTTCTGGCAAAACATTTTATGTGCAATAATACTGTCTGACTTGATACTGTAAGTACCCTTTTCATGATACATTCCACGGTAATTGAGTTTCAGGTAATTGGTTTTCTCACTGCAAGCTCTTTGATACTGCAACGTTAGGTGAACTAAACTCAGTATCTGGAAATAATATACTACGTAAATAAACCTTTCTCGGGTACGCAGAAACTACATCCGAACAAAAGAACTGGTATAGTGCATATATATTAGGTACACACAATTCTGTGACATCGAGTACCCAGTTCGCAATAGGTCACGCGTCATTAAACAGTCTTGATTTATCTGCAATGGCAAAGCTAATCAAGCATTTCCATGATGTCTTTGAACTTGCATCGATGATTCCACTCACGTCAAAGATCGGTATCTTTGACCTTGACCTGACAACAGGACCTTTGACTCAGGGTTGCATATGCAGTAACTACAAAGAGTCTTTTATATTTCGACTCATATGGGCATGCGCTACAACTTGTTTAATGATTGGACCAAAGGCGGTGGACGACAACCACTGTTTTGTTTGATTCTCCCGTTACAAAATCGGCCGAACGGGGCAATATGTGGACATATTGTTAATGAAGCCTTGTGTACATTTGCGATAAGCAAATTCTTCATTACCAGCACCGCAAGCACTTGCTGACTCTATCTTGTCACTTAGGAATTACGCTTGATAGTATATAAAATGCATGCTATTAACATTACAATGTCCGACTCAGCACTGATACGGATCTGAGCAGGTTTGCCACCAAAGCTTTTACAAGCCAGGTTGTTACTTGACGTTGACTCGCGTGAGTTTGTGATTTTCCAATATCAGACAGGAAATATTGTTACCTTTAACGTAGATATTTAAGATTTTATTACACAGCAGCGGCGCTGTTGCCAAGAATCTGGTCTAAACAGTGAAATCGGGAAAATTAAATACGCTGATGTCTATGAAAGATTATGTCGATAGGAATACAGAGCTAAGTTGTAATGTCCGGCGATAAAATGAGTGGAGACCTTATTATAAACGGAAACCGAAATCAACTGGTCCAAGATCCTATCGATAAGGGTCAAGGTGCTACTAATCAATATGCGGATATAAAGATCGCTGATAAGATGTGTGTTAATTTCATTTACATCATACTAAAAGACTGATAACTAGCGAGGTGATGATGATAATGGAGATAAAATAATCAATGGTTCGCATCATAATATCGAGTCATTTATTTTTTGAGTCCGGTTTTTTTGGTGGGTAGTCAGTTGACAGCAGCTTGGTACACAAGTAATAACACGTAACAATGTACCAAAATCTTTTATATATACGATAGCAATATAAATCTTGTCGGGGAAGAAATTCACTTTTAAGAATTTCGTATCTATTTAGACTGAAATCTAACCGTCTTTGACGTTTGTATTGACTATCTGTTATTTCAAACAATTGATGGATTCTGAACGCGGTGATTGGTAACAGAATTTACAGATTGGGTGTTGTACCGATGGACAGAGGATATTAATATCGATAGCAATTTCGTTCCACTAGTTCACGAATATCTGAATTAGAGTGGTGCTACTAGACCCATAATACTCTCAGATATAACCTTGTTATCAACAGTGGGGACTACCTAATGTACATATCCCAATTCCAAGACAGATTGAAAACATTGCATTAGTACGAGGAAACGCTTAGTCACAGAAAGCACATCCACATTCAAACGCATTTAGGATTTGTTTCTGCAATGACGAATTGGAGTTCAGGGATAAATCTAGCCAGGTTGCATTCACCGACAACTTTGTCGTTCGGGTAAACGTGCTTTGGCAAAGACAAAAACGATAGTTTAAAAAATTTTCAATAGCGTAATTGACCATGTATGTGTCTGCATATATGTCTATATATGTGTGTATGTATATATGTGCATAATATGTAAATTTGTGTGTGTATATATATATATATATATATATATATATATATATATATATATATATATATATATATATATATATATATATATATATATATATATATATATATATATATATATATCTATAGATATATATATATATATATATATATATATGTAATTCAAAGAACGCAAAATCTTCAGGGACTTAAATATTTCTCTGGCAGTTATTTTGTATAATTGTATGACAGTTGTGCCAGTAGAAAAAAATAATTTGCTAGAAGTGCGATTGCTAGAAGTGCGATTATGAGTCTGGACAGGGTCTTTCTGTTCAGCATTTTTACTACGCGATGAGTCTGGATAATGTCTTTCTGTTTAGCATTTGTACTATTTGATGAGTCTGGACAGGGTCTTTCGGTTCAGTATTTGTACTACGCAATGAGGTTGGATAGGGTCTTTCTGTTCAGCATTTGTATTACACAATGATTCTGGACAGGGTCTTTCTGTTCAGCATTTGTACTACGCAATGAGTCTGGACAGGGTCTTTCTGTTCAGCATTTGTACTATGCGATGAGTCTGGACAGGGTCTTTCTGTTCAGCATTTGTACTACGCAATGAGTCTGGACAGGGTCTTTCTGTTCAGCATTTGTACTACGCAATGAGTCTGGACAGGGTCTTTCTGTTCAGCATTTGTACTATGCGATGAGTCTGGACAGGGTCTTTCTGTTTAGCATTAGTACTATGTGATGAGTCTGGACAGGGTCTTTCTGTTTAGCATTAGTACTATGTGATGAGTCTGGACAGGGTCTTTCTGTTCAGCATTTGTACTACGCAATGAGTCTGGACAGGGTCTTTCTGTTCAGCATTTGTACTATGCGATGAGTCTGGACAGGGTCTTTCTGTTTAGCATTTGTACTATGCGATGAGTCTGGACAGGGTCTTTCTGTTCAGCAGTTGTACTATGCGATGAGTCTGGACAGGGGTCTTTCTGTTTAGCATTTGTACTATGCGATGAGTCTGGACAGGGTCTTTCTGCTCAGCATTTGTACTTCGCAAGAGTCTGAAAAGGGTCTTTCTGTTTAGCATTTGTACTATGCGATGAGACTGGACAGGGGGTCTTTCTGTTTAGCATTTGTACTATGCGATGAGACTGGACAGGAGGTCTTTTTGTTCAGCATTTGTTCTACGCAATGAGTCTGGACAATGTCTTTCTGTTCAGCATTTGTACTATGCGATGAGACTGGACAGGGGGTCATTTTGTTCAGCATTTGTACTACGCAATGAGTCTGGACAGGGTCTTTCTGTTTAGCATTTGTACTATGCGATGAGACTGGACAGGGGGTCTTTCTGTTCAGCAGTTGTACTATGCGATGAGTCTGGACAATGTCTTTCTGTTCAGCATTTGTACTATGCGATGCAGCTGTTAGTAACATTTTTGTAAGTCTTTGGTATGACTCGACTGGAGATCGAATCCGATTTATCGCATCCGACGTAGACGCTCTAACCACTAGGCCACTAGATCGGTCTGTCAATTCCCGATGTGGTACAGCGTCCAATCCTTGCCACATCCTCTCAACAGCCATGTTGATTTTGGATTAATCACGTTATCAAAGAATCGCTGAAGACAAACGTCTTGCATGACAAAATGTGAATAAAAAATGACATTCAATAATTTGATAATCAAACAGAGAACGTGTGTAGATTTGCATGGGGAAATACTTTGAGTGGATACACTTACAAAATGTGCACAAATAAGTAACATGGTTGAACTCTGCAATAAAATCACAACTTTTGAAATGCCCCTTGTATGATGCTAGAACTGTGAAATAAATACACAGCTTGAACGGTAAATATTGGTGACAGAATCACTGCCATATTTGGGCATTTTACCACATAAAAAATTGTCATCACTTCTTACTTCCGATGACTATTGTTATGGCTAATTGGCAAGAAGTATGATTATAGAAAACAGTCCCGAGTAGTATTATTAAAGATTCATTCTTGCATATTTTTATTGGAAAATAATACTTGTTCCCACTTTAACATTATTTTCTTTAATAGGTTAGACTGAATTAAGTATTTTAAACCTTAAATTGTTCCCCAGGAAATCAATGTATTAACCATGTCAGCTAGAAGTAGCTTTGTTTATCTTCCATCAATAAATGCATTACGTTGTGAGAAGAATACGTTAGCGATGTGATTCTGATTCTAAATGTGCTTTGACATAGGAACAATATCCAGACACTTTCTGTAAACTAGTAGATCAGGTTACTAGTTCAGCCTTGATGATATAACATCCGTCTGTCTGTCTGCTTCGCTTATGAAGTTAAAGTTATGAAAATCATTGGTATGAATATTTGTTTTGGAATTCTCATATCCAAAAATCAGGTTGATGTAAAGAACTTCAAATTCATGGCGATTTCTTTATGATAAAAAAACTAAAAACGGTATTTACATCCCAGTATCGTCAAAGAGAATAGATTCGTGCTTACCCATTGCAATATGCCTCGATGTTCCGAAGAAAAAGTATATTATTACGGGAAAAAAACCCGTATACAATCCAACTACTGGCGGTAAGTCTGCGAGCAGAGAATATGCCATACCTGAAGATAATAATAATAATAATAATAATAATAATAATAATAATAATAATAATAATAATAATAATAATAATAATAATAATAATAATAATAATAATAATAATAAATCAGAAAATGAAGAAGGGATATTCTTCAACACGACACGAGAAGAGCCGGAACATGAAGAAACAAAACGTCAACATCAACAAAGGACAATTATAATATTTGGACATAATAATAATAATAACAACAATAATAATAATAATAATAATAATAATAATAATAATAATAATAATAATAATAATAATAATAATAATAATAAAATTAATAATAATAATAATAATAATAATAATTATTATTATTATTATTATTATTATTATTATTATTTTTATTATTATTATTATCATCATTATTATTAATAATTGTATTATTATTATTATTATTATTATTATTATTATTATTATTATTATTATTGTTGTTGTTGTTGTTGTTGTTGTTATTATTATTATTATAACGGGGTATAAGCTTCATTCATAGATATAATTCAATACTTTTCTTACCTTGCGGTATCTGCATAATGCCCACGGTCAATCCACAGATGATATCATTCGGAAAATCAGATTTAAGTTTGTACTTCCGTATGATTTTGTAACATGGTATGATTTTATCAACAGTCTTTTTGCATTTCTCACTTGAACACGTCCAACACCTGGACCATTTTTCCGAGACAGAATCTCGTAGTGATTTCTTTTTCTTTGGAAGGAGATAGTCATTCCTAACACGGGTTTCGGTTGCTTGCTCCTTCAGTCCTGAATGAGATGGTGGTCTTCCATTGGAAACTACAGCAGAATCTTCGGTCTTTTTGTGTTTAATATCTGTCATACTTACAGTACGTTGAAATGCCGGGTTCTCCATCGCAGTCGTTTGTCTATCGTCACCAGGTATCATAACGTCCGGATTAGTGACTGTCTCAGTCGCCGAGCAGGTCTAAAAAGAACAAATAGTAACACTGTATGAGAAAGTCGCCTAGCAGGTCTACAATAAAGAATAGCAACATTCTGTGAGAAAGTCGCCGAGCAGGCTTACAATAACGAATAGTAACATTGTGTGAGAAATTCGACTTGTGTGAGAAATTCGACTAACAGGTCTACAATAACGAATAGTAACATTATGTGAGAAATTCGACTAGCAGGTCTACAATAACGAATAGTAACATAATGTGAGAAAGTCTACAATAACGAATAGTAACATTGTGTGAGAAGTCGCCGAACATGTCTAAATAACGAATAATTACACTGTGTTAGAAAGATTATAGACACCAATGAAAAGCCATTAAAGATGACAATGGGCACTTTCCTCGTTACAAGCGTTTTTTTTATTTTGTAATCTGGAGTTGTGATTAGCGTCAAGAAAGACAAATTATCAGAACAAGTTTTCAAATATTTCTTCCTTTTCTGTTTCTATTATTTCCTGATAAATACGTAAACAATGATTCAGAAAGCAGATGAATTTGAATCTTTAAGAACAACCAATCAGGGTTATTATGATAAAAAAGCAAGAACAAATACTACTTGGCATAAGCCACTAAGACGAATGGAAGATTACATTCAGTAGTTGTTTCTTTTTACTGAATCTGTGTCCCACGTTTTACGTCAATTCTTAAGCATCAAAAATGGGAAATTAATACACTAATAGTTATAGAATATAAAAGACACTTCAATCCGTTTGCCGTCGATAAAGAAGAACAAACATAATAATATCTTCACTATTGTTTTCCTTTACTTAAAACTGAATCTATTGTCAGAGTTTGAAATGCTCGATTCAAAACTAATGTTTGGAAAACTAACAAAGACCAACATCATAGATCTTCAGTTTGAAAGAGAACTGCGCCAAACGCAAAGCTCTGACCAATTTCACTAAAACTGTGGGTTATTCCTAACTTTAACCCATGATGTCTGCAATTCCGTCGAAGCTCGCGTAAATTCTAGAGACATAATTCTTGAAATCTTGTTTTATTGTAGATTTCGCACTTTCGTTGATTATAAAAGACATCTGATCAGAAGACGCACGTCTAAAACTATAACATCGTGTTGAAATGTCTGCATTTCTCTCTCTCTCTCTCTCTCTCTCTCTCTCTCTCTCTCTCTCTCTCTCTCTCTCTCTCTCTCTCTCTCTCTCTCTCTCTCTCTCTCTCTCTCTCTCTCTCTCTCTGATATTTCATGACGCAGACGTATAACTTTCTGGATCCAAGATATTTAAAACTGACTGTGTTAACATATAATACCTCTCTTTTTTTTTAAAGCAGCACACCAGAGACGTTGTTTTATAGGCATCACGCAATAAATTTTGATATTAAATAAACTGCATATCAGAAATGAGTAAGTGTTCTTATTAACACAAATGATGGCACGACAGTTACAGTACCCAAATTATAATGCATTTTGAGGACCCGGAGCTATCTCTTTCCGCTTCCCTAATCTTCTCGTTGA
This sequence comes from Potamilus streckersoni, assembly GCA_016746295.1. Taxonomy (NCBI): domain Eukaryota; kingdom Metazoa; phylum Mollusca; class Bivalvia; order Unionida; family Unionidae; genus Potamilus; species Potamilus streckersoni. The sequence goes on along the minus strand of JAEAOA010002352.1, from coordinate 3,312,579 downwards.
TATGTACTTTGCATGACCGTAAATTATTCTATGTTAGTGGATGATCTATACAGATATGTAGAATATCAATGAAAGATTTATGTTTTGCTTTATTTTTGGGGGAGGGCCTGCGGGAATGCATCTAATATGTGCATATCACGTGTTTATTTGTCATGGCCTTGAGCAAAAATTATTCAAAAACTTTTCTTTGTTGGTTACTAACTTTGATTGTAACATGCATGATAATTTAGGCATCAACAGTTTTGTGCCATTTTTATCTTCTGTCATTTTTTATATGTAGATAAAAATTATTCTTATTAGGAATAAATGTATCTGGCACTAAATGTTCAGCTTTAATAAAGTTGCTTAAAGAATTTGTACTTTAAAATTTACTTCTGAAATTCCACTAAACTTATTTTCATAATTTCGATATATTAAAGTTTCTTCGATGGTTTATTTTTGTTTTTTATTTACGTATTTAATCGGTTGACGCCTAGCTTTTTGTAAAGTTCTTGTTGTTGGAATATATTGAATGATTTGGATCTTGACTTAGTGTTATTTTCATCATCTTTCATCTTAGTTTATCATTGTCATCATAAAGAATAATACAGACGATCTGCGTTATTTGGAAAGATGACAATTTTCTTCAATTCCAGATTCAATCGTAATAATATATTAATAATTCTAATTCAACCTTATTTGTTTTCACGGTAGTGGCATGGGCTAGTCCAAGTGTTTTCACGGTAGTGACCTGGGCTAGTCCAAGTGTTTTTAAGGTAGCAGTATGGGTCATTCAGAAACCTAGAATTCTCAATATTTTTTCTCGCTATTTTCTAATGTCCATAAACATTATTCAGTGAAATTTCAGCTCTGATCTTGTGAGTGTAGAAGCATAAGGATACTTTATTAAAACATAATTATATATGCGTATCCATGCACCAAGGGTTGATCCCAATTCGATATACTGACAGTATCGGTATATCAAATTGCTTTATACCAACACATTAAAAGGCATTATATATATATATATATATATATATATATATATATATATATATATATATATATATATATATATATATATATATATATATATATATATATATATTCATACATGATACATTTATTAGCATGTCTAACTATGCCATTAAAAAAAATTTGCTTATAGATTGCAATGTATTATATTATTGTTACAAATTTAAAAATATAAATTAACAGTGATGTGTGTTTTCTCACTATTCTAGCTTATGAATTAATGGAGTAATTGTGCACTATATTTTTTATATTAAAGCATGACGTACGTTTATCGCCTACGTTCGCATCACTGTATGGGACTGAAAAATACTCCTACTTTACAAGTTGTAATATTTTCAAAATGAGTTATAACCTTAAAACAAGTGACAGAATAGATATTATTGATATTTACTCTGTATGATGGGTTGAAATTTGATTAGTTTCTGATTGAAAGAATAACATGTACTATTAACGGCCCTCTTCAAGGTTAGTGGCCGCAGAATATAATATTTGCTGTAGGTACACTTACATCAATCTTGTTTAATGTTTGTTTCCTAAAATTGAACATGGTGGTCTGCAAAAGAAATAGGTAAATAATTTTCCTTTTTATCGTGTTACTGTTGATTTTTTTTTAAAATTAAGACTTGTACTGGCTTATACGAATTTTGATTACTAAATTATTTTTTATTCGTGGATGGAGGTATTTTGGGTTATGAAAGAATGTGAACAAAGTGATTTGTGATTTAGGATATATAAATGCTATACTGCTCTTTTGAACCTAGCATCCATGCTTAAGAGAATACAAAAATAACTTAATAATTACATATGAGATCAATATAGCTATCATATCGAAATACATGCTTGCAGTTCGTTTGATTATTACTTCACTTGCTAAAGTGTGAGAGCATCCAGATAAGAATGAAGAATGTTTATAAATAGCTTACTCAGGAAAAAGTGCTCAAGCTTTCTGTATTAGTTTTACATAAAAACACGCAAAAGTCTTTCACAAAATAAAAAATTCGGCCAATAATTGTTATATATATATATATATATATATATATATATATATATATATATATATATATATATATATATATATATATATAGATTTATTGTGTTTCTTTATCTAATTTTCAAAATCTATTTCGACTTCTTTCATCAAAACTCGAACATTTTATTAACATTTTAAAATAGAAAAAAGTGATTCTTAAATGTTGTTCTTGACCATTTATTTTATTATAAATCATAAACAATATAAAGTTATTTCGTATATTGAATATTTTTAAATGTGTACAGGGCTTGACCTAGTCCATTTTTGCCCACTTTATATAAATTAGCTAATATGTACTTAAACTGACAAAACTTATTGCAAGTGTATCATAGCGATTCAAATTTTCACAACAATTCTTATTCTTTTGAAAACGAATTTATTTCTTTAACAGAGTTGGTCTCCTAAATTATTTTATGTTTGAAAGTAACTAAACTGCAACTCAAGCAACTGCATACAATTGCATAATATATCCTTAAAGTGAGGTAAGATAAAGTACAAAATATAAGCAAACTGATGTTCCAATTATGAAATGCCATCGCAACATACCAGATTATATCCCCCCTTTTCTGTGTCATTCGTGTTTAAATACAGAAAGAAAAAAAATGGAGAATTAAATTAAAAAAGAAGAAAGGACAATAAAATATGAAAATGAAGAAAGAAATAAGAAATGAAAGAAAGATTTTTAAATAATAACAATTCTAGAAGATGAATCTTTTTAAGAAAACACTTGCCATGACTTTGTCCCCGGCAGTGAACCGAACTCCAATAAAACTTCTTCAGGTGCTCATCATCTGAAAGTCAGTGTGCCTGTGCATTTTATAGCTCTGGTTTCGAAACGTAGTCCTTCCACCTAATTGATGATGATTCTAATTTGAATGAAACTGCTTACGTTCTGCTAGTGACACGTCTTGACAATGTTATATATTTTTTGCATAAGTTGATTGCCGAAGATAATAAATGTAATGGGACAAGCAAGGCAAGTAGGAACTTCGTGACCTAATGAATCGAAAACATAATTACATTTTTACACAAACATAGACAGATTATGTATATTGTTCTTTGTTAATTGAAATGTACTAGGTAATAAAAGCTGACCTTATAGACTCTATATTATAACCATAAACTGGTAAATCGGCGCACCTGGTAACAAAAAAAATAATAGTAAAAATATCTTTTCTTGTGTCAAAAGTACCTTCTCACTTATTTTTTATCACGCTCTTGGTTTACTTAATCGTAGTTTGGAATATTTAGTCAAATCACAGAATTGTATGTGAATTGACTGACTACTTATGTGTGACCTAAACAAGAGTCATTCATTTATTGAGAAAATGGCTCAGGTATTCTTTAATTTTATGTGTAAAACGGAACTTGAGCTAAATTTGCCGTCTTTCTAATTTTAATAGCTTGCCACAAGCTGTACTACTAATGTTGGTATGGTGTATCGACTTAAAAATGGTATCAACTTATAAATGGGAAACTTTAAAATGTAACGAGATTTAAATAAATGATAATGATTAGCTATGAGATAACTTTCAAGCCAGGTTTATTTGGGATGCCAACTTTCTTTGTGTGTGGTGAAAATGCCGTCAGTTTCTCGATTTAAAAACACCTGATGCATACAACGAGAATTGTAAGGTTTCCAAATTTATCTGTTGATTCGGCAATTGTACTCGGTACGTTAGTTTGATCTCTTCAAATCCATAGTATTGTTACTACATCTTAACACGAAGTATAGACTATCTGCTTCTCAACTCTGAATAAAGCAAACTTTATTGCTTCATGTTTATGTATTCGAGGCCGGCTTACCGGCTTAAACTAATTTTTGTCATAGGGATACCTTTCTGGTCGTTTGCATTTTTCTTTGAATGATGTCCTATTTATTTTATTTGACTACTTTTATTGAATATTTAAGTGCTTTTCTGTCGGGATCTCTTTTTGGATCAGTCCAGTTTGGTTGAGGTTTTGCGTCCTTTGGGCAAAGTACTCTACCATAATATTACCGGCATTAACTAACCTACTTGTCTGTCTTTGCCATAAAATACCAAACCAGAGTCGCATTTATTTAGCATAAAATTTGTGAATTTTACGTACATGCAAGAGCCAAATTTTAGGAAGGTAGAAACTTGCGAATGTTGAAAACCTCTGGCTAAAAAACCCCCAAACTTTGGTATATTTTTTTTTTACCCTCGCAATGCACAAAACACCCGCTATTAATAGTGTGGTAATACGAAATAAAAATAATTCATTGAAAACTAAATTAGATTTGATTCTACTTTATTACTTTTAATTATTATTTTCTGATATTTATAAAAATCTTCAAAGTTTTATAGTAGCAATTAAATCTAAAAGAATAATTACAAAAATAAAAGTAGAACAAAACAAAACAACACAAACAATACCCTGTTAACTTTTGGGAAAAAAAACACCGGCTCCCATTTATGCAAAAATTTCATGTTTATGTGCGACCTCCGCTGAATTTTATGTTGTTCGAGCTGTTGTACTATAAGTGTTCAATGTTTCAGTTATGTAGCGACACAATATATGCTACATATAATACTTATTTAGATCTATATGTATATGAATATTTATTGTCACAATCAGCCCGCGGGGGGAATGGATGTGCTCTTTCTGACCTTAAATTATTTATAATAAATGCAAACCCATTACTCAAGGTTATGTACATGACACATTCCAAGTTTTTATTGTTGGTTTGTCAGCAATCACACCGTACCTCAAGATAACTATCAGGGACAGATCCAAGAATATTGTCTTAGGGTGGGGGAATAAACAAATAGGCTAGGAGTCTGTGAGATGGAAACCATTGTGTGGGTCCGGAGGAAAAAGCCACAGGAAACTGCTGTATTTATCCGTGACATACTTTAAACAACTAATTGTAAAGAGAACTTACTCCAAAAAACGTTTTGATTGTTTAGCCATTGCTTTTGGGTGGGGGTGGTCGGTTAGGGTGAGGATAGAGAAGGGCATCTGATATTGGGTGCAGATAGCATAATCCACGCCTGAATAATTTGCTTTTTGTTGGGCCAAGCCCAATTTACGCTTTCTGCATAAAATACAATTTTGTGCTATAATATATATAAGATCATTGTTTCAATGTATCAACCACTCTTGGTCAGTTGAAAGTGGACAAAAACGTATCGCATACTTAACCTGCTTTGAAAACGTCCATTTGCTTCTGTAGATTTCTTGTATAAAATATTTCGCAGCTATCGTACTGTCGCATCATATGCTTGGATAACACGGAAAAATACTGGACAGATATCTTTGCTGTCGTAAAAATCTTTCATTACCGGTGTAAATTTTAGAAATCAACTTTTCAGGCAACTTATGTAAGACGTTATCCGCATCAGGAACTTTCTAGCATTGGATTTCGTTAAGTTGGACAGTTTTAGATTTCACAATCCTCATCCTGTTTAGAAATGATGCGCATAGCTACTTTACGTAAACAGAGGTAGCCAATACGTCGTTCAAAGATATCCAAACAATAACAGTTGTTAAAAATGAAATTATATGCAGTGCAAAGATACTTAATTTGACGTCACAGAATATTATTTTGTACCAAAGAGATCTAGGTCTACCTTTGCCTGGATTAATTATTCATTAACATTATATTCATGGATCCGTGCAAACGAAGCAATTGATCTTTGACATGCATGTATCTCGGAGCATCGGAGTCACGTGATCTAAAAATATTAACCATCTTATTTAAAACAGTCGGGTATGGTAAAACATTTATGTATTTGAACCCAACTCATGTAAGGTCATAACAAAACATAATATAATATTTAATCTGGAGTTTGATACTGCGACTATCATTCAAATAAATAATAATAAAAAAATATTTCTTATGATTTTACAGAGAAATGTAAAAAGAAATGATGCATAATTCATATTCATTATCTTTCAATCAGTACAAAATGCTCATTACAAATGTGGAATATTAACGACTGATAATTTCGTACGAGCTTCGAAAGGTGATGCAACAATTATCATATTCTTGTATTCATCGACACGTTTTTCAATTAAAATAAATAAACACCTTTTCACGAGTATATACTACGATGTTTCAAAATATCGTTGTAATAATATCCATTCTTTAGGAGACCGAGAAACGATCCTCTCTATTTGGATTTGATTTAGTGAGTTATAAAGCGATCTACCCTAGTAAATATTTCGTTATGAAATTAATTAATATCACCATTAATATGCTTTTTATATTTTTTTGTTCGAATGATGTTTGGAAGACATTATTTAGGTTCTTTACTTTGTTCATTTATGCATTCAAAATCTAAATTGTGACCTTATTAAACTTCTATACATGTTTGGTAACACCCCCAAAACCCCCATCCCCGACTCTCCTAACCCTACCCCCAAAGAAATTCACACACTGTACACAACTATTAATTGTCTTTGATTTCGGTTTGCAATCAGCAACCATTTTGAGACTTGATTACGATTGTGTTGAGGGTTATAATCATTGCTTCAAACAGTATTGTTTCATTAATTAAGCCAGCATTTTGCCTAAAATTATGTAGAGTGTAGATGTCATGTGATGCTGTATAAGTAATCAAATATCAAATAGCAATAAAACACATAACCAAATATCCAATAGCAATAGTACACAAGTTCAGTCACTAATAATATTCAGGATTCTTACGGAAAAATTTTGCCTAAAATTATGTAGAGTGTAGATGTCATGTGATGCTGTATAAGTAATCAAATATCAAATAGCAATAAAACACATAACCAAATATCCAATAGCAATAGTACACAAGTTCAGTCACTAATAATATTCAGGATTCTTACGGAAAAATGGTTTAAAAAGGTAAAATTGAAGCTTTCTCTTTGATATTTGGGGTTCGTTATTAAGGCATCTTTTATGGCGCCTCCTTTTGTATTAAATTATTGCATCATAGAGGGTTTATATTCCTGACTCTTTTAAAGATCTGTTCAGTCAGGTAGGCATACAGAAGAAGTTGATGATGACGATGATGATGATGATGAAGAAGAAGAAGAAGAAGAAGACGAAGAAGAAGAAGAAATAAAATTAGCTAAAAAAATTGGAAGAATAGATTTGAAAAGCATTTATAAGGGTATATATATATATATATATATATATATATATATATATATATATATATATATATATATATATATATATATATATATATGAGAAAAGAAAGGATTTCGGGCCATGATATTGTCATCGTGGCGTAATAATATTATTTTCACTGATATATTTCAGTATTTTATAATGAAATATAAGGTAAATGTGCTTTTCTAAATATTCATTACTGGCTAGAAGCTTCTCAGCAAAAGGTACATGCACATACATTTTCTATACTCCTTTACTTTATGCTTCGTTTCTATTTTCCAATTCATTCGTGTTAATCTTTAAAACCTTTCGAAACTATCGTCTGCACCTTGTACGTACCTCCCGCAGTTCAATTGATATTTTGCATCAAAATATTTGTTCTTGTAGTTTTGCAAAGCTTATTCCTACCAGTGCAATGATATTCAAATACAGGTGGTGCGATATTTAATGTTATTGCGACATTATGTTTTTTCCTTGAATAGGTAAGATTCGCCACAACGCTAAAATTTTATTCTACCATTTCACTATTAATATTATTGTTGCAACTATAATTTTTATTGATTTAACGAGAAAACTACTGCAACGGACGAAAAAAAAAATAAATAACGTATCAATATTTAAATGTCGTTGTATCTATACCTTTTAAACGATGTATGCTTACCATTTATACAAAAAGAATTAACGATGCAAAGTTACCAATCTTGTCCAATACCTTTGCAACGGTAAAAGTGATCGATGCAAAGGAAAATGTTAATATTGGCCCCAAAAATTAGCATTACTACGATTATTAAGCACCGTTGGCAATATATATATATATATATATATATATATATATATATATATATATATATATATATATATATATATATATATATATATATATATATATATATATATATATATGCACACACACTCACACATACGATTACGTTTCATTATTTAATGTAGTAGAATTACAATGACAGTTTTGGATTTTTATCCATCTATTGATCGTAACGATGAATGTTGTCTAACATAAACTACCAAAAATATTCTTGAAACTTACGAAACGTTTGACCTTGTTGGGTACTTACGTCATTCTGATAAAATTTATGTTTATTATTATACTCAGTAATGGGTCACTTGAGGTTATTGATGCGGACTCCTTTCTCAATGGTATTTTATTTATCTAGCGCCGCAAAAGAATTTCGCTCTAAGGATAATGTAATTGGCCCATTTGATTATTTGACCGGGGCTGATTTATAATTTCTGGTTACAATTGGCGATCTCCACAGGTCTTTCTTTGAAATACCGCGCCGGTGAGGGGAAGAATCAATCAACGTAACAGTTGTAAGGCTTTTAGGACCGTCACATCTGAGATATGCAACACGCCACGACACGTTTGTAATCCTAGGCTTTGATGTTCCAACAGTTGTTTGCAATGTGATGCAATACTCAGTGATGGATGGCATTGTCAGGTTGAAAGGTGCCGTCCCAAAGAACCTGGCTAAAATCAATGAAACCGAGGGTGTGTCACTTGTGCTTATCAAAAATTATATTGATTAGCCGAGGCTAAGGTAAAACTTCAAACAGGCGCGAAAGCCGCAAGATTTACCCTTACCTCCACTGGTAGTAACTCGATTTACAGTATAAATTGGGATTTTAATTACCGAAGGAATGAAGAAACTGTTATCAAAACAAGTGGTCAACTTATATTCCCTAAAGTAAATGGTTTTGATAAATCTTATATCCTTCAAGTTTAGATCGTATATATTCATCTTATCGTGTTTTTCTAGTGGTGGGGTTCAGTAGCATTAGTAAAAAGTTATGTCCAGTCTGGTGAAGAATACGTGATAACCCCGACCCTCACCTCACCCACACCCCACCCCATACAGGAGTTTTGGAAAACTTTTCCACATGCGTTCGTCATTTGTCGGAAATGAAATTCAGTTCTGAAGACTCAATATCTATCCAGGTGGTATTTCAACGTTTTTGGCGTTTCTATTTAAGATTATTATTGATCATTATATATGTGACGAATTTTGACTACGGTGATGACGTTGCAGAATTTTTCCGACAAGGTGCTAAACCAATTGGCGGCAGATGTTAATTAATACCGACATTAATTTGGCCATAAATATCTGTTTCAAAAAGGTGTTACTACCAGACAATGGTTTACACTAAGATATAATCTTGTCATTTGTTGGAATATCCCAGATGTATTACAACCAACTCGAGGTCAGTTTGGAATCATCGCACAGTCAAATGCCCAAAACTTGACTGCCGCACCTGATGCAAAATAAATCCGATATTGTTTCTGTAACGTAGAAGTTGTATTCACCACTGTATACGACCAGTTTAAATTATCAGCAAGTAATTTACACCAACATTGACGCAGCTGAGAAAAGAAAGATATCGACCGTTATTCAGCAAGGATGCATTTTTTTTTCAAGAAACATATGATCGTTAGATGTCCAAAATACTGGCATAATCGCTGTGATTTTAAATAAAAAGATTGCCGAACTCCAACAACGCACAATTGCCGGAAATATAAATATTTCTGATGCAGAGGTTTTGTCTATAATTGTATGACATTTGTGTCAGTTAAAGAGGATAGTTGGCTATATGTACGTGTAAGTACGCACCTGGCCGTGATGAGTGCAAACTGTTTCTCTCAGTCGTGCAATCGATCGCGATTGTATTATTAATAGAAAAACTATAATGGACCCCTAATGTTTTAGACAGAAAAATAATCGAGGCGGATAGAAGCAGCTGAGAGATAAAATTACCAAGAGAATCGCGTTAAAAGCAAAAGACAAGATGGAGTGTTTGGTTATAGATGCTATTTACGGTCTTGCTGCGGCATCAACTCTTGCTCTTGGTGTGGCTGAAATCATACCAACGACAACCATCATAGGTGCACCAGTTTGATATATTGTTGGG
>JAEAOA010002352.1:3167500-3297500 GCA_016746295.1 Potamilus streckersoni | reverse complement strand
TCAACATATCCATATTGAGACAGCCGATATGATATTTCCTCAATGTCCATTTGCGAGTCGAGTTAAAAAGTGGCCGCCAAAAAATGTTGGTTCAGATCAAAACTTTCCAGAAGGCGGGGTTAAAAACGTTTTCCCACGGTCTCGACAATCATTAAAGACACTAATGCACAAAATTTCATGATCTCATCTGGACCAATCAGAATCACATAAAGTGATAGGTTCCCACGTATAATATCAAAAATATGAACCTGCACGCACTGTAGAAAAACAATACCGACTATGCGATAAAATTTGTTATGTAACTGTACCGGCTACGTGCGCGTGCAAATTTGAAGAGATAGAGAAAGTTGAAAGCAGATGGAAAGTATCAATCACGTGCCCGTGACACTTCTTGCAACTGTATGAATCCGTCTACAATATTTCTGAAGTGTCCCTTTTTTTAAAATAATCATGCAATACTCATACCCCCGTCATATTTCCAGTTGTTTACTGCATTGAAAAAGTACACAAATGGTTTAAAATTCGTCAAAAATAAAAAGACCTCCCAAGCTTCAGTAGAGCTATTATCTATTGTTTTAAATGAACGATCATAATATACTTTTAATACCGACTGGTATTAATAAATACACGTTTAATTCTTTATTTAAGAGGCTCAAGAAATTATGTTAATTAATTTGCACATGGAGAGTGAGAAGTAACCTTTCTTAGTTACCCAAAGCAATACAAATTGAAGTCTTTGATAAAATAATCTTATACTCAAATGAATGTATCTGGAATTAAAAGGAATGGCACATAGTTTATTGACATGAAGAAACATATCTACAAGTTGTTATCAAGCACAAGCTCCGGATTTTCTTATCTTAACGTAATTGCCATTAATTTAATAACTGCATCATGGAAAATTTCAAAATGTTCAGAATTGATGAGAAAATAGTAATCAAATCTAGTTGCATTATACAATGGTAGAAGTTTAAGAAATCTTGATCGAGATATAACCGAGCGAATTGCAAATAGAAAGCAAGCTGGAAAGAGCGTAGCTTGTCTGAAGAGATCATGCAGTGAACTGAAAAGCTCATGGAGGAAGGACCGTCAGTAAAAGAAAGCTAGTGTAAGAGAGTAGTAGAGGAGGTCGAATAATCGAAAGCAATTGGAAGATGAGGAGAAAACATCATTTTCGTTTCAGCATACATCTAGCAACTTCCCTTAGATCTTTGCCATTCGAGTTCGAGTAACGATAACTAAAAAAATATTACTCAACCGAAGGTTATCAAAATATGTTGCAGTAGTAAATTGTTGGACATGTTAGTAAGCGGTAAGGTAGTTGATTAGTTGACATGTTGATCATCGGTAACGTCGTTGATTGACTGGCTTGATAGTCAGCGGTGAGATCGATGATTGGCTGACATGTTAGTCAGGATTGGATAACAGGTTTATCAGCGGTAAGGTGGTTAATTGGCTAACAGGTTAATCAGCGGTAAGGTGGTTGATTGGCTAACAGGTTAATCAGCGGTAAGTGTTCATTGACTAACAGGTTAATCAGCGGTAAGGTGGTTCACTGGCTGACAGGTTAGTCATCTTTTTAATGAAATCTAGGATAACATAAACGCACAAAATAAGTCTAGCTAGTAGTTTGTTTTTAAAGTTTTGTCTGAAGTCATTCTAATCAGTGCAGTCATGTCAAGTGCCAGTTTAGAAAAAAAAATCTTTATACTTGTGAATAATTAAGAAAGCACATACAGTTGTGGGTCTTAAAACATAAGTAAATGCATTTTGTTTTCTTGCCGTCAGTTGTTTGAGAAATAAACATACATTTGTAACATTGAACAAACTTCCATTAAACTTAAAACTACTATTATTCGCTGCTACAAAATATCTCAGCTTTCTTTTGTCAAAATAATTCCCGCGGACATAAGAATTTTGGTCATTTACTACTACTCGTAGCTTTAATCTAATATGAATAGAGATTCATCTTGTTAACTTTACCAATACACCCCATTCCAAAATAACTGGAAAATAAATGACACTTCAATAAAAAAAGTTTCAAATTAGTAGACAGCTATATTAAATAAATTGTATGCCCTGTTTTTGTATCTTTCAAGTTTATGATATATTAGAGAAACTTTTTTCAAGCAATGCTCCAGTAAATCAGAGTAATGGTCAAGGAAAAAGGTTTATTCATTTTGTAGTATTCATTGTAGAAACACGCGCTTAAGATTTAGTTGTTTGCTTTAATTCAATGGTTCTCAAAAGTTCTGCACGCGCGACTCACGTTCGGTATTTTATGTACGGTTATTAACTTCTATGCAACAAGACAGCAACCTTTAGTTAGAGAACCCATTTTCTGGTTTGTTTTGTTCACTCGTTTCGTTTGTGTGTTTGCAATTTTTTTAAAAAAAATTCTTTTACTGTCAAGTTCAACCTTCCATTCATAAAAAATAGAACGGATTCCCGACTATATTCCGTTGTGAAAACATTGGCCACTCCCACCGTAATCCGACGGCCTAAAATTCGAATGTGGCGAGAGCCCCTTAAATCAATCTCGCTACATCCCAAATTTAACGGTGAACAAATTTCGGCGTACGTACTAACATGTGTACACTCTACCTATTTGATGAAATTCCAGGCAACGCATGTCAGTGTTATGTGCTGATCGAAATCCATACCACGCATATCATTGTCTTTTATTGACAGCTGCAAGAACATTTATATTAAAATGTCTATAAATTGTTTCTGTCAACATTAAAGTTATCAGAATTTAGTTTAATAAATTTATTGTTAAATAGAGCAATTTAATAAAAACTTAATTGTATGCAGGTAAGTTCTACGTAAAATGTAAACATGTATAAACATTGACCATAGTATTTGAACCTATAGGTTGTATTTATCAAAGTCCAAAGATATTCGGAATGTACTTAAGCTATTGCACGTACTAAGGTTGGGTGAGTGTGATGTCGGAGTAAAATAATGTGTTAAATGGCATTATAATTATCATTTCCATATAAAAATAAAAATTTTCAATCAGTATTATTTTAATAGAATGTAATAGCGTGATAGCTCACATATCATATTTAGACACTGTGTTCATATTACATTTTTAAAAGTGGAAATAAGAAATCGTTTTCCTTTACTTTTTTTTTTGTAGCGCGTGTACAAAAGTCAAGAGGAGACATTATGGCTACCTTGCTAAGTCTGTTAGGTGAGTTAACATTTTTGTTTCTTTTCTTTGGTTTGTGTCAAGTATTAATCGTACCAAAGAGTGTTTTCTCGTGGTTTCGCGTGAAATGAAAAAGTGGTCAGTTGATTGATTGCTTGATGGATGATTAACATCACCATAACAACAAAAAACTTTACATAGCACCAAGGCAATCAGAGGTCAAATGTCTTGGCAGGAGAGATGCATCGGTGGCCCAGTCGACCTGGTTTGACAAAAATTCTGACGTGCTTCTTTCGTATTGTTTCCTTTTTTCTTTAATACAGCACCCTAAGTCCTGAGAATCAGTTTTTATTTTCCTTTAAAAACAAGACGATTTTCCAAGTTATTTGTAAAGAGTAAGAGAGCATATAATTATATATTTTAATGCTTTGACACAACTTTTAACAATTACCAATTCCAGTTTCTATTTCATCTGATTCTATCTGATTCTTGACAGTTCTTTAGTGCAACATATCCTGTCTCTGACACCCATACACCTACACCCATATTATATATATATATATATATATATATATATATATATATATATATATATATATATATATATATATATATATATATATATATATATATATATATATAAACTATTAGTTAACATGTTATGGCATATGATCCGTAACTGAGTTTTTCAGCATCTCGAATCTGTTCAACTCGCTTGACCGCGACTCTTACATCATTTATCTAACATTGCGCTGAGAAAGCAATGTTTTATACATCATTTAAGAATCAATTTATGACAAAAAAATTTCTGGCTTACTATGTTCTAAAACAAGCAAGTGAAAATAAAAACAACAACAACAGAAATGTGTATAAAGTGTGCTAAATAAAATCTTGAACTGTTAACTTTTCTTCTGAAAGTGGAGATATTAGGTCACAATGTCATCAATATATTCCTTGAACAATCAACTGGAAGAGTATGGCAATATTATCCTTATTTTAGTTTGCAAAATGAAAAGCAGCAGACCGCCATCTGATACAACGGTCTACATTAAATGCAATTCAACTTGGCTCGAAAACTGACAAAACTGCACAATACTAGCATAATGTTAAAAATGGCAGTGGACAATGCGTTGTGCAAGTCTCATTGTTAAATGACCAAGTATCCTTATGTATTATCTGTTAAAACTCTGTATAAACACAAAATGATAAACACCTACATCATCTATCATTGCTCTGCTTGCTTCAGGTCATTGCTGCATCTATTGTATAACGTCTCTTGGTAGCTGGTTCTTTTGGCTTTTTATTTAAGTAAATGGCTTTAATAGATAGGTTACATAAATTGGTTTCTGTCATTTGCTTTGATTAGATAAGATTTCGATTATTTCAAGTAGCATTCTGACAATGTACCACACAGTAAAAATGTTAAAAGACTAAATTCACATTTTATCAAAATGATTCGTGAAAGTGGAGACACGTTGGACTTTGCGAAAATGGAGACAGAATATTGAATCATTAATGCAGCACGAATATAGCTGTTACAATATTAAAATGTGTACTATTAATGCTTTGCTGACCAAATGTTTTTTCTCTTGATTTTTACTTTTGATGTGAAGCATTTCAATTCCTTTTGATAAATATGATTGTTGATGACATTTGTAATTTCATTTGTCTTTCACTATCATCTTCAGTTTCATCACCCTCTTTGTCTTAAAAGATAACAGACACGTGTATACTATCTTGCATTTTGTTCTACATTGCAAATTAAAATATCTTGCTTTTCTCCTTGACGTTTTAATTAGCTGAGTTCATTTTCTTTCTTTTCTGTTGTTGTGAAATTCCAGACTTTTCAAACTGGAATTAGTCACAACAATATAATCATTTGGATGCTTACTTCTCTCATGACTAGTAAATTTCAAAATATCTCTTTTTGACTTACTGTAATAAAGGTACAGATTTGGCAATACTACCTACGTAACGTAGGAACACTGAAGTGACTGATGAAGGAACTGAAAGTCACAAGTAATCACTAACTGAAAGTCACTAATATGTCATAAATGAATGTCACTAAAACACACTAAATACTTTGTTACTTTAGAGTTAACAAATGGTTGAATATTGGAGAAACTATACACAAAATAAGTAGCTGGAGACGAAAAGGACGGTATTTCTGTTGATTGGAAACCATTTTGAAAAATCATTGATATCATGTGTAGAAAATGCAATCAGCACTAATTAACGATAAAATTCAGGTATCCTGCGAGATTTCATTTAACAGTATAAATCTCCACACATATAAAAATATCGCAAGCTTTCGATTAAACAAATCGAAAGAGTTTGTATTCCTATAATGACTATATATGAGTCAACAATAAAAAAAACATCAAGCAATGTATGTGTGAACAGAATAAAACGATACCTGAACTGTCAGAAAATGCATGAAACTGACGATAGATTAGATGAGAGAGAGAGAGAGAGAGAGAGAGAGAGAGAGAGAGAGAGAGAGAGAGAGAGAGAGAGAGAGAGAGAGAGAGAGAGAGAGAGAGAGAGAGAGGGAGGGAGGTGGGTGGGTTTACGTTTAAAAGCTATGCAGACTGACTATTTTAAAATAAAAGCTTGTAAGGTTAACAGAGAAATTGATAGAGTAGCACACTGAGTTAAGACAGACTTATTTTTGTTTTAAGAAGCAAACCAACCAACGAAAGCAAAATAAAGATACAAATAAACGGTTTTTTTTAATGACGTTATTGAATCATATAGATGATCAAGACCGATATATGTTCTTCAAATACGTTGTTTATCATCAATAAACACTGGTAAAGATTAATAGGTTCTCGTTCAAATTTCTTTTGAGATTAAACTATAAAGAAATGATCCTCACTAATAACACATGCTTAATGAAAAGAGCAGTAAATCAACTAAACCATTTGAATTGCGAATCGGTGTATGAATTTCGAGTGATTTAGCTTGTATTAAATTTTTCTGCAAACCGATTAATGTTGAATATTCTATGTTTGCCTTGTTTGTTAATTTTACAGAATTCCATGTAAGCAAATGAATATTTTATGGCAATTGTTGACTGGAATGCATTTAAATATTTTGATTCGTGTATCTGGATATTCCATTCAGCTTTACCGTACACCGACAATAAATATACATCGTTTAGCTAGGACATTGTTGTAAATAGGTAAATGGAAAAGTAAAATAAGCAATTGACAAAAGGACAATTATGTTGATAGACAGCTATCGATTCATGGGTCAATGACAGGAGCATGGATTCAATTCCATTAAATCTGATGATGATAACAAATACGTTAAAGGTGACATGTTAGATTTCAACCTTAAATCATTTAGGTGATTGTCGAGACAATTGCACCAAGAACGAGTAATGAATGTTGTGTGATATCGTCAAGGTGTAAAGTGTAACTTGAATGTGTATAAAAAGCAACAATAACTTGAACACCGATCATTATTACAGAGGCATGCAGATGACGCTTGAAAAAAAAAAACCTGTCGGTGCTGACTTTTACGTTTAAAGGATATATGGCGTGTTTCTCTGGACTGAGTCTAAATAACTACATCATGTTTCTCAGGACTAAGACTGAAGGATTACGGCATGTTTCTCAGGACTGAGACTGAAGGATTACGGCATGTTTCTCAGGGCTAAGTTTGAAGGATTACGGCATGTTTCTCAGGACTGAGACCGAAGAATTACAGCATGTTCCTATGGCTGAGACTGAAGGGTTACAGCACGTTTCTCAGGGCTGAGACTGAAGGATTACAGCATGTTTCTCAGGGCTGACACTGAAGGGTTACAGCATGTTTCTCAGGACTGAGACTGAAGGGTTACAGCATGTTTCTCAGGGCTGAGACTGAAGGATTACATCATGTTTTTCAGGGCTGTAACTGAAGGATTACAGCATGTTTCTCAGGATTGAGACTGAAGGATTACGGCATGTTTCTCAAGACTAAGCCTAAACGACTAAGGCATGATTTCAGGACTGAGACTAAAGAACTACAGCATGTTTCTCAGGACTGAGACTGAAAGATTACGGCATATTTCTGAGGACAGAGTCTAAAGAATTACGGCATGTTTCTTGGGACTGAGTCTGAACCATTACGGAATGTTTCTCAGGAATGGGTCTAAAGGATTACGGGATGTTTCTCAGGACTGAATCTAATGGACTGATTTCTAGTACTAAAGGGCGGACTAATATGATTCTTCATATATAATAGTATACAAAATAACCAACGAATACTATACGGATAAAGTTTAAAAAATGGTAGGAGGGGAAGTAAAACAAATAATTGCCCAACATACATTATGTAATTATATCAAACCCGTTTATATGGCTGGGTCATTGGTCTATATTTCTGCGAAAAACTTGACATGGGCGAAGAATGCAGAATTTGAAGGGACAGAAAAGCAATCCTGATAGTGACGATAAAGAATATATTTTACAAGATGAAGACTTTAAGATTACAAGAGCTGCATGTCATTTCAAAGACTCTTTTTTTCATGCTTGATAAACAAATCCGAAATGAAAAAGAATTGTCAGATATTCATAAAATATGAAGGAAAAATTCCGAAATTTTATCACGTTACGTTAATTTAATACCTACATATTATGTAGTCAAAAGCCCCTCTCTCTCTCTCTCTCTCTCTCTCTCTCTCTCTCTCTCTCTCTCTCTCTCTCTCTCTCTAAAGCCTGTATATCTGTGTGTGTGTGTGTGTGTGTGTGTGTGTGTGTGTGTGTGTGTGTGTGTGTGTGACTATTTCTCTAACACAGACCGATAGACAAGCTTGGTAATGCATGAGTTATTACGTAATATATTGCCCGAGCTGATATTGTTAAATTGTAAATTCATTGTAGTTCAAGGTTCATACCTTTCGCAATTCGTCGTTTTACAGTTCATTTTTAATATATAACCAACCATCTTCCGTTAATGAATAGTTCATTTGTTTCGTGGCCTCATTTCTGTCTGTTGTGTTGTTTGTGTGTTTGCTGTTCTAGATTATACCCCGTAGCCCAGGCTACTTTATGCAAAGCCACGCTGTCACTAATGATCCGTCGAATATCTTCAAAAGCAACACTGTATTCAATTTCAATGGGTTGATGAACTTTACGTGTCTTGAGTACATTTTCATAAATTCAAACACGTGACTGCAATACAATGACAATATTGGGAGAAAAATGTGGTTAAATATTTTCAAGTCTTGGCTTTTAAGGTTACGACCGGTATAAATGTCACCCTCAGCTGAGGACTGCATCAGAAACCAGTTATGGTATAATATAAATTCCAGTTAAGTTCTGATCAATCTATTCGCATATTTAAGAGAACTTCCTATAATAATAATAATAATAATAATAATAATAATAATAATAATAATAATAATAATAATAATAATAATAATGATGATGATGATGATGATGATGATGATAATAATAAAAAACATCTGTTCAAAACTTTACCTTTAAGGCAGCGCCGTACACTCTCTAGTAAGAAGAGATACAGTAAACACTATTTCATACATTCTTACATATTCATAAAAATACTTACAAATCCTGCATCAATTATTTCTTAACTTTAAAGACTGTCTTGTGCGTTTTTGTTTTGACTTTTAGATTTCATTTGGCAGCTTAAACACTGGTATCAGCGAAGGACAGAACCTATTCGAGTACAAGGGGGCTTTCGCAAATATTTCATCAGCTGCAAATAACCTCGCATACTTCTAGCAAGTTAGAGTAAAGAAAAACAGCAACTATGATAGATTAAATTTGATCTTGCAATTGATGTTTCTGGAGTTTTAATGGTTGATAGATATAAGATATAACAACTGCATATTTACGAAATAACATTTGTCGTACACCATATGGAAAAATCAAATAGCAATTTGAGAAGTAGCCAGAAACGAATACGGTCACATGAACTTTTCCACTAATTATCCCACCCCTAGCTTCCACAATATTTTTGTACAAGAGGACGTTTGCAATCTACCCTGCGGACAATTGCACAAGGCACAGATTTGTCAATTAATCATTTCAGCTTGAATTTTGAACCTCACGCCTACGGCAAACGCTGGGAGACAGTAAAGACGTGAAAACATTCACAATTCTAATTGATTTATTTTGCATGTTAAAATTTTAAATACTTCAAAAAATATGCAAAACGTTTTTTTCCCACCAATATTCAATGCAAATATTTTAAAATTGGACTCGAATTATTCAGTATACAAAGGTTGTTATTGTTAGTAACACGTCAGATATATATTGACAAACGTCTTAGTATATTAGTAAATGTCTTAATATATGAGTAAACTTACAAAAAGGAAACATAATAAATTTGAAGCATGTTTAGCATGATTAACGTCATGCCAAATAACAATCAATTTATGTCTTTTTATCCTGAAGTATTAAAAACATAAAATTAAACTCTTTTACATTCCTAAACTACGGGCATGTATTACTGAATTATTTAACATATTAAGTCATATAATTTTAAAATTATAAAATTAGTATCAACGGAAACAATAATAGTATAAACGGAAACAAACTTAGCATCAACGGAAACACAATTTGTTATAAAGTATATATAATTTATTCAAAATTGGATAAAACTATTTCCAAGCATGATTAACACCAAACCTACGTATGCTTCGTAATTAAAATATTTGTTTATATATAATTGCAAACATTTTGTTACAGACAAAGATTATATGCATGATATCCAGTCAAACCCAGTCGAATTAATTATATGTGAGAAAAGCGAACAACGTCAGCCTTATCTATGATATTACGAAAACCATACAACAAATATGTAAATGTTCTCCTTATGTTAAAACTATGTCCAGATATGGTTAAAGTGGTTATTGTTGTTGTAGTTGTTGTTGTTGTTGTTGTTACAGGGTCTAACGCCAATTTGCAGCACATGGCAACCAGTATAAATTGTGGAAGAAGAAGCCGGGAAGCTTTCTGACATACATTGGCCGAGCCTGAGACTCGAAGCCAGGCAGACAGAGGTGAGATGGCAGTGATTCGTAACGGTGAGCGCTTAAGACCATTCGGCTACTCTTTGCCCCGACTCTAGTGGAGAAAGATACATAATGTTTAATCATTTTGTTTGACCCATATATTAAATTCAATACACCCCCCCAGCCAACGAGTTTGAAGAAAAACAATCTTTTCATAAAATCTAATTAATATACATGTATCTAAGAAAACAACTGAAAATCATACGCGAGGAAACGTGCAAATAGGTGTTCAGAAGGAAGTTTCAAATATCAGAAAGACTTGACTTTTGCAAAGAAAATAAAATTAGATAAGAATTCGGCTTTGGAAAGTATAATGAATGTAAAATTCAAATTAACGTAACGTATTTACCGAAGATTCAGGGTTGCATTAATACAAATGGTTGAATATATGAGGATGTGTAAGTGTGTGGTTTGGATTTTTAACGTACGTTTATCAATTTTCCAGTCAGATCGCTAGGATATCTGCAGTGTGGCAGTTTATAGTGATATCTAGCACTGGTTCATCATGCCGCAGACATAGCATGATGTCCCTTCCAGTCACAATATCCTGACACAAGGTCGACCAGTCTAAAACTAACCTTAATGCTGATCGCAAAGATAGGCAAAGTTAACTTTGCTACGAACTGTTGAGCAACAAATAAGGAGATAACCTTTCAACATTAATGACATATACATATTAATTAAGCATTCATTTCTATACAGCAAACATCACTAAGACACGAAAAAGAGCATTTAGTTTTATGACGCAAGTGTCAATACTGTTAGTAAATTCAAGGCATTGACTTATGCAAGATAAAATGTTCACAGGGGCAAGAGTATGTAAAGCATAGGGGCCGACACTGTAGTTACTTATGCCACATATTAGACAGGGGCCGACACAGTATTTACTTATGCCATAAATTAGACATGTGCCCACACCGTATTTACTTGTGTCATACATTATACAGGGGCCCAACCGTATTTACGTATGACATAGACTAGACAGAGGCTGACACAGTATTTACTTATGCCATAGAATAGACAGGGCCCCACACCGTATTTACTTATGTTATACATTAGATAGGGGCCCATACCGTATTTACGTATGTCATAGATTAGACAGGGATACACACAGTATTTATTATGCCATACATTAGACAGGTGCCCATCGGTAAGCTTCGAATATTGACCCGCATAATGGCCTAAATATCCAAACTATATAAGTTCCTGACTATACAGCTATTAAAAATATTTGTCGTCTCAAAAGTAAGCACCGTACCTTTAGGACATAGTGGAAAAAGGTATTCAAGAGAATAAAGAATCGCGGCATGCAGAACACTTTAAAATTTGAGATGAACAAGATAAAAATATTTTTGCATAGTGAAAGTATTGTTTACCAGGAAATGAATGTAGTGAGTTCATATCTACATACATTTTGTAACATACGGGTAAAAGTGTTTTGTTATTTACATATAACACATAAAATATATTTAGTTACGAAATTTCCGTTTTATCATAGGTCACTGAAATAAACAAATCTTTTTTTTAGAGAGAGAGAGAATAAATATATACTTCAATTATAAAAGCGAAAAAAATTGTGGGCAAAAAAAAAGAATTAATCTTTTCGAGGCATATGAAATAGCGCTGAAAAAGGGCGTTGTTTATTATGTCAACACCAACCCGTTAACAGAGAGGGAATCAATCGCATAAGTTTTCTCTTCCTCAAACAGCATCTAACTTCTGGTCCATAAATCAGAACTCTCTTCAGACAGCCTTGTCATTTCACATAAATCCTTCGTTTCCAAATGTCTGTACCTGTGATATGGGTAATAGCCCATGATGATCTGACGTAGATCGGATAGTCCAGGCTGAACAGCATAGACGATATTAGGTAAGACGATTCTAGAGAGGTCTACATCTTTTGTGACGAGAACAGGTGAAGGGAATGAAGTGGACCGTGTTTGTTTAAAGTAGAAGACCGGATCGAAACTGATTTAAATTGTTCACCAATCCCAACACGCATTACAAAATTCAGTAATTTCGCGGAGTCTTTCTTCCAATCTGAAAGGAGTTACCTGTGACGTCACATTCCCTATATAGTAGCGCTAGTGTCTGTGCGCAGTGAATCGATGCGATATTGTTTTGTGAAACATGACGGAACCTAAGAAGATTATGAACTGGGATGCACCGGCTTTGGAGACGAAAAGCGATGGCAATATCAGAGGCTACCAAAGTGAACACAACGCTACCTCCTGAAGAGGTTGATTTGAATTGGGATTTAGTAGATTTTCTTTCTTCGCAAGAATTTTTTCCGGTACCAGTATCTTCGCCACTTCCTCCTTCTTTACACGTCAACGAATTTAAACAAAGACAGAAAGAAAAATTGGAGAAATGTTTACAGCAGAAGAAAGAGACAGAACAAGTATTTCTCCTTGAATAGCAACAGCGAGACGAAGAGGCGAGAAGGAAACAACGGGAAAAAGAAGCAATAGACAAGAATCAGGTTAGAAGAGAATGAGAACAATGAAAGTCAAACTGTCATAGTAGTTTTGGATATTTTGAATGAGTTAAAATGTCTGAAATAAATGTAACAGACTTCTTTAATTACGACCCAAGAGAAAACATCTTTCCAAAGCCAAGCAGCCTAACCCTGTGACTGCACCAGAGATACATGCCCTAGTGATTTCTATTAAATCATTGACCGGAGCAAATCCAAAAGTAGGCCTTGGCCGTGGCAAACGCGTAAGGCAGTTAAAGCGGATTGCTTCTCGTTCCTGAGTTTCTTCTAAGGAAAAAACAAACACCCAAAGGTCCTTTTCAGGGTCACTCACTTCTTTCGAAAAGAGAGAATATTAATTTTGCCAAAATCAATTAAAACTCAAAATTCTTACTTCAACCCTATGATGTACTTGTTGTGAGGGTATAAGTGTAGGTCCTTATTATTCTGAACAAGCAAAACCAAGAGACACTTACGTTTCTCCAGTCTGGTCGTTTCTGGTACAATTGTTTTACAATTAAATATCACAACATAACACAACACAACACATCACAACGCTTTTAAAAAGTTCATAGGTTTTTTTATGTGTCTTATTTTCATTCACTGCCTCTGTATTTTTCAAATTCTTCACTTTTACGCTTTCTTCTCCTTCTCCTTCTTCTTCTCCTTCTTCTTCTTCTTCTTCTTCTTCTTCTTCTTCTTCTTCTTCTTCTTCTTCTTCTTCTTCTTCTTCTTCTTCCTCCTCATCCCATTTTTCTCGTCTTTTTTCGTTTTCTGTCTTCACTTTCTGAATGTGACAGGGTTCTTCCTTTGCCGAGGGCACCTCTTTTCTTGTTCTTCTTCCTCCTCCTGTTGCTGTTGTTTCTTAGCACTCTGAAGACCAATGTCCTTTCTCTTTACATTGGTAACAGTTATCTTGACTTTTGTCTCTCCTGGTACTGATCTTGCTTTTAGGACGATATGAACATTCTGCTGCCCAATACCCTTTGTTATGGCAGATATAGCAAGTATCTTTACTTATCTAGTCGGCTTCTCTGAAGAAAACTTTCGATTAATACCTCGCAAAACTCTAATCAGAAGTTTGATCTGTGTTTATTCTTCCATCATGATGATCGTTTTGAGAGTGAAATGAAATTACTGAGATAAAAGTCACGAGCCCTTTATATATGCATTGGTCTGACATGGATATATAGAAGTCCATGGCGTTTCAAATATAGTCATTTACCTTTTGCAATTAAGATGAAACGACTGCATCATTTTGTAAAGAAAAGAGAAGAAAGTAAGTAACATAAACGTGATTTATCGCCTCGCACAGTAGCTAAGTCCTGGCTCAAATTCATGCCAGAGATTTTGAAGACGACATGAGTGAACGAACCTGCATATAAGCCTAGTGAGTCTACACCAAACAAAAGTCCATTACCATCTGTAAACCCTGAAAAGTACTATCACATTCAAGAGACGGACAAACGCTCCTCCAGAAAAGTTAGATTTGAAGGCATTGATGAAAAGTTCATCACCACTACTACCAGCATCCCCAGTGGTCAAAATGAAGCAGCACCACGGATAACAGAGGAAGAAAAGGTAAGAGAAGTATTTCAAACACCGTCAACAGCATACATTCATAGTAAGAATTCAGCTTCCTTGTTGACCCCTTCCTCTCCACTCCAACAAGAAGAACTTAAAGCTTGCATTAAAAAGATAATATACACTCCTCCTTCGACAGATGTGATAAAGAATAAAGGGAAAGGTGAAGTGAAAACAGAAAAGTAGACCAAAGCCATTTCATTACCACCACCGCCAGCACCATTAACTAAACTACCTACGACCTTGACTCCTTGGCACATCAGACACGTAAGGCCTTTTCCAACATAAGCCAGAGCCAGAGTATCAGCCAGATGGTTAAAACAATTCTTTTGAGTGGAGAACGCGTGCCTACAAAGCATTTTGTCTTTTTCTGTCACATTTTTGTGGTGTATTTTGTCATTGGTGTTGCCATTGCCAGTTTGAGTTTGCAACATGGAGACAAACAATTGTGGATCATTTTACTCAGCGATTGCAATGATTACCTTCTTCCCAATCCATTTATGAAATATTCCTCTAATGGAAGCAACAATGGGAGTTCTGTGTCCAACGTGAGTTCCAACAGTCACCATAATCATCCTCTTTTAGACAATCCTCTGACTTCCAGTGACTCCTCACTGATACATTAATAACCAATTTTACATAACGTTACTCATGACACTTCCATGGCTGTGTTTCCCAATAACACTTTGTGCTATTACACTGCCTGATTACCTCTGGCCATCCACATAAATCACGAAGCCCATTAGAGAGTGTTTTTGGTGGAAACGATTCACCCTACACAAATCAAAAACATCGACGAAAATAAAAACTCTTTGACGATAGAAATTTATGACGATCAAGTGCGACAAGCCATGGATGAACGAAGTAGTGTAACTGACTTTATGAAATCACAAGATCCCAAAACTAAAAGAACCACTTATCTGTTGAAGATTCCTGCGCACTATTATTGTAGTAGGCAACGTTTGGTGAACACCATTACTAACAGGTTCAATTTCATGCTTGGTAAAGCCTTGGAGAGAGCCAGAAAAGGTGTCACGATTGAGTAGCTCGTCGTCTAATGATCAAATTTTAGGACGACAAATTATTAGCCATTACATTTTGTCCTGAATTGTATCACATTTGGGTGTACACCCCATCTTGATGAAAATTAAAATTGAAATGCCAGCCGTAGTTTTAGAGAAATATTTTTGATTCCCTGTAGAAATGAACAAATGACAGAATTTTAATCTTTCTGTACTCCGATGTGATGGAGTAAAACATTGTGGGACACACCTTCGTACCGTTACTGCATGTAATTCAGTTTCAAATAGATTCTGTCACGGCCGCTGACGAAGAAGGTGGATACATCTATCGCGTGCACATCGAATTTTTACATCCTCACTATTTACCCGTCAGTAAGTCGAATTTCGACACTGGCAACATTACTATAAAAGGAGATCTGGGACAAAATATTTAATTCATCTAAAGGAAAGTCACAGTGAAACTTAATTTTCAAAAACAAGTCCTCTAACCTTTTGTCAGTCATGTATCCTGTGTACCAAGGAGTCGCTCGACAACGAGGACACCGTTTAGGTGATATGCTCACATCGGCCTTTCGTACAGCGGCTACCGTGTTGAAACCAATGGTGAAACGGGTAATGCACGCCATGAAAGATTATGAATTGACACATGGCAAATAATTTATC
The DNA here is from genome assembly GCA_016746295.1 of Potamilus streckersoni. NCBI lineage: Eukaryota > Metazoa > Mollusca > Bivalvia > Unionida > Unionidae > Potamilus > Potamilus streckersoni. The sequence goes on along the minus strand of JAEAOA010002352.1, from coordinate 3,281,571 downwards.
CAAAACGTCCTCATTGATAATCAAAACCCTAAAGACGCTTTCCTAAGAGCAGGTAAAATATTTAGCTTCAAACAGGCAAAGACATTTTTGGTCGGGCTAGGAACTCATAAATGTCACGATCGCTGCTGATTCAGACATTCCTGCTTTCCTAGAGACACAGGAAAGACAAGGCAGAAAAAGAAATCACCCCTTGAGAGGACTTTTCACATTCAGAGCTAGAAAGACTAAGGAAAAACTGTCTGAGACTGGGACTTTTTTGATTATCAAATTGCCAGCAGAAAAAGAAAATCATACACCGAGAGTACTGTGCTTGTTCCAAGTTGGAATTGGATTTGTTTGCCATGATACACACTTTGTTGACAACTCAAAAATCCCAATGGGTCGAATTTCATCCCGTCTCTTCTTTGACGGATTCCGCTCCCATTGAGTTTGAAATCAAAGGACAACACAAAGGTCACATCGATCTGGATAGCAGTTATTTGAATCTGAAACTGAAAGTGGTCAAAACGGACAACATCGCTCTAGATGGCGATGCCAAAGTAGCTACCTTTAACAATTGCATGCATTCATTGTTCAGCAAAATGGATTTGTATTTGAATTAAAAAAAAACTGGTCAGCAGTAGCATGGGTACTAAACTTTACCATGCGTACCTAGAAAATCTCTTGACGTAAGGAAAAGAGGCTAAGAACACTCATCTGGATGATTCCGTGGGTTTAGAAACCTGACACCTCAGGTGAGACTACGTTTAACGACTCAGAACTGTCAGTTGGTGGCAAGCCTCATAATGTGGGCTTTAACGACCGCCAAAAGAAAATCCTGGAAGTAAGTAGTTTAGAACTGATGGATATGTTGCATTTGGACTTGTAGACGGGTTGCCGAACAGGAACCAGGATTTCCAGAAGCAGAACAAATCAGGACATTGAACCCCATATGGCAAGCACAAACCCTCCAATGCCAGAAGAATGGTCAAGAAGGGCCAGTACCTCCACAAAGCAAGCACTAGCCCTTCAAATAAAAATAATAAACTCAAACCCTGTCCCTTCCCTTTGGAAACCAAACAAGAGCAAGATCTGGCTCATTCCCACCGACCCGTGCAAGAACTGGTCCACCTCTCCGTGCAAGCTCAGATACTCATCTGGGCAAGCACTGGCTCACTAAACAAGCAAACAAAGCAAGGCAACGAGTGATAAATTCACCACGTAAGGTATTTCTTTTTGTAAATTCCAAGCTATAAGACCCACAACTCTAATCACTCTCCCCTCCTGCTCTATACCACTCTTTCACAACCCACTCTTTACCTTCCCATTTAAACTAACAAAAGGGTCCCAAACAGGTGATAGGTTAAACACACTAAAAAACAACAAATGGGTGGAATTCTGAAAGCAAAGAGCCCCTATTGCAAAAGGCTTTCCACAATAAACATTTGAACAAACTCTCCTTTCCTCCCACCGTCTTCTAACACCCTTACTAACAAAAGGGCCCAAAGGTGTTAGGAAAAACAAACTAGAAATACTTGGGTGGAATCCTGCGTACAACAAGCCTTTGTGATGCAAAGATTTCCTATCATAAGCCCTTCTGCATCTCCCTTCTATGCCACCCTCTACTCCTACTAGCACAAGGGGATTAAAACAGATGCTAAGGAAAACATACTAGCAAACACCTGGTTGGAATCATAAGCAACAACAAGCCTGTGTTGTTAATAGATTTTCCATCAAGAATTCCCTTCCCCCACCATCCTCTCTCTCTTCTTTCCGCCACAACCTTATCTATACGAGAGGCACTTCGATTGGTAATCGAAGGCCTCATTCGATTACACCTCTACATATAACTACCTCTATCATTTGGACACTCCGCCATCAAAATTAACAACTAAGACTAACAATGCGTGATCCCAAAATCACAGGGTTGCTGACACCCACCTGATTTGCATAATTTTGACAATGGAAGTACGCTTAGTGCACAAAATTCGACTATATACAAATAAGATTAAGCAATCTTTAACGCAGAACTTAGGTTAATTGCACAGACCAACCAATTAAAAAAGCTCAGTCACTGTGCATAAACTATTCGCAAAAGTTCTAAGTTAGCGTCGGCGGCTTTAATAATTGTCAGTGAGTCAGTCTGGCTACCCGCGTTGACGTATCAACTGCACCGAGATGAGCAGACTAGCAAAACTACTAGAACTCCAGATGCTCCTGGAATTATGCCAGGTAGTTGCTAGCTGATTTATCCATGGAAATCATTACAGAAAGCGCAAGGATTAAGGAAGTGGAGGACAAAAAGAAGAAATAAATGTAGAATGAAATTAAGCGAGGGATACTCCTTCATCTCATGGTAAGACTGGTGAATAAGGTCAAACATGAGGTGAGGACTCCTCCACAGTCAATACCAGCAGCGAAGCCACTACCAATGTCACAACCATTGCCAGTACCACAACGACCAAGAGACGCTGTCCCTCAAATTGAAAACTGGGAGTATTGGGCCTTGGGGACGTTGAAGAGACAGCGGCAAGAGTGGGAGCCGCACAGACCTCACAATCCCCGGATCTGGCATAGAAGACAGATAAGACTCTTCCATCAAAATGAAAACCGAGCCAATCAGCCTCCCTCTTGGGAAAATGATTAGAGAAGCGATGCGTTTGTGGTGCAAGGCCAGGAAGGTACCATCATTAACTAGGTGCATTTGAAGTTCTTTAAAAGCAGCCCTTCTCAGGGCTAGCCAGATCTCTAGAAAAGAGTGACTATTCATTTTGCCAATTCTTGTGAATGTAGTGTAGTGTAACTATAAACACTAACTCCTGTACTGATGTGTGTGCGTTTGCATGCGCATTCGTTGGTGAGGATAGTATGTTTTCGTGTTTTGTGCTTGCCATTCGTTGGTATGGACAGTATATTTTAGTATGTTATGCTTGCTCGTTCGTTGGTGTGGATAGAATATAGGTGGGTGGTTTTCTTCTTTTCCTTCGTTGTTGAGGATAGTATATAATATGTGTTTTATGCTTGCTCGTTCGTTCTTGTGGATAGTATATTGTTGTGTGTTTTTCTTCTCTTTCTTCGTTGGTAAGGATAGTAAATAGGTGTGTGCTTTATGCCTGCTCGTTCCTTGGTGTGGATAGTATATAATATTTGCATTTTTTTCCTTCTCATCCATTTGTGTGGATAGTATATATTATATGAAGTTAGTGTAAGGAATGTTTCCTTAACGTCAGTGCTTGAAGAATATAAAGGTATAGCTTTCGTCTTTCGCGCCATAATAAAACATTTCAAAACTCCCTTGTCGTTTTAACGGCAGGAGTCATAGAAAGGGTTATTACAATGATATGCCACACATTGGGCTCCTTTTGGCTTGAGCTCTCTTTTGAAACTACAACTCAAATTGGCCATTGAAAACCCAAATTTGACCTGTCCACCGAACCAAATCATAAACCAAATTAGACCGGAAAAACAGGGTACCTAAACACCCGAACCAAATTAAAAAAAAAGAAAAAAAAAAGCACCAACTTGAACAAGAAGTACACTCTGTATAATGCTACAACTATATAAAGATAGGAAAATTCACAACTCAGGAATATTTGAAACGTTTGTAGCTAATACAAGTTTTGGCAGATAGGTACAACACCCATCCACATTAAGCAACGGGCAATAGTAGACCCCCATATCACGCACCTTAACCACATGAGGAGCAAAACACAGCATCCATTGTCAACACCAACACCATCGAGGAGACGGAAGCGGCGATGCCTAGGGGCCACTCAGTAAAGACTAATGAAGACGAGAAGGTCCCTGGGTAGCAACGCGGGACACAGACTTCACACAGGGGCCACTCAGTAAAGACTAACGACGACGAGGAGGCCCCTGGGATACAAAGGAGTGACCATAAGGATATGGACCGCAAGCACTCACCCCATGCGAGATTCTTTCCTTTGCCTTTTCTAAGCCCGGGAGTCTTGGCACTCTGACTGTTGTCGATACCCAAGGGTCTGTTATGGTCAACAACTAAAGGTCATGCGCTGGACCAAAAACCCAGCACTAGGGTTAAGCGCTTCCCTAGATAGCAACGACACCGAAAGGTGGAGTCCGGCTAAGGTGGTAAACCATCTAGGGGGGGGCTATCAGGCCCATGCGCCGGGGCAAAAAGTGTCGAGCACTAAGACACGAGTGAGCCCTGCCTCGAAAGGAGGGGAGGCCACTAGCCCTTTTCAGGGCTTTAACCAGTCATAATACACGAAAGTGAACACATGACTATAATAACAGATCAGTCAGTCATTCGCGCCATCAGGGGGTTCCAAATAGCCTTCGAAGAGGACGGACGTGTTTCTAGGAGCTCCCGGAGAACAAAGGAACAAAGGAAAAAGAAGAAAGAAGAAAGAAGATTCAGGACAAGGAAAGGATCATTTTCTTTTACATACGATATACAGTAAAAGAAAGGATTAACAGAAGAAAAAGAAAGAAGAAAACAAGAAAGAAGATCGCCACTGTTGTTTTAACGGCAGTGGAGTGGAAAAAAGATTTTTTCATATTGCCATACATAGGGCTCTCTTTGGCTAAGAGCCCTTTTTAGACTAACAACTACACTTTTGGCCCTTGAAAGAAGGATTGGAGGAAAACAATATATAACTTCCCACCTAACTGATTAAGATCACTAATTTACTAAGGTAGCTTATACCTACACAAATTTGATATATCTTTTCGGAACCAAAAAGAACGCATAGTACCTCTATACCTCTACATAGTAGGAAATTTCACAACTCATCTCTATTTGAAACGTATGTGGCTCACACATGTTTGGCAAAGATAGGGACTCCCACCCCCAGTAGGCAACGGGCGGCGCCAAACTTTGACTTAGTGAGAGCAAATACGACATCCATTGCCGACACCACCTTCATGAGGAACACCAAGGACCTTGGCAAACCAAAGGAACGTGGAAGTACGGAAGGAAAGCGCCCTGGGCCACATAAACACACAGCGAAAAGATTACACTTTCAATACCAATATGTGTAATGTGGACTTGGGGTAAGACAGACATACAAAAAAACCTCCACGGCATGCAGGCAGACGATTTTTCCTACGGAGCCGCCCTTTACTGGGCCCTTTAATTTGCCTTTTCCTAGCCCGGAGTACTTGACTTATGGGTGTGTCATTGATGGTAGCTAACAAAAGGTCCTTTTAAGGTCGCAAAACAAAAAGGTTAAGCACTAAAACCAAAAGCCAGCACCAGGCTAAGTGCCTCCCTGGACAGCATTATCACCGAAAGGTGGTAACCGGCTAAGGCGGTGAGCCACCAAGGGGGCTATAAGGCCCATGCGACGGGGTAAAAAAGTGTCAGCACCAAGACACGGGTGAGCCCGGCCCCGGAAGGGGGAGAGGCCACTAGTCCTTTTCAGGGCTTACAGTCATAATACACGAGAGTGGATACATGACTATAATTCAGATCGGATCGGATCATTCGCTCCATTGCCCAGCCTGGGACCAAGGTCCCAGCCTGGGGCTATAATCAGTCGCAAAAGTACTCAGTGCATAGGCACCTTTAATCCATGGACGAACCAATCATTCTCACCATTCAACACTGAATAGTCAGCCATTGCAAGTAAGTGTGAACGAATGTCCAGATTGCAGGAGGTGGTGGACACACTAGCTATGGTAGAGGAAATATTAGTCAGAATGCAGTTTAGGGCTTATAGTCCCCACAGACTAAGTGTGGAGATACACAATTTAGAGAGAGGACAGGAGATAATAAATGAAATGATTAGAATTGAAAAAGATGAAAAAAAGATATAGAAGACAAAAGTAAGATGAGAGAATGGAATGAAAAGATAGAAAATGAAGAAGAAATTGAAACGAGGTATAAGCAGAAAGAAGAGGAGGAAAAGAAGAAGACCAAAAGTGAGAAACAAAAAAGTGTAGGAGAGAAAATAAGAAGTTGGTGGAGGAGAAGAAGAAGTTAGAAGAAGACAAAGAAGGAACCCAAATGCATTTTTCAGGGCCACTTCATATGCCTCGAAAATACATTAATTCTTTCTTGCCTTACACTTTTAAAAATCGATTTTATAATTTTTGTATATATTTGTTCTCTCTCTCTTCCCTAAAAAAATGTTCAGTCGAATTTACAATTCGTGTAGGATGGATATATATGTATCTCTACTATATTTGTTCCTACCTAGAGTGGTAGCTGCGTGTATTTAGGTCAGCCACTTGCCACATTGTTATAAGTGTCCAGTACCGTGACGTCACCTTACCTGTACTTCTTGTTGCTACAAGGTTCCAACGTGTGCTAATATAAAATACCTCTTGTCGCTAATTGAAGAAGATGAAAAAAAAAAAGATTTTCAGTGTTGTCTTTTCAGGCTGATTTTTTTTGTCGCAAAAATCTTGTCGCTAAAGTTACGCTGGCTGATTTTTATCTTAACTCTATTGTCTAAAGTGCCTCCATTCACTTCTCTCGTCTGATAATAAGGTCTAACACCTATTATTATAGTCTGTATCATTAAAGAAAGCCAAATAAAACTTCATAGAAAGTGGTTGACCATTATCTGGTTTTAATACATCACTGATTCAATAAATATTTTATTTCATAGTTCGTGATATATACTTTATTTCATGCACCTTATCGGATTAATCATCAACATAAATGAACAACATGATTCAAAAAAGATAAATAGGACGGCAAATAGTCTAGTTTCGTGTATTGTAAGAAAGATACATTGGGATGGTAAAATCATAATAAAAATATTGCAGATTTAACTTGTAATGAGACATTGTCTTTGGTATTAAATAATCAATGTTTTTTTTTTTCAAGTTTGAAAAATATATAAACAATCGAAGAGTAAGGAAAAAGGGTTAGCTTATTAAGAAATACATACTAAAAAAAATAAGAGTCGAACATTTCAACGCAATTGAGCATGAAAAAAAAAAATAGGTATACAGCCAAACCCGAGTATCTCGATTACATCGGAGGCGACAAAAATCGTAGGTAGTGCAAATATACCACATATAAAATGGAAAAGAATAAAAATGAAGATCTTTCCACTGACGAAAAATAAAATATGGCAAGAATAAGTATATTTGAATACCTATACAAGTTAAATGTTAACAAAAATACAGACCAAAATATCGTTAACAATAAAAGTCGAAGGAGTAATCAACTGTTAAACAAATTGTCCGAGCAAATTAAATTCACAAGTAACAACGACTTGTTACCAAATGAAAAACAAAAGGCATATTGGAGTCTAATTGATATATTCTATATAATTCGCGCATAAAGCTACAAACCTACAAACCTAATTATCGACTACCCGCCACATTTCTTTTCATAAGGATGCTTGTGAACCTGTATATGAATAAAAAAAAACCAAAAACACTCATTTGACGAAATATATAAACTCGCAGCAGAATAAGAAATTATAAAACAACTGGGTAAGATTATTTTGTTTGATCAAAACGAGGCCTCAAAAAGCTGACACCTTTATTAAATCACCTGCAAAACTAAGAAGAACCATATAATGAATTACACTAAACAAAGATCTTGAAATGCTCCAAGGAACTGTATAGGAAAAACGTAGCATGTTTGCTTATGAAAAGTTTGTAACAATAAGTTTGCTTAAGAAATCAACAGCAATAATTAAGAGTTTGAATGATTCGGTAATAATTTGAACTAAAAGATTATTGAAGAATTGTGACTTTTTTGGTTTTGCTGTTTAGCGGCTTTTTTTTAGCATATGACAAACCGCATAGGTGGAAGAGTATATACGGAGGAAGAAGAGCCCAGAAAAACAACGAAAAAAAATACAACAAGAAAAGCTACTGGCAATCTTTCTTACTACCCACCTTGGTCGAGCCGAGATCCGAAATGCAGGGTCTTGTTCTATTTAACTCTGAACTACACTCGTGTACTGACAAAACGTAAGGAGGATAATTTAGGCTTTCTTTAAAAAATTTTATTTGGAAAGTAAATAAGTTCATTTTAAGTGATGGACCATAACATAAAGTTTGGTTTGAAAAGATAATTTATCCTCAAGGGTAATTACAAAGTACAAACACTGTCTGGTTATAAAGCACAAACAAGGTCTGATTAACCTAACACGATCAGTAGGTTAGAAAATTCAATCTCCGTATTAATTAAATCCTTGCTTTCTAATCACGTTATGTTATCGACGTTTTTTTTTTTCATGCACACCAATTCATTCACCTGCTGGTCCAGACATTATATGAAACTGACACTTTCCGATAATGATACAGTTTTAAAGAAATCCGAAAATTGCTATGACCAACCGAAATTGTACACAAATAAAAGATCGAGAAATAATGATACACCCATCCTTAACATTATCATTTAAAAATAAAAAAATTATTATCTGGGTAAATATATAGATTTGATTCGGGTCAAAACAATTCAGATATAGTTTAATTCCTCGGTTGTTTTTTTTTAAAATTTAATAATTAATCTGAATCAAATCCATCAATGAATAAAAGTAAATAATAAATCTGTCATTGTGCAAATTATGATTTGGAAAGCAAAATTAACTGTTTTGATGTATATCTCTTGCGATGTTTATAGCTGTTTTCATGTTAACAAATACATACAGAGTGATATGTGATCCGTATAATTTCTCGATGGGAATTACTAACTTAATGTTACACAATATCCACTGGAAGCTTGATCCTGCACACAATGAAGAAATCTCCGCTCAGTCAAAATTGTATGCATGGACTGTTTAGTAGATACCTTTACAAAAATTTTCACCATTAACACATGAATGAATATTTATTCATACATGAAGTCAACTCCACTGAGCTGTACACGATTAAAGTAGGCTATATCAGCTTCTCTTATAAATCAAAAGCTAGGATTTAATTAGAACAATAATCCACCAATATGTCAATAAAACTCAGATTAACTTGCAAAATAATGTTTATATGTATGTTTCGTTTTTTATGGTAATATAAAATTATAATTGTATTGGTTTTTTTTATACTTCTTTTGCTTTTTACTTATCTTCTGATGAACTGTGGCGCATCAGTTAACGTTCTTTACTAGGGACCGAAAGGGTACGGGTTCGAATCCTACCATCAGCTTAGCATGAATTGGATATCGTAGCGTGTCCTTTGTTCATGGCATTTTGATCCAAATGCCTTGCAATGTAATAACCTACTTGTATTGCTGAATATCAAACCAAACCTTTCTTAGTTGAGCATGATTATTATCTTTTCTTTTGTTGAAACTGCGGAGAGTTTCCTCAGCAGCAGCAGCATTGTGAAAAAACAATCGTAATGTCAATAGATGTTGTTGATGAAGATGATGAAACAATGATTTAATTAAAATAGAGGTGGCTAAATATGCATCATTGCTTTTCCAAATTCCATTGGCTGCAATGGTTTTATTAATATTCTAGTGTAAATGATATCGCTTATTATATTATTTCCATATAATAATTTTAAAATCATTCAACAATTATTTTATTTTCGATTTAATAACGAACTAGCTTAAGTTTATGAAGAATTTGCTTTGCGTGCCAATCAGTACTATGCTACTCATGGGCCCCCAAAGCACGCTTATTCAAGTATGTGATGTATGTGCATTGGGTGCCCAGTTGTAGCGTGGCACGATGTGTAGGTAAATTGTATGAGGGTCATTAGGGGCCCAATAGTAACGTGGATTGAAGTACTAGAAATAAAACTAACTCAAGTGTATTAAATGCGTGCTTTGGGGGCCCATGAGTAACATGGTACGAAGTACTAAAAATAAAACTAGCTCAAGTGTATTAAATGCGTTCTTTGGGGACCCATGAGTAGCATGGTACGAAGTACTAAAAACTAGCTCAAATGTATTAAATGCGTGCTTTGGGGGCCCATGAGTAGCATGGTACGAAGTACTAAAATAAAACTAGCTCAAGTGTAATAAATGCGTGCTTTGGGGGCCCATGAGTAACATAGTACGAAGTACTAAAAATAAAACTAGCTCAAGTGTATTAAATGCGTGCTTTTGGGGCCCATGAGTAACATGGTACGAAGTACTAAAAGTAAAACTAGTTCAAGTGTATCAAATGCATTCTTTGGGGGCCCATGAGTAACATGGTACAAAGTACTAAAAAACTAGCTCAAGTGTATTAAATGCGTGCTTTGGGGGCCCATGAGTAGCATGGCACGAAGTACTAAAAAAAAAACTAGCTCAAGTGTATTAAATGCGTGTTTTGGGGGCCATTGAGTAACATGGTACGAAGTACTAAAAAAAACTAGCTCAAGTGTATTAAATGCGTGCTTTAGGGGCCCATGAGTTACATAGTACGAAGTACTAAAAAAAACTAGCTCAAGTGTATTAAATGCATGCTTTAGGGACCCATGAGTAACACGGTACGAAGTACTAAAATTAATACTAGCTCAAGTGTATTAAATGAGTTCTTTGGGGGCCCATGACTAGCATGGTACGAAGTACTAAAAGCTAGCTCAAGTGTATTAAATGCATATTTTGGGGGCCCATGAGTAGCATGGTACGAAGTACTAAAAAACTAGCTCAAGTGTATTAAATGCATGCTTTGGGGGCCCATGAGTAGCATGGTACGAAGTACTAAAAACTAGTTCAAGTGTATTAAATACGTGCTTTGGGGGCCCATGAGTAACATGGTACGAAGTACCAAAAAAAAAACTAGCTCTAGTGTATTAAATGCGTGCTTTGGGGGCCCATGAGTAACATGGTACGAAGTACTAAAAATAAAACTAGCTCAAGTGTATTAAATGCGTGCTTTGGGGGCCCATGAGTAACATGGTACGAAGTACTAAAAATAAAACTAGCTCAAGTGTATTAAATGCGTGCTTTAGGGGCCCATGAGTAGCATGGTACGAAGTACTAAAAAACTAGCTCAAGTGTATTAAATGCATATTTTGGGGGCCCATGAGTAGCATGGTACGAAGTACTAAAAAACTAGCTCAAGTGTATTAAATACATGCTTTGGGGGCCCATGAGTAGCATGGTACGAAGTACTAAAAACTAGCTCAAGTGTATTAAATGCGTGCTTTGGGAGCCCATGAGTAACATGGTAGGAAGTACTAAAATTAAAACTAGATCAAGTGTATTAATTGAGTTCTTTGGGGGGCCCATGAATAGCATGGTACGAAGTACTAAAAAACTAGCTCAAGTGTATTAAATGCATATTTTGGGGACCCATGAGTAGCATGGTACGAATTACTAAAAAAACTAGCTCAAGTGTATTAAATGCGTTCTTTGGGGGCCCATGAGTAATATGGTACGATATACTCACGACCTTGCTTAGGTGTATGATCTACGTTAATTGGATATCCAGGAAATAAGTGATACGGTGTAGGTGCAATAGCGGAAGATTACATGTTATTTATACTTGAAAAATTTTAAAACGGTGATAGTATTTGTGAAGCCTTTTTTATTTGTTGTTGCTTGTACATATTATAGAATCTTCCAGTTCATCATTCGAAGTATTTACAACAGGTTCATAGAAGTATTAAATGTGTGTGTGTGTGTGTGTGTGTGTGTGTGTGTGTGTGTGATTTAGCATTTTAGCGTAACTTTAATAACTTTTCAGTTATATCTCTACAATATCTAGCACTGGGGATTATTTCCGCAGGCATGTAGCATCATATCCACCTGGTCACATTATCCGGACACCAGGCCGACCAGTCTTCACTCTAACATCTTAATGCTGACTGCTTAGCGAGGCAGCTGTTAGTACAATTTTATTTATCTCTGGTAGGACTCGGCCTGCGTTAGAACTCTCGACCTCTGCTTCCGAGGCGGATGCTATAACTACAAGGCTACCGGAGCGGTCAGAAACAATGAATGATGTTTTATATTAAATACTATTGTCGAAGTAAAATGAACATAAAATGATTGGCTTCATACCTTTAAAAAATGTGTCAATCGTATTTTTATATAGACAGTTTACACATTTTTTTTGCCAATTCCATTTAACAGCAAACTCGGCATGTTTACTCACATTTTGCTCAAAAACAACATTTACGATTGTGCTATGTTCAATTTTGTAAATCGAGTGACCAGTTAGATTGTGTTTAATTACTTGAACACTATTGCATGTGCAGGTTGAAAACCGTGGCATGTGCAATGCACTTTTCAGTCCGGATAATTCGATCTCATGTACACCTCGCAGAAGACCGTATTGCACAATGTGTGTGTGTATGCAATGCATTTTAAGGTCTTTGTTTGTGTGTGTGTGTGTGCGTGAGAGAGAGAGAGAGAGAGAGAGAGAGAGAGAGAGAGAGAGAGAGAGAGAGAGAGAGAGAGAGAGAGAGAGAGAGAGAGAGAGAGAGAGAGAGAGAGAATTGTTTTAATAATACCATAATATCAGATGCATACCGCTGCTGTGGCATATTGGTTAGAGCATCCGCATCGGATGTGGTAAACCACGGGTTCGAACTCCGGCCGAGTCATACCAAACACTTTAACAATGGTACTAGCGGCTGCTTCGCTTTGCGGTCAGCAATAAAATGTTAGTGTTAGGAATTTTCACCATGGTGTCATGATAATGCGACTGGGTGGGACACGATGCTACGTGTCTGCGGCATGATGACCCAGTGCTAATCTCTAGTATAAACTGTCACGCTGCAGACAGATATGACTAAAAATTGTTAAAACTATGTTAAAATTCCAACACAAACACACACACACGCACACACATACATAAGAAGTTTTGTTTAGTTTAAAATTAATAGTTTATCAATGAATAAAATATACCAAAGATTATGGGATAATAATACACAAAAATAGGCTGAATATAATTCGCAAGCAAATTGCTCGAAATGCACCAAATGTGATGTAAAAGCGTGTTAGCATAAAATTTAAGCTGCAGTAAATTCACACATATCACATAGCATGACAATAGCAAATAATATCCGTTATTAATAATATAATAATGTATTTAAATCTCTCTAATGTGCAAATGTGTCCTTTTTGCTATCGCTAATTCTTGGGAAAAAAATAACCCTGCATTTGTGTAAATATGAGAGATTAAAATTAAATAACAAGGTATTTCCTGCTTATTTTCATTACAGAAGTACATGTTTATCTTACCTTCGCTTTTATCGTTTCCTGCGGTTGTGTGCAGTGAACGCTGAGAAGTAAGAAATACCCATCAAAAACATACTGAAGTAATTTTTCTCTGACCATGTGTCACTTTAACTTGTAACGTAAGGTCTTTGTACAGGGCTTGGTGAGATGAATCAGAACAAGTTTTCAGGTATAGGAAATGAACTTTTAGTGAGAAACATTCCGGTGTAAAAATGTGACAACAAACAAAATTAATGTCGGACAAAGAGAGGAGGAGATTGTAAATATATATATATATATATATATATATATATATATATATATATATATATATATATATATATATATATATATATATATATATATATATAGAGAGAGAGAGAGAGAGAGAGAGAGAGAGAGAGAGAGAGAGAGAGAGAGAGAGAGAGAGAGAGAGAGAGAGAGAGAGAGAGAGAGAGATCGCGGAAGTAATAAAAAAGATGCATTGGAAAAAAGAAATATCAGATTAGTTGCTTCCAGCTGTGTCACCACCGGCTTTTTCATTGCATTATTCAAAGTTATGTCAATTAAAGAAGTACTGAGGTTGTGTACAGTGTAACTGTCTAGTACTGTCTTTTTCATTCATTGTGCATGACCTATTAATCGCGAATGAACACGCACGCACACACACATACATACATACATACATACATACATACATACATACATACATACATACATACATACATACATACATACATACATACATACATACATACATACATACATACATACATACATACATACATACATATGTGTACTGGACATTGTCCTTGTTTCGTACCCTAAATGTTCATCCAGTTAGAAAGTTATTGAACCAGCGGTGCATACGGCCTTGTATACCAAATTGACTGAGTTTAGATGTCAGGCCTTGTGTCCGAACTAGGTCGAAGGCTTTTTCAAGATCTATGAAAACTGCAACTAGGTGCCTGTTTGGTTTATTTTTTGCATTGAAGTATAACTTGATGTTTGCTTCAAGGCGGGTGATTTGATCTATGGCTGATCGATGGTCCCGGAAGTCACTCTGGTTTTGCGATAGCAGGTTGTTTATGGTTAGGTGGTGTTTCAGCCGATTATTGATCATGGTTTCCAGTATTTTGCAGTGTGCTGGTTAGCGATATGGGCCTGTAGGAGGAGGCTACTTTGGTGTCTTTTCCAATTTTCGGGATTGGTATGATGTAGGGATATTTCCGGTGGTCAAGATGTGGTTAATTAGGTTCAGTGTGATGAGTTGCATGTTTTCAGGGAGTTGTTGGTAGAAGGTGTAGCTGATGTTATCATCCCCTGGGGCTGTTTGTTGTTTACCCCCGATAGCTTTTGTCCATTCATATACGGTAAAATAGTCGTTAAGCGGAGTCTCATTGTGTACGTCCATGGCACTTTGATCTGTGAACAGATGTGGGTAATTGGACTCTAGCTGTTGTTTTGGGGTTGGGAATTCGGGAAGGTGTTTATTGTAACTGCTGTCCTGTTCGAAATGATTGGCCAGTTGCTCTGCTGTTTCAAATTTAGTAGTAGCACCGGACAGTGAGAGAGGGGTTTTAGTTGCTTTGCCTTGTATGGCTTTGATCTTGTTCCAGACTTCCTTCGTCGTTGATTTGTTTGTTAAGGTGGAGCAAAATCCCCTCCAGGAGTTTGTTTTGGCTGTTTTGAGGATCCGTTTTGCTGTTTCAAGGTGTTTATACGTTTGGAGATCAGCTGATTTTTTTGGTAAGCTTTAATTTGTTTAGGGCTTGTCGATTTAGCTTTAATGCCATCTTGCAGTTTTCCTTCCACCACGGTAGTTTGTGTTGTTTACCTTTTCCAGTGGTCTTGGGAACAGATTGTTGTGCGGCCTGGTATATTTCTCAGATTATGTTGTCATGGTAGGTGTTGGTGTCTGTATGTTCGAGCTCCTTGGAGTGTATGTGGCTTAGTAATTCTTGGTAGATTTCCCAGTTAGCTTTCTTTAGTACCCACTTGGGGATGGTTTGTGTGGACTCTTGGGTTCTGGATAAAGCCAGTTTAAGATGAATGGGATACTGATCGCTACCAATGGTGCTGTTTTGTACGACTTCTCATGTAGTTTGTTGTGGGTAGTGAGGGAGAGGTCTATAGCAATCATGTTTCCGGTGTGCACATTTATTCTGGTCGATGTACCTGTGTTAAGTATTATTAGATTGCGTTTTTTTAAGGACGTTGTGTAGTTGTCTACTCCTTTTGTTGGTGGACTCACTGCCCCAGTGGTGGGTGGTAGATGTTGTAAAGGTGGATTTGCTGTTGGTTGATGGCGATTTTAGTGCCTTGGTACTCGAGGCTGCTAGCGTTGTCTGTGGGTATGTCTTCGATTGCCTGGTTATCTGACAGGGAGTTGTGGAAATATGTTACTAGGCCTCCTCCACTGAGGCAAGTTGTGCGGTGTTTGATATATGATACGTCATATTCTTGTAGTTTATATGGTTTAGTGCAGTGATGTTTGAGTCTCGTTTCTTGCAGGCAAATCAGGTCTGGTTTGTTCTTTATATCTTGTAGTGTGGCCGCAAGTTCTAGATGGTTGATATATAGGCTTCGACAGTTCCAATATCAGATCAGTAGATGAGTTTTGTTTTCTTGGTAGTGTGGAGTGGTGTGTTGTTGCTTTACAGTTTTGGGTGTGATTTTGTTCGTTGTTGGTAGTGTATATTAGATTGGTTTGTATGTGCAGGAGATGTGTGGTCGGAGTGAGACATTTATGCCCGCTAGTTGGGTTATTTTCATGTAAGCCTTGGTTTGCGATTTGGAGGTGCAATGTATAATGAGGTATGGTTTCCTAGGCCTTATGATTGTAAATTCCGCTTCATATTGACTTAGGAGGGCTTGGGTAATGGAGAATGTGTTGATTGTAAGAATGGTGTCATAGTTGCTGGTGAGGTATAGTGTGAGATAATTTGGGTGAAATTTCCTTGATTGGCTATTTTGTCTTCCTATTATTTCTGCTTGGATTGTATGCGATATTTTTAAGGTAGGGGAGCTTACGATGTGTTCTTGGTATACATCTGGTTGTTTCCCTGGAGTTAAATGGGTGTGGTTGCTCGGGTGTAATGAGTAGGGGTGGGTGGTGCAGCATTTGCTAGGATATGGCTGGTCGCTAGAAATAGGCTTTGCCATTGATGTAGATGCAGTTGAATGTGCTCTTTTCCGTCCGGTGGTGGGTGATATTGGTGTAGGAGGTAGGTGTGGGGTGGTTGAGTTGTTTCGCTCTTCACTCTTTAATGTTGGTGTGACTGCCTGTGTTGGTAATTGCGGTGTTGGGTGTATTGTCTGACGTTTTTGGTGGTTTGTTGGTGATCGGACAATGCCGTGTTCATTTTGGTCGTTTTCTTGGGCTTTGATCTCTTTCTTTTTGGAGGACCTTTAATTGGTTGTTTGCCTTTTGGTCCAACGGCCTGTTCCTCGTACTTGGTGTAAGTGAAATTAGGTATCAGTGGAGATTGGGGTTTAGTACGTTTGTCCTCTATTTGGTTGGGTTGTTGATTTCTGATGGTTTGTATCATGGTAGAGATGGCTGTGTCGCTGGGGCGTTTGGATGGGTCAGCTATTTGTAAGTTATGTGAGGCAGGTTTCTCGCGATTGGTGGTTTGGTGGGGCTAACTGGAACATTTAGATTATTGTCGCGTACTGCCTACGGCATTAGTGAGACTGGTTGTGGCCCCAGGCTAGTCGTATGCCCCTTTAAGAGGGCGCTTGGACCCGAGCTGGGCCTTTCTGGAAGTTTCCAATCGAACGCATTACATCGCTCTCAAATTTCAGACCCGCAACCAGGTCTCCTAACCGCGTCGCCGTCCCCACACCATAAGTCACCGAGTTTTATCCTACCTAACTTTATTTCAGTTAGACAGGTTATCTGATCAAATTGTGTCCGGTTTTGCTTACGCGATTCCTTATGCCAATGTTGTGTTAGCCACCTTTGCAATTTTTCGAGTGCCTCTGAGTTATGATTTTTGAATATATTAATGTTTGAATTTTGTGTACTTGGCGTACTTATAAGGGCCTAAAATTTCATTCAATCTGTTGGGTTGATGTCACTCATTGTGCTTTTTACCACCGCATAATTTGTTTTTTTTTTTTTTAAATTTTGACCGCCTTTCCAAAGGGTCATGTTTTTTCAAGGGTCTTCAATGCCAAAGTGAAGACTGAGTTATGGTATATTATGCTTGACAGTTGGCCGCGCAGCCCCGTACTGTCCCTCTCTACAGAGCTTGTTCGTTTCCGGGAGGGGATTATAGGACAGCAGGGGGAAGGAGGTTAGTCCTGGACTATCCCTTACCTTTGAAGCGATGCCAAACACCTTATAGGGTGTTTTGTGTGTGACTGTGTGGGTGGGGGTTTGTGTGGACAGCCGGCAGAGCTTCCTAAACTGTCCGTTATTTGAGGTTTAGGCAGTTATTGAACAGTAACATCTTTTCATAATGTCAATGAAAGTCACAAATAGTTTCATACTGGCAGTTGTTGTTTATGTTCATCTATGAGAACACTTCTCTAGATGAAGAAGGTCAAACTACAATAAATTTGTAGCTGTGATGAAGCTGCTGATCTCCTGTGGCTATGAAAGTTAGTATAACTTTCATATGGGATGTTGTAGTAGATGTTGTTCTCCCAGCTGTATTTTTCTTGCTTGCTGTAGGGTTTCTTTTGAGACTGTTCCTCTTGTAGATGTCGTCTTGTATTTCTTCCAGGTTTATGTTCTTCTGGTGATTCATCTCCAAGTAAATTGTCATAAAGTCCGTTGGATAGTTATAATCAGTTATCCGTAATTGAATATATTAATTAATTAAATACTATACTTCTTACAGCTATTAATAAATATTTTCCTAATCACATTTTTAATATTAAAGTTATTATTAGTTTAGTCTAAGTTTATTGTTATGGTTATTAATAAGCTTTCGATGATTGAAGCAATATTAATTAGGATTTTATATAAAGTAGAGTTATGGATTGTGGCTAGTTTAATTTATTATATTATGCATATTTATTATTATTGATTTTTGTGCATGCCCTAATGATTTAAATTCTGATTGGCTGGTCTGAGGTAATTTGGTCGTGAATCTGCACAAAGTGTTATGGGGAAACACCTCCATGGAACGGTCACTGGGTAACGTTAAGTAAAATTGTTTGTTCATAATTACACAGTTCTTGTGTCCGATGAGTCGCTGGAAGTCAGAGGAGTGTCTTAAAGAGGATCGTTAGGGTGACTGTTAGAACTCACGTTGGACACAAGATTTCAGTTGTTGTTTCCGTTAGAGGAATGTTTTAGAGACGGATTGGGAAGAAGTTAATCAATGCAACTACTGAGTAAAATGGTCCACAAGTGTTTGTCTCCTTGTTGCAAACTTGTTAGCAATAATCGCACCGATGACACAATACATCCATAAAGATTTGGCAGAAAAAGACGATTTGTGTTTTAGGCACACGTTCTCCACACCACTCCCACAAGGGTTGCTTTTGTAGATCTTGCAGAGAAGAACTGGCGTAAAGTGTGGTCACTGTAGGAGCTGAGGCTGTGTTGAAGGGCGTGACGGTCACTTCTTTTGATAGTCGATTATTTGATTTGAGGCAAAACTTGACGGATTTCCTTTCCAAAGTACTTGGACTTCTTTGACACGGCGTTTTCCCACTTTTCGTGTTCTTCGATCGAGAATGCTTTCTATTTCGTACACGTCGTCTTCTTATTTGGTCACACTTTGTAAATCGGGTAAGTAAAACGTTCATTTTAACACTTCCCACTTCATGTCTTCTAATTTATAGACAGGACAATAACGACTATGCACTCGTTCTGTGACACGAAACAGTCCTGTGGTCCAATTGGGTAACATTTGTCGAAAGTACGGTTGGTTTTACCAATGCGTACCTAATCTCCTGTGGCTAACATTTCATCTTTCTTGGGGATAGTGAATGACGGGGAATTACCAAACAGGACCTCGAAGACGGTCACTTCGTTGTCGGGAGTCACTTCATGAGGGGCACGTCCAATGCCCCGATAGTAAGATTGGATGTACGATTAAACGAGGTGTGGCAAGACGTCGATGTACTTCAGAGTGTGTTGATGCGTAAAATATGTCCACCTGCGTTCTTTCAACGAGCGTTGTAAACGTTCCACGACGATGGCTTTGGTTTCGGGATTCTCAATGATAAAAAAATGAATGTTACGTTTCTTCAAGCTTGGTTTATAAATTCGGTGCCTTTGTCAGTTTGCCATCGAAGAGGGTGACCACCAGTTTGTTCCAATACCAGTTTCAGGGCTTGCATTATATCTCTGCTTGATTTGGAAGTCAAAAGCACGACCCAAGCAAATTTGAAAAAGACGTCGATGACTTCCGTTTTGGGTAAACACGGGCGTTGTGACATTTTACCACACAGACAATTCAACGTCATTTTGACAAACGATCGCCATCATTCGTTTTTATCGATGTGGTCTAAGTGATGTCTTCCTGCTCCAAGTATTTCTCTTTGATTTTGTTTTGGTCTTCGGGAGTGTGACACCAGGAAGGATATCCACTGGTTTCTTGTTTTAGTTTCATAAATCAGTCACGTGGTGTGCGAAAATGCCTTTTAAGTCTCGTCGCCCTTTTGGTATTTTTCTGTCTTTGGAAAATGGTACATTTTGTACATTTCTAACAGTTTGTATTCCAAGTCTAGAGAATTAAACATTTCCATGTTAACACACGTTCCCGTCAAGAAGCGTTCTACCCTAGTGTGCTGACAAGGGTGGTCTGTGTTGCACATTTCAGAACAAGTACTACAAAAGGAAAATATCAGTTGTCTTGGTAATGATGTGGTAACACGGGATGGTACAAGTACGTGGGAAGCAAGACTTTAATCTTGATCAAACCTTCGTACTGTTGAGTATTGTTCACGTCGATGTGTTTGGTTACCAATCGTAAGTGCCCAACGGGAAAGCGACAATATCTGCACACATATGGATACAGTGAACACATATCCAAGTATTTCACTTCTTCTCCTTATCAGCTTGGTACAGCAAACAGGTGACATTCGTCCGTCCTCCGTATAAACTGTCCCGTGGGTTGAGAGGGTCCACTTAACTTGCAACTTTCCAAGATGTGCTTAAACTCGGGATCGGTTTTAATCGCTGATCGTACCAGTGTTCCCACATTTCTATCACCTTAGTATCCTTGATCTTCTAACTTCAGGCGAAGTTGACAAATGGCCTGGTACAACTCTTCCATGATCTGTTGTACAAACCGATTTGTAATGTTACGCTGAGGGTAGCAGAATGGACATCCAAAAAATAAGCACCCGTTAAACTCAGACACGATCTTTGGGTTTTCTAAGTCCCATACATATAATAAAAACATTTCGATGGATTTTTCGCTTTCTCCGTTGCAATCATGTTTGATCCATTTGTCTTCCTTGTCCCACAAGTAATGTAACCAGCGTAGTGCTTTGACTGAGTATTGACTTTTGACAAAATTAGTTGTTTGAGGACTGGTCACAGCTAGCGTGTTTTCAGGCATGAATCGTTGGCGGTACACTAAGGAACACGCTTTGGCAATGGTGCAAGCTTCTTTCAAAGAATCGATCCCTCAGTTTTCGATGGACAATTCTCGAAATTTTCCAAAGCAACGCCGTAAAATGTCTACGTCGGAACCAGGTTATTTTAACATTTTTTCATGAATATCGAAAGGGTCCAAGGTGTGACTCTGGTCCCATGCGTAGAAAGCTTCTCGTTGTTCGGTACGCATATTGTCGGGGTCGTAGTAGTGAATCTCAGATAAATGGTGTGAAACGGAGTGTTGATTGGCTTAAGTATTGAAAAAGTGTGGGAAAAAATCCTTTGATCATTTCTGTCACTCCAAACGTTTTAGGCATACGACTTAAAGGCATGGCTAAGCAAGTCATCGAATATTTAAACTGCACTTGACCCACTTGCATGGAAACGATTTTGGCTCCATTCAAGGTCACTTTAGGACGTTCGGCACCTTGTTCCGTATAGTATCTCAACAAAAACTGTCCATCGTATCCGGAGAAAGTGTGAGCCATCACCGTGGCATAGCGATTACAATCTCAGTAATGTTCGATATCTTCCATGTTCCACGTCTCGTCAATAGGGTCTAAGACGCTTTGGACCAAATCGGCCAATGTGTTCCATCTCCGAAAGATGTTTTTCACGACCTCCAGGAATCTTGCTTCAGTGAGGGCAATGAGCAAAGATAGGTTCTTGGATGCACTTCTCAAACGCTGGGTGAGCCACACAGAAATTAGGAATGTGAATTCCAGTCTCTTGCATGTATTATATGTCAAAAAAAGATGAAATTGCCTTTCTTCTGATCATCTTCTCCTTTGTCATGTTAAGTATGGTATTTCTTAATGTAGCTTTGGTGTTCCAAGAACACGATTTGACGACAAATGTGACATCTCTTCTTTTCAGAACAGACGTGCACTTTAGCATTGTTGGTAAGGATACCTTGTCCACCAGTATGGCACAATCTCAGGAGTTGACAAGAACATTTCCACTGTGTGCCTTGTGCCTTCAGATGTTGTTGGTAATAAGTTGGACGGACAAACGTACTCTGACATGATGGGCAATGCACTTGTTCTCATCCTTCGTCCAGACAGGGTTAGGAGGCCAAATATCTTGAGCATTTCGATCCGCAATGCTTATGCTGCTCTCGATTGTTATAGCCATAGTCACATTTCTCACAGTAATAAATGTATGACTGGAATGCAGTGATACTGGTTGTAAATACTTATTTCTAATGTTACGATGAGGGTAGCAGATAGGACATCCGTGAAATAAGGAGATGGCATTAAAATGTTCATCGTGATGATAGATGTGAATGTATTTTCCGTCTTTGAAATCCAAGACACCTTCAAGTTTTGCATTTCAGGAATGCCACATCACGTGTCTTTAGCTATTCCCGCTTGCTGTAACAGGAGTTCTGCCTCTCATCGTTGTTTGGCTCGGTTAGATTGTCGAATAGTTTTCCAGGCTCTTTCCATTCTACCGTGTCGTTCTTGTTGGCATACGTTTGTCCCACCACGATGGCACGGGCTAAACAAATAATGTCTTGTGGGTTGTTAATTTGGACGAGGCTTTTTGTGATGCAAAGATTGTCTACCAATAACACTCTTTTGCCACGTCCTGTCCCTTGGGGAAGAGACACATGGGGCATGAACATTGTCGCTTTTCCGTCGGTGATGTGAAACTAGTCATCGGATTTCTGTACGTGTTGAATTTTGTTTATGACTTTAGAAGGTGTCAATTCTGCTGCGATGTTATACGGGAGACTTCAAATGTTATACTCGATGCAAACGGGAGACTTCAAATTATCGTAATGAATGGAGAGAGAGAGAGAGAGAGAGAGAGAGAGAGAGAGAGAGAGAGAGAGAGAGAGAGAGAGAGAGAGAGAGAGAGAGAGAGAGAGAGAGAGAGAGAGAGAGAGAGAGAGTGTGAGAGAGAGAGAGAGAGAGAGAGAGAGAGAGAGAGAGAGAGAGAGAGAGAGAGAGAGAGAATTTTAGTCTTTAGAAATTAGTATTGCTAATTAGGCAGAATAATGACTTAGATCAACTATAAATATATTAAAGTATTTTAATTACCTCTTGGTGGTTTGTCATTTCGCTTAGTTTTAATTCCACGCTAATTTCTATACTCCAAAATATGAATGCCTTTGAGTTCATGTTCAATGTACAAAAAACTAACCGTGTTTGTTGAGCACTACTTTCTTCATAAGAATCAGCTTTCATGTTTAATTCGTAAGTGTGTCTTATATTGATTTAATAAATATGAATAAAATATAAACTCAGAAAGAAAACAATCAACTTATCAATTTACATATGTGATTGCGAAGAACAAAAAAAAAAGCATAAGAACTATATTTAGTAGCGGACACGCTCGCAGGGATGAGTTCATTTACTCCGTCAATATATAGTTGCCTGGAGCATACTGTAACACCGTTCAAAGGGCAAATATGTGTATTGTATGTGATAAATTAAATATATACATAGTATGTACGCTGTATCAGTGATATACAACTTGTTTCCTTTTAAGGAAAAAATTATACATCTAGTGGTATATCATTAATAGAGTGTACACACACGCACAAGCACACACATATAGTTATGTATAGGCTCGTACAAATGTAGCAAAAAGAGTGAAGCCAACAAGCTTTGTAAATTTAACAAAAATGATTTTTTTTTCATAGAAAGCAATGTAAAAATAAGAAATAAGGACTTAATTTTTGTGAATATAATCTAAAATTTAATTCTAGCATTGAAAAATACAAGTCCTATCACTAGTTGATTCAAAGTTGTAATCTCGATGAAATTCCAATATGGAGTCGATCTCGTCAGATCAGGTTGTTGTACTAATGAAAACAGATCCTTGACTGAATTGCAGCTTATAATGTTTCGCTTAAAATTCCATAATACATTTACACAAAATATCTTTCTCCCAGAACTTTTAAAAATAATAAAAACTTGTGTAGTTTTCTGGAGATTAAATTATTAAATTCCCCAAAATAGGTGAACTTTAAACAATCTGGATTCAATGATAAAGCACCTTGATCTCTGAGGTGTAAAATACGACTGAATAATATACTACCAAATAGCATTTTCAGCCTTGATTTTAGATCATATGGTAACTCATGTGATAGGCCACGTGACCACTATTTTGAACAGCGCAGTAAAAAATAATGCCATTTAGCACGTAGTTAGAATAGCACCATCTAAGAATTAATGAATTTAAAAGTAAGACCGTTTACGTCAGAGCTAATACGTAGGCTGCAGATGACCATGGCAATCGCCAATCGTTTTCTCGTAGGGTTCGCAAAATCTATAGCTAAAGTGAGCAACGATTACACTCTAATCAGATAAAGTGAATTTTCCAAAAAGAGATTAAAATCCAATGAAAATTATCATTACAATACAATGTAATGAAACAAAACATATCTATATATATATATATATATATATATATATATATATATATATATATATATATATATATATATATATATATATATATATATTTTACAAAAACTAACACAAGCAATTTAGTTACAGATTTGTAACAATGTATGTGTGTGCGTGTTTGTATGAGTGTCTTTGTGAGTGTGTTCGTCTTAGTGAAAATTTATAAAATGGAAATAATTAAGTTAAGACGTAAATGTTTATATTGGCTTAACACATGTTTCAACACAATATAGGCTATATATGGCGGCCAGTATACCTGCTTGAGCAAGTATCCGGGAACGTCCCTTTTAGAACCACCGACCCACGGGAGCGTACTAGCAAACATTTTCACGTACCAACACTGGTCTAGCCCAAGACTTTAACCCACGCGGACAGAAGTCAGAAGGCAGGCGGTATACCACCAGGGACCGGTATACCACAAGGGATAGATATACCAGAAGGGAGCGGTATACCAACAGGGACCGGCATACTAGAAGGGAGCAATATACCACCAGGGACCGGTATACCACCAGGGATAAATATACAAGAAGGGACAGGTATACCACCAGGGACCAGTATACCAGCAGGGACAGATATACCAAATTTGACCTTCTAAAAGTATTTTGGCAAATTCCACTTACGGAAAGAGCGAAATAAATTTCGGCCTTTGTGACTCCAGATGGACTCTACCAGTACAAGGTAATGCCGTTTGGGAAGGGTTCTCCAAGTATATTTTAACGTTTGATGAATATGATTACTTCCGGTCTAGATAATTGTGACGCTTATATTGATGACGTCATTATTTACAACAACACATGAAAAGGACATCTAGCCACGATTCAGAAATTCTTCGAAAGACTCACTGATGCTAATTTGAAAATCAAGTTATCTAAATGTGAGTTCTGCCTTGCTTGTGTAACTTTCTTAGGACATATTATGGGACATGGTCAAGTCAAACCTGTTGATGCAAAGGTGAAGGCTATCTCTGATTTTCCTGTGCTTATCAGTAAAAAACAATTAATGCGATTTTTCGGTATGGCCGGATACTATCGAAAGTTTTGTTCAAATTTTTCCAATATTGCTGAACCTCTGACAAATTTGTTAAGTAAGATAAATAAGTTTCTCTTGACCGAAAAACGTCAGGAAGCTTTTTATAGGTTAAAATCAATGCTGAAAAGTGCGCTAGTTCTAACAGCTACAAATTTCAATCAGTCTTTTAAATTGTCTGTGGATGCAAGTGATGTTGGGAATACCGTAATGGCATAGATCACCCAGTGTGCTATTTCTCCAAGAAATTAAATAGGCGCCAAAGAAATTGCTCAACTATCGAGAAGGAATGTTTAGCTTTAATTTTGGCATTGCAACATTTTGAGGTTTACTTTAGCTCGGCTCCTTCTCGGTTTTTGTGCATAGTGACAACAACACCCTTACTTTCATCGACAAGATGAAAAATAAAAACCAAAGATTATTAAGGCGGAATTTGTTTTTGCAAGAGTATAATCTGAACATCAGACACATCAAGAAAAGGACAATTTGATTGCAGATATACTTTCCCGTGTATAGAAATATTATTTCATGCATACATTATATTATTCATAAGAATTTTCTTATGTAATATTCTTTACCGCATGTATAAATTCGTGATGGTAAAAAAGAAAGCTTTTTTATATAAATCTTTCTTTTTTCTTTATAGGGAAAGTGTTACGTATATGTGATTATATTGCTTGTGTGTAAGGTTTAAAATTCTTTTTATTTCTTTTTGTTACATTGTATTTAATTGCATTGAATAGTTGTCTCAGATTCTGGATTCTACTTTTAGTAGTGAGATTTAATTTTAGCAGAAGTTTTGTTTATTTAAGACGAAATGGTAACATGTGAGGGTTGGCATTTAGTTCGCCTTACCTTGGTAACGAATCAACGGGAAGTTAAAATGATTGGTCAGCATCACGGACATACTTTATCCAATGTTTACATTGTTTGTTTAAGGAAATAAATTGTTTTTTTTTTAAATTTACAAAGCTTATTGGCTTTCACTCTTTTCTTTGTTACTGAGTACGAGCCATGGTCACGTAACAATATATGTATATGTATGTATGTATGTATGTATGTATGTATGTATGTATGTATGTATGTATGTATGTATGTATGTATGTATGTATGTATGTGTGTGTGTGTGTGTGTGTGTGTGTGTGTGTGTGTGTGTGTGTGTGTATGTATGTATGTATGTATGTATGTATGTATGTATGTATGTATGCATGCATGCATGCATGCATGCATGCATGCATGTACGCACGCACGTACGCACGTACATACGTATGTACGTATGTAAGTATATGTGTGTGTAACACCGTATCCCGGCTACATTATTTTTGGTTTCTCCTGTCTAGCTTTTGATTAGATAGAAAAATACAAAATCGTATATAATCAACATTGAAAGTAGTTATTTGAAAGTTACATTTATTACAAGAGCAGGTGAACATGTAATTACTGAACGGCAATACAGTTATATATATACATAAACATTTAAGAATTAATACCCGCCTTGTGTAAACCACAGAATCACATAAGACAAAGGAGAGCGACACCAGTGGGAGAAGGTGAAATGGAGCTTTAAATATAAATGTTCGTTCTCTCTCTCTCTCTCTCTCTCTCTCTCTCTCTCTCTCTCTCTCTCTCTCTCTCTCTCTCTCTCTCTCTCTCTCTCTCTCACACACACACACACACACACACACACACACACACCGTGGATTTAAGAATATATTCATAACGATTTATATTACACAGAATGCACGTTATGGAAGTTCACTTGAGAGTTGCTTTAATCGGGGCGGTGATAAAGGTGGAGTATTAACCTTAAGGTGCTGAAGGTGATGAGTATCGTAAGGTGAAGGTCAACGCGAGTTCGCCTTCTAACGAAGATTAAGAGTGACGGTTTAGTTGTGACTTAACGTTAATCTATTAATATACAGTTCCTCAGGGAATAATATATATATATTTCCCAGAATTATGTAGATTATAATGATCTCTAACCTTCACTTACATAAGTTAATCGCGGTGTTAGTTCACCGAAGGTGATATCATATCAACCAATACAGTAGCAAACGTCACCGCATGAATAATAAATATATTGTTGAATTCCCCGTTATGTCAAGCAAACATATCAAGTTTCATTAGGTACTAACCATTGCAACTTGACTATACTTATCTAACATAACTTGAGACATTAAAGAATGGATGAAATGGTTACGTCACCCGATGCTTTACTTCCTGTTGGCACAATTCCCTCCAGTCCAAACACCAGGCTGGTAAGGTTGGGATGTGACACCCTGTTTTTCTAAAGAGTTTCCCCTTTTTTGTATTTCTGTTCTCTTTACTTGTCTTATGTTTTTTCTTGTTCAATTTTGCAAGTTTGCCTTTGTTTTGTTTTATAATTTGTTTTGCAAGTTTGATTAACCCATATAGCTTAGGCGATCATGTATTACCTCCCCTTTGCCTGGGCTGGCAGTGGGTCTTGTTTACATTTTCTCCTTTGCTTAAACTTAGGGTCGAACTCTTTTCCCCGTGGACTATATATCCTAGGGGCCTTTTCCTTCCCTTTCTATTTATTTTTTCAGTGATACTAACTTTGCCTAGAGTAAAACTTTTTGTCCTTGATGTGTGCTTTTTGCTGTGGCTTGTATTGTACATGTTTATATTAGGACGGCTCTACATCATATCTTCAGTTTCCCTTAAAACCCCCGTTTTTGTGTTTTTGCTGTCGAGTGCGTGAAAGTGTGTATTCCTATGTGTACTGTTGTTGTATACGCCTTTTAGTTTTAATTGTAGAATGCCGTGGCATCATTTTTGGGTTTGGTGGGGTGGGGGGTGCAAGAAAAAAATAAAGGGTGGGGGTAGGGTCATCTTGCTATGAGGAGTGTTTATTAGGTTTCCGATTCGGTTTTATTTGAGGGACTCCTTGGCGTCCCGGTTAGTCACTGTGCTGGGCTCCTTGCTGGGCCTGTCCGTGTTGTCAGGGTTTCCTGAAAAGCGCACTATGCATTCTCTCCTTTTGGACACAGCCTCGCCTTCCCCCTTTGTAAAGTAGAGAAGAAAAGATGTATTAAGAAACCGTTTCTCTTTGTGCGTATAACGTGTATGACAGGCAAGAAAAACTTTTATTCATTAGATTAGATCCTTGCCATTTGTTGTTGTTATTTTTTCCAAATCAAAATAATCTTTATACCTTATCTCTGCACGGTTTGAGTGTTTCTTAACTTCCGTCTGTTCCCAACGCTGGACAAAATGACAGTGAAGCTCGAAATTACATGTACGTGTGCTATTTGTACACAAATGTTATGTGACCAATAGAAAATCAGATTCCATAGCGCTGGCTGACCAAATCTAACTTAATAGGCTGTCACGTGCATACTAGTCAACCCAGCTAATCTAACGTGCTGCCCTGTGCGACTCAAGTCAACCTAACTTAATAGACTGCCCTGTACATACAAGTCAATCTAGCTAACTTATGAGGCTGTTGTGCGTACAAGTCAATCCAGGTCGTTACCTTTCTAGCTAACGTAGAAAATGTAGATAGAAAAAATCTACCTCCATGTGCAAGGTGATATAAACCATTCTAAATGTGCATATGGAATCTAAAATATTTCATCTCAGTATTTATTTGTAGTTAGCATAGTTGTAAAATATTATAGGTTGTTCTATGTGCAAATTAGTTATTACATTGTTCTTTATAATACCTTTATAACTAATTGCATATCTCGTACAAAAAATGCAAACAACACCATGGCGTGCACTTTAAATGAAACATGATACCATTGCAATGTCTGGACAACATTGAGCTTTGTTGAAAATCTGTTTATCTATTAGCATGAACACCTTTTTCAAGTTTTATTAAATATTCTCTTTGGGTTTTTTTCTTTGTGTGTATGTGTATGTGTGTGTGTGTGTGTGTGTGTGTGTGAGTGTGTGTGTGTGTGTGTGTGTGAACTATTCGTTCCAAATTCGTGAAAATGTATCAGCTACGCCTAGGCAAATGAGGAAACGATTGCATTACCCAGAAATAGACAATGAGAACACGAATACATTTACCAAATACTCGTACTTGAACGTACTTAAATGGAGAAATAAGAACATAACTGCTTTGCAAAATACACATACTTAAATAGACGAACGAGAACACCACTGTGTTACTCAAATACTCGTACTTAAATAGACGAATGAGAACACCAATATGTTACTCAAATACTCGTACTTAAATAGACGAACGAGAACACCACTGTGTTATTCAAATACTCGTACTTAAATAGACGAATGAGAACACCACTATGTTACTCAAATACTCGTACTTAAATAGACGAATGAGAACACCACTATGTTACTCAAATACTCGTACTTAAATAGACGAATGAGGACACCACTATGTTACTCAAATACTCGTACATAAATAGACGAATGAGAACACCACTGTGTTACTCAAATACTCGTACTTAAATAGACGAATGAGAACACCGTGTTACTCAAATACTCGTACTTAAATAGACGAATGAGAACACCACTATGTTACTCAAATACTCGTACTTACATAGACGAATGAGAACACTCTGTGTTACTCAAATACTCGTACTAAAATAGACGAACGAGAACACCACTGTGTTACTCAAATACTCCTTCTTAAATAGACAAAGGAGAATACAACTGCAATACCAAAACCTGCGTTTTTATTTATTTTTTATAGGTATTAATTTGTGTGCTTCGGCGAAAAATAAATGAAAACAAACTCTTTTCATTTGCATGTTTTCTCGTGGATTAAATATGAAATTTTGTTGTCACTGCTGTGGTTCTGCAGCAAGCACACAATACACAAAAATTGGTAACCCTTGAAAATTGCGAATTCACTGAACTTGAGTATTTTTATACTCTTTCTAGTATCTGTGAGTAATTACTAAAGAGTTGCTGATAAATGTATACCTTTCAGCTGTATGCCTTTCAGCTTTGTGTCTTTCAGCTGTGTTTATCTGATAGCAGTGCATAAGCCTATGCTTGTGAATAACATAAACAGAATAGAGGCTCTGAAGGGTGAAAAATGATATCATTACATGTACATTTGTTTTGTGGCTATTTCCTGTGGAGAAAACCCACGGGTACTCTACTATGTTTCATATAACGACTAAATGTGCTCATATCAGGGTCGGATAGGTTAGATGTTGGGGGTGGGGTGGTTTCCTCTTACGGGCACCAAAGCAAACTTCTGTGTATTTATTTCCTCGAAGTGTGCGTAATACCCAATGAATATGCGCAAGAACAAAACGATGGTGACATTTTAAGTGACAATAATATTCCTGACTTACGGACATGTAGACGGACGGACGGAGAAAGGTAAAACTTTGTTCCATAACTTATTTTAATGTCGCATTATTAAAATGGGTTATATAGGATAGGTAGCATCCCCACCTGATTAACATCTGATATGATCTAAT
The DNA here is from genome assembly GCA_016746295.1 of Potamilus streckersoni. Classification (NCBI taxonomy): domain Eukaryota; kingdom Metazoa; phylum Mollusca; class Bivalvia; order Unionida; family Unionidae; genus Potamilus; species Potamilus streckersoni. The sequence continues at coordinate 3,251,106 of JAEAOA010002352.1, read as the reverse complement.
GCCGGCTTACTTTTCTCTGAAATGGAAATCTCGAATTTTCCAATATTATTTGTACGACAACCAAGAATACTTCTTTTAAATAATTATTTTTTAAGTAAAACCTTTGTGTCTTTCAAATCAGAATCGCTCTCAATTTTGTTTTTATCATATATCAGTACTAGGTGTTTATCTTTTCTCACTTCTTTTACATCCAGTTTCAACTCTCAAAACTCTATTAGCTTCGCCATTCTCGGTTTCACCCCACCCCACCCCATCCGAACTCGATTATCTTCGCCATTCTGTTTATTGCTTACTTAAAGATATACCAGCTAAGTACCTAATATAATTTTATCCGCAGAAGCAAAATACTATTTCCATATTATTTATATCTTGTTTTAAACAAAAACGTGTACGTACTCATTAATATTGGATAGGTATTCTTTCGAACCTCTTGTGTAATTCCGTTTGTCCTATTTTTGCTCTATTAAGTGAAAAAACGTGGAGAGAGCCATTGTTGATAACCGACAGTGTATTTCTGCACGTAAGAATACCCAAATTTATCCAACGGTTGATCATCTTGCTGTGTACACAAATATATTTGTTTATCTCATTGAGGTTTACTTTCGTACATTTTGGTGTTTTTGACTAGTTTACTGTAGCATTTTAAGAACCGATGCAGGATATTACGCATATTTTGCAGCATTGGAGTATGAGAAGCACGATTAATGGATTTTGCATTAAAATTACAATCATCTGTATTGCTTTAGATAACAATGTGGAATAAGAATTTATTTAAATTATCATATAACTCTGTTTATGCTATGAGTGCAAAATATGGAGAACAAACACTTTGCCAATAAACTTTTTCTTTTCCTTAGCAGAAAACGATATGAAGAGTTCCCATTTTCACAATCGTTTAATTTCGGTTCACGTTTCTATTTATGGCAGTACAACTGCGAATTGCAAACTGTGCTTAGAGCCAGTTGGCTATGCTTAGGTTTTTGTCCAAATAAATTATATGAGTAGCTTTCCAAATAGTATTGTTTGAAATCTGAATAAACAGTATGCGCGAAACTGTCAATAATTCTAGTAACCGGTACATATATAGAATGATTGTCAACAAAATTAGTAACATGGAAACGATAGGTGCTAGGAAAAATGTCCGGGGACAAAATGTCACGGACAAAATGTCATGTAGACATAATGTCACTGGACATAATGGCAAGTACAACATGTCATGCGGACAATATGTCAGTGATACTAAAATTGGTGGGGAAAAGTAAGATGGAATAAGCAATAAAAAAAAATTCATTAATCTGTTTATTCAAATTTAGTCTAACTTTATTATAATAAGTACATCTAGCCTAATTTTAAAAAAATAACGAAGTCAAACAACATTATTGATTAAAATACGTGAAATGTCTCCTAAATAGGTGGATCTTATGATAAAATATTCAAACACATCAATAACAACCTGTGGTAAAACAAATGCCAGAGAAAGCAGTCGTTTGACGAGAAGTGCGAAATCCGGTTCATTTCTGTAACGTTCCCAGAATCCTTCCGCTTGCAATTTCCTCCAAACGTATCGACCGAAGTAAAACATTAAGCCGGTGAGTGTTGCTGCCGGGAATAAGTTCTGGAATGTTTTAATTGATGCTAGTTAGAAATCAACCTTAAATGAATCTGGATTCAGAACTGATTTCAATATCAGAATTTCTTGAAGCAGATATTGATATGCTTCTTCTGTTCTTGAAGATAGTATTGCATATTCTACCTGGAAAACTTTTCCATTAATAAAACCATGAATTGTGTATAGTTGTAATATCCATTTGAACACACTCGAAATGTTTCATCTGCACACAACTCATAATATCTGGAAAGGAATTCCAAATCATCATCAGCTGCGAAGATGTTCATGTTGTCTCTCCTAATTCGGATGAAAAGTCTGTTGTTCTGCGTCAATGCTATTTTGTCCGCGGACATTTTGTCCACATGACATTTTGTCCGTGCCATTTTGTCCAGCCACCAAATAATGTTGTGAGTTTTCTTCAAATACGGTTTAACTACGTTTTGAAAATGAGGTAAAAACTTATATCAGATGTTAGAATGAGATCGTCTTCATAATTTTTCAATTATAAACAAAACCTATCGGAAAGAATATTTCGGTAGGTTTGTAACAGCCCTGTTAATACAGTATAATGAATAAGGGCTAAGTGTCTTTCCTAAAATACACGAAAGCGGCTGAGCCAGATTTTCATAGGCGGGTACTGCATCCGCTCCCTCTACATCAAAAGTCATAAACTCCTTCAACTATGCTGCGCTGAGTGAAGATGCTTCTCGATAACGTAGCAGATGATATTCTTCCATTTTACATGGACGATGGGCAACGAGGTAGTTTTCCCAGTTGCGACCACCAAAGTTGACCATTATGAACAAGGCACATTGAACTAAAATACCTGATAAATTGCAAAATATAGATACTAACAGAAAACATGATTAGCGTTTTATTTATTATCTATTTTGTAACAATATCTTGAGATTCAATGAATTTATATCAGCTTGCAAACACGATATAAACTCAACGGTAAGTCTGCCAGCATGCCACAAATATGGCTGCTGATGACGTCATTAAAGAACTATCACCACTGACCGTGAACCTTGTATTCTGAGTCTCGCGCTCTGCTGAAAGAGATACCGCACCCACTCCCTGGATAAAATGATGGAATTGGTTTTACATAAGTGAAGTGAAATGTATGATAATGGCGAACAACGTATCAGACTATCAAATGACTATTACAAAAAATGTAAGAAATACACAAAGTGTTTAATTTAGACCATTTTGTTCGTGAAGTCACGTAGATTAAAAGTATTTATTGTGTAGGCTGGGTTTCTTATCTTAAAAATGCAGGTCGTTCACACGAAGACTTTCTTTAAACAAACAATGTTATTTCTTGATCCAACCGATGGAAGTATAAAACCCAGATAATAGACAAGTATATTGTTACCTTTTGATTTCCAAAAGAATGTTGAATACCGTAAATTATGTATGTTCTTGTTTACCGTGCTCCTCCACCCCCATTCTTATAACTCCTTCTCTTCCCTGCAAGTAATCCGTAAAATATGTCCATGATCGCAAATATAACGCGCATGTCTACAAAGACAAACAAGTCCCATGCATGAATGCATATTGATACGCGCCATCCTCACTTATGCATAACTAAGAAATGGTTCTTATTCGGCTAGCATAAGAAGTCATTTAATTGTGGTAGAGTTGGTAAGTTTTTTATCTGAAGAATCTACTTATTGCGTCGGCTAGCAGACTCTAGCAGACTCTACTATGGCATCCTTGCATGTTTCTTCATCGTATATATTTTGTATGTTTATTAAATTGCTTCACAAATCCGTAACTAAACCAGCGCTATACTTGTGCACTCCACGATTGAAGTCGATCACAAGGAAACCATATGGGACCCGAGTGACAGCCGCGAACATATTTCAAAATTGTACCACAAAGCCTCGGTGACACACCATGTCAAAATAATGTTCGCGAAACTATGAGTGTTAATACCAGGAAATATGAACACGTTGCATTTGTCCCAGATGACTTTGGGCCCGTGGGCGTGTCGTTTGGGACACATATATGACTTCTGTGTTTTTGTGACTGCCCCGGGAAAATATTATCGCAAATTATCTTGACAGTCAACATTCTTGTTCAAATTTGTTATTTTCTGAGCCAAGGTCGTCAATCTCAGGGGTTTCATCGATAGTGGAAAAGAACTGTATAGAGGATAACGAAGTCGTCCTCGACGACGAGAGCGCTTCCGTGAGTGTCCTCAGTACATCACAACTCGGCTGATAGCGTATAACGCAAGCACACTAGCCATCGAACGATGAGCAGTTCGGAAACACGGAAGAGTTTAAATCAGTATAATCCTTGTGTGTTCGAAGTTTCACCGACGCAGAAACGTCAGTGACGAATCTTTGGTGATTCTTGAAGTTCAGCTTTGCAAACATTTCTCTTTCCTGATGTTACGCTGAATGACAATTGTTCTATAAATATCATCTTGCCTCTATATTGTGTGCGATGCTGCATGAAAACTCGTAATGCAAATTCAAATCAGGTTCTAAAATTCAATGGCAGAGCTGCAATCGCTGAAAATTGTTCATGAATCGCCATCCAGAAAGAGAACAGATACTTCGGCAACTCCAGGAAACTTTGGATGGAACGTAATGGTAATATCCTAGAGCAGGAAGAGGATGAAACGGAAGATGAAAATGATGAAATATGTTCCATCTGCATAAGAAAAAGGGACAGTAAAATCTGGATATAGTTTTATCATATGATATGATTGATGTTTTATTAAAAAAGGGACCCACATACAGATAAACAGTTCCTCGTTTCTGAAAGTATTCATCTTGAATGTCATGCCAACAATGTCTTAGTATGTGCATTATAATACTTAAACGTGTTCTCGGTATTATAGCCATTTTTCAATCCGATTGTAAAGGAACAAGTCAGTAAATGGACGTCACAAAGCCATAATCATTGACAGGACAGGAAATGTTTGATGCTGGCAGAAGCAATGCCATTCAGTGGAAGCAATAACCACTGACAGGACTGGTGAAATCAAATTCTGATAGCACCAATGCGATTCAGTGGAACCAATAACTTCTGGCAGGACTAGAGAAGTTTATGATGATGGCTGCTGAAATATCATTCAAAGGAAACAGTCAATCCTCTTAACGTGTTCATTCTCTTAAAAATTCCTTTGTACTTTATGTAACCATTTTCTAGCTGGTATACACGCTTATTTACTGACCGTTGGGCAAATTTTGAATCTTCAGGTGGCCGACTACATCAGGACTTTTTGAGGGAACGGTCTCATATTGGCAGAGAAGGCCTCTTGTAATTAAACAGGTCATTCAGCAAAATTTGGTGAATTCTCTCTTACAGACCACGAAACTAAACAAAGTAAGTTTAGAATTTCAACTCATTCACAATTAAACATGTGCTAATGTTTTTAATCAGTACTTATTTATGATTATAAGCACCCAATAGAGATGATATGTGATGTGATGTGATTATAATTTTTAACGTAGCTTTAATACTTTATTTCAGTCATATCGCTACGATGTCTGCAGTGTGGCAGTTTGTAGTGATGTCTATCATTGGGGCAACATGCAACAGACAGATAGCATGATGTCCCACCCAGTCACATTATCCTGACACCAGGCCGACCAGTCCTAACACTAAAATCTTAATGCTGAGGGTCAAGTGATGCAGCTGTTAGTACCATTTTTGTAAGTCTTTTGTATGGTTGATGTTCATGTATGGAATACAAAATTCAGATGGATCTACTTTGTGTGTGTGTGTGTATGTGTGTATGGGTGTGGGTGAAGTGGATTTTTAACTTACCTTTAAGAGTCATATAGTTAAGATGTCTGCAGAGTGGCAGTTTATAGTGATGTTTAGCACTGGGGCATCATATTGAAGGCATGTGGCCTCATGTCTCACCCAGTCATATTATTCTGACCAGGCCGAATAATTCTAACACTAATCTCTTAATGCTGAGCCACTAACGAGTTAGTACAATTATTTTAAGATTTTGGTATGACTCGGTCGAAAATAATGTTAAAAACATTGATAAGATTAACATGGAAGACTAGACCACAAGGCACTAGATCAACATCAACTATAACCATTGGGCATCTATGGAAATGAAATGTGTGATGAACGGCAATGGTAACTAGTCAACGTGAATGACAACCCAACCCAGCGCAAAGTCTTACTGACCACACCATATATATATATATATATATATATATATATATATATATATATATATATATATATATATATATATATATATATATATATATATATATATATATATATATATATATATATATACAATAGAGTATTACAGACCGAAACACTCTCTCTCTCTCTCTCACACACACACACACACACACACACACGCTGACGAAATAGGGGATAGCTCAGGATCATTAGTAGTCTTACTGATCAACACCAATAGCTACTGTTCAACAGCCAAATCTACTGAATAACACCCATACATGCGGATCAAGAAAAAGTCTTACTGACCCTTAAAATTCATATCGACACTATAGTAATACGAAGATTGTGGTAGTGACTAAAACTGAACGTAATGCTAAAAGGGCACAGAGTTTAGGTGACTACGGAAGCTTAATTGTATTATAAAACAAGCAGCAAACACTAAAGATTGTACTTAAACTTGAAAACTGAACTGAAGTTTATCTGATTCTTAAAAAAAAAAAAAAAAAATTCGAAATATTCTATTAAAATGGTCTTGATTAAACGTTTTACTAAAATTCAGAAAATAAAACGGAAATTAACTAAATAAACCGGAAGCTAAAAAAATGAAGGAAATACTGCTCACAATAAAAAATGCAGTTTTCTTTATTATTATAATTTGAAAAATAAAATTAAAATGTAACAGAAAACAAAATTTAATAGCGCTCTGAAAATTCTGTATTTTAACAAATTTTCATAGTCCTGATGTTGTTTCATCGTGATGTATCAAACATTATAATTTTCCATTACCACACTCTACATTCTATATATATATATATATATATATATATATATATATATATATATATATATATATATATATATATATATATATATATATATATATATATATATATATATAATTTAATACAAACAATACTATCATACAGGTTAGAGAAATTAAACTTGTACTCTACAGAGTTTCGAACCCAGGTCCGCGAGTAATCGACACCCATCGCCTTGCCTGCTCGCACGAGCCCATATACTGTCACGACTAAACACGCACCACTTAGTCGTGACAGTATATGGGCTGGTGCGTGCAGGCAAGGGGATGGGTGCCGATTACACGCGGACCTGGGTTCGAGACTTGGTAGAGTACAAATTTAATTTCTCTAACCTGCATGATAGTATTGTTTGTATTAAACTATTATTTCTGCCCACTATTTTCAATTATCAAGATTTTGCTACAGAATCCAGGGATAGTACGTCTGTTCTGTCTGGTATATATATATATATATATATATATATATATATATATATATATATATATATATATATATATATATATATATATATATATATATATATATGTATATATGATTTGATATTGCTTGTTCTTCCTTTCATTGTGCACACATCCACACAATGCAGTTTCTTTCCTTTCTGCATATAGTTAGCAATGAAGTATCTTTCACCCTTGTACGCTCTCACTCTCTCGTGTTAGTGATGCATACGAGTCAATCAAACTTCATTTAGCTATCTGTGTCAGTCAACAACAAGAAAACCATTGTCATCGTCTGTGTGACTGCACTTATGTTTTCTCGAAATATCATTAGTGATATTTTCATAACAACAATAAGTTATGCTATACTAACTTTTTCTACTCTATGTTGCTCGCAAAGGAAAAAACGATATAAATTCGACTTGAGTCCGCGACATCCCTAAGCTTCACTTATACATTCAACGAACCAAGATACAGGAGCAACAAATTGAACAATTTTTATATAAGAGATTTTTAAAAAAATGTTGATAAAATATGCATGCAATTCAACAAGACATATGAGGAAACTCAACACAAATATTCAGGCAAAAGTCACGATACCTATAATGTATGTGATCTGTATTCAGGCACAAGTCACGATACCTATAATGTATGTGATCTGTATTCAGGCACAAGTCACGATACCTATAATGTATGTGATCTGTATTCAGGCACAAGTCACGATACCTATAATGTAAGTGATCTGTATTCAGGCACAAGTCACGATACCTATAATGTATGTGATCTGTATTCAGGCACAAGTAAAGACACCTATAATGTAAATGATCTGTATTCAGGCACAAGTCACGATACCTATAATGTATGTGATCTGTATTCAGGCACAAGTCAAGATACCTATAATGTATGTGATCTGTATTCAGGCACAAGTCAAGATACCTATAATGTATGTGATCTGTATTCAGGCACAAGTTACGATACCTATAATGTATGTGATCTGTATTCAGGCACAAGTCACGATACTTATAGTGTATGTGATCTGTATTCAGGCAAAAGTCACGATACCTATACTCTATGTGATCTGTATTCAGGCACAAGTCACGATACCTATAATGAATGTGATCTGTATTCAGGCACAAGTCACGATACCTATAATGTATGTGATCTGTATTCAGGCATAAGTCACGATACCTATAATGTATGTTCTGTATTCAGGCATAAGTCACGATACCTATAATGTATGTGATCTGTATTCAGGCACAAGTCACGATACCTATAATGTATGTGATCTGTATTCAGGCACAAGTCACAATACCAATAATGTATGTGATCTATACTCAGGCACAAGTCACGATACCTATAATGTATGTGTTCTGTATTCAGGCACAAGTCACGATACCTATAATGTATGTGTTCTGTATTCAGGCACAAGTCACGATACCTATAATGTATGTGATCTGTATTCAGGCACAAGTCACGATACCTATAATGTATGTGAACAGAAAGGAGACTATTGACATACTTTTAATATTATATTTTTATCCAGAAGCATTCTTTTTTTTTCCAGCATATCTATTTTGTTAGAATATTAACTGCAAACACAAATATAGTTAAATAATAATACTACTACTACTACTACTACTACTACTACTACTAATAATAATAATAATAATAATAATAATAATAATAATAATAATAATAATAATAATAATAATAATAATAATAATAAGAAGAAGAAGAAGAAGAAGAAGAAGAAGAAGAAGAAGAAGAAGAATTCCGATTTAATTCCATAGAAAATTAACCAACAAAATCGCTAAACATTATTAATACAACAACTAGGTAATAATACAACAACAATAATAATAATAATAATAATAATAATAATAATAATAATAATAATAATAATAATAATAATAATAATAGAATAGCAATAAGCTTTCATGTTGCTGAAAAATGGCGTTAAACCAAGAACAATAACAAAGCAACTCCCTGATGCAGCTTAATTTAGAGGTTAAAAGGTTAGTTGTTTGTATCTTGCTGCCACACTTTAGTATTATTACTACTCTACGTCTTCAACTGGATCACAGAAAGAAGTGATGTCAAAATGTTTTGCAAATTTCAGCAATTTGTTTTTAAAGTTACAAAGGAAAATGTAAGAGGAACATAAAATATCGTAAATCAATACCCAAATAATCCTAAATGTCCTATAATCTGTTTAAAATTATACGACGTTCCGAATGAATTCCAATAGTCTTAGACATCTTGATATATCACAATGATATAATCCAGAATGTCTTTCACTGAGACCTAAAAAAATCTCAAAGTAGCGTTTAAGTCAAAGAAAGGTCAATGAGCAATTTGTAATTGAAAAAAAAAATAATTCATTAAAATTATTCCTGACCACAACCACAAACTGTGATCATAGATTCCCAAAGACTGGCAAAAAAAAAAAATACGGGAACGAAATATATATCGTGGATGCTTGAAAACAAATTGCCAAGCAGAAGAACTGAACAACGAAGGGTTATTTAAAAGTGCAGAGAAAAATACAAAATTTAAATACATTATGAATACAAAATCTGAATTAGCTAATCGTAATAGTAGGTTACAAAATCCCAAATGAAATCTTATTTTCTAAGCACTGGCTGCTTTCGAATTCATTCGATAACCCTTCATGCACAAAAGTTCATTCAGTTTTGTTTAGAACTGATTTCATATTACTACTTATGTATCATTGCATATTATTCATGTAGCCACAAATAAACTACGACTGTCAGGAAATATGCACAATAAACGTATTAATAATTAATTTGAAACAAATCCATAAATTAATAAAAGTAAATAAGAAGTCTATCGTTGTGTAGATTATAATTTAGTGCGCAATTGACCGCTTTGATGTATATCAGGTGCGATGTTTACAGCTGTTTACATGTTGACAGACACTTGGTGAGCCATAGGTGATCCGTATCATGCCTTGACTTTCATGTTATTCAGTCCTCAATAACCTGTAGTATGTGTATGATAAACAATTTACCACTTTGTTCATTTTTTTTTTTTAAAAAAAACCTGGAATGACGAGCATATATTTTTTTAAATTCGCCGAAGGCATACGTGTTTGTTTCACATGAATGACGCCAGCACCACGGATCTGCGTCAGTGTTAAAATAGGCCATGCTAGTCTTCACGAATCATGTAAAACCTATAATGGAAAAAGAACAACAATCCACATATATGTAAATAAAATTTAGTTCAAGCTGCTAAATAATAGTTATGTGTTTGTTTTTTTTTTCCCTAGCAAGATACAATTTTATTGCAATAATGTTGCTTTCTTTAGTCATGTTTTATTGTTAGTTTCTGCGTGTCCTAATTATTTGTGTAAAATTGTCAAATCTCTTGTTATTAACGAGGACAACATCATCGTCATAAAAAAGAAATAATACTAATAGATGATGATGATGATGATGATGATGATGATGATGATGATGATGATGATGATGATGATGATGAAAAAACCATTAGAATTGGTCACAAGGGAGGTAAAGTAATATTAGTTTTTGATAGGAAAGAATGTTGGATGCGGGAGGTCGCGTGTTCCAATCCCATCCGAGTCATACCAAATATTTTTTAAAATGGTACTAACAGCTGCCTCGCTCGGCGCTTACTATTAAGAGGTTAGTGTTAGGACTGGTCGACCTGGTGTCAGGATAATGTGACTGAGTGAGACATCATGCTACATGTCTGCGGTATGATGCTCCATTGCTAGACATCACTTTAGCATGATGTCCCACATAGTCACATTATCCTGACACCAGGTCGACGAGTCCTAACACTAACCTATTTAATGATGATCGCTAAGCGAGGCAACTGTTAGTACAATTTTTGTAAGTCTTTGGTGTGACTCGACCGGGGATCGAATCCACGGCCTCCCTCATCCGAGTCGGATGCTCTAACCACTAGGTCACCGGAGTGGTTAGGTGGTAAAATAAGGACCTGAACTTTTTCGTTATCAACTGATTTAAGGCTCCTGGTCCCATTAGTCGCCTCTTACGTCATGCAGATGTCCAAAGGTCACAACTATAACTTCTGAGTTAGTACGCACGAACGTTGTCCCAGTCTCATGTTAAAGCAATTTTTCGTCTCTTTTGGGGATGATGATTCTTGCCTTAGGTTTAAACATTATAGCTACGATAAATAAAACTGTGACGAGGGTATATAAATTATTAAGCCAGAAACCCGTATAAACCGGGAAGGGGAGAAGAAACGTCAAATCACTCCCCAGAAAAAAAGCTCCCGACAGTCGGAGGGGTTTTAACTTTAAAAAAAACTAGCTGCACAGCACCTCTTAGACAGTAGTAGATGGTGAAATTTAGCAATCTAATAAATAAACCTCACAAACAATGTATTTTAGGAATAACACAAAACACACACCCTACTTAGCTTTAAACAGTCCAGAAAGTCGGAAACGACTTAAACCTAACACTGGCTAGAGATAATCAATCAATCCAAATGCACAATTTACACAAAGAAACCAACCAGACGATCCTACTTCAGCCATAAACTAACATTCCCTTAACATCTTACTCTTCTTCCTTCACCATCACGCTAGAAGACTTATACAAACAAATATCCCAACCTCCAGTAAACTTAGACAATTTAAAGTGGTCCTAAACCCAGACTATTAGGCCCCACCACACAAGGTGACAATTCTTGGTGCACCTAAAGCTACTAGCAACCAAAACCAACTGACCACCCCAATAATCTATGTGTATAAGGTGGTCATAGCCCAGACCATCAGGCCTACTGCATAAGGCGGTAACCAGTTTGACTTAAAATATCTCCCCACAGTAACCGGAAGCAGACCAAGAACAACCCTTCAATAAACTGGACACTGTAAGGTGGATAAAATTCCAAACCATCAGGCTCGATCGCAATGATTATAATCCTAAAACTAGCAAATCCCTCATGTAGTTATTAATGGACACATGATATTTTTTTTTAAAATATCAATTCAAAATTATTAAGAAAAAAACCCCAACAAACTTGGATCACCAAAGTCCTTCACCTCAGAGCCTTCTTCCGTCCGTGCAACAACCAGGTATAAAACCCAAGCATGCTGTGCATACAGAAAACATCGAGTGGTGGCTCCTATTTTCCACTCGATGAGTATAAAAGCAGTGTGCGGTGCGAACTTTTAAATCACATAAATGAGTGCTCGCACATTCAGATTAAGTGTCAAACCTTGTTTGATGGTGGCTTTTTTTCCACCCCTCAAGTGGATATACATGGTTGAATGGCTGCAGACGTCTAAACTTTAAGATCTTCGTCATCAACTGAGTCCAGAAGAGCGTTGTCCACGAGCCCTCAGTGGATAACGATGAGGGGAAATAACATTCCGAATATTTGGCAGACGAAGGACACAAATTCTCTTTGTTAATATTGAAAAGCTTTTTTTTGAAGTGATAAAGTTTTGAGGGGCTGTGATGTTTTTTTAATTTAAGTTTTTATGACGATAGTGTTTGAGATGTAATCTTATACAATCTTCTAATTTTGATATTGAAAAAGTGTAGAACATATAATGATATTTTAACTAATATAAGATTCAGAGTAAAATTTTGTATATAAGCAAACTCAAATATACACCATAAATAAAATACAGAATCAGCTTTCAATTGAATAAAGTTGTTGCAGCTGGATTTTGCACCTGAGCACCAAGGTACAGACGTCAAGTGGGACATAGCACTTTTAAACTCTCCAGCCTTTGACAACTGTGAGAGATATTGCACTATCAACTGTTATGTAAAAATGTAAAATTAGTTACCAACCTAGTATTAAAGTCATTCGGGTCACCCCGGCTATTTCTGTGAGATAAAAATATGCCTCGGATATATGTAGGCGCAGGAATGTACAGAAATTTCGTAGAGCTTGTTAGCCGGATACTTCGGCGCATAAACAGAAAACCGAAATTTATTTGAACCAGCTCGGCCAATTCTACGCTTGCATTGACCGCGGTAATGATTGAGCAATTGCGAAAAATAAAAAGTAGGTCGATTCAATCAAAACTGCGGCATAAACTTTTTTCGTATATAGCTGAAGTGCTCCCAACGGCAGCTGATTATATTGACAGCTATCGGCATACTGTCGAGATATGATCCCATTGAATAATTTCTATTTTTCTGACAGTATTATTATTATTATAGGGGCCCCGAGTGGCCAAGTGGTCTAAAGCGCTGTCCGTTACGGATTACTGCCATCTCACCTCTGTCTACATGGGTTCGAGTCTAGGATTCGGTGAATGTGGATATGTGAGAAAGCTTGCCAGTAGCTTCTCGTGGGTGGGTGGGTCTTTCCGGTGATTTCCCGGTTTCTTTCTCCACCATTATTACTGGCCGCCATGAATAGCCTGTCGTGTGCTGAAAAATGGCGTTAAGCCCAAGAACAACAACTGACAGTATTAAAGTCTTTGTATCTTTTGTACGATACATTTTAGACATGGAACTTCCCGTTGGTACTGTATAAACAATACATTTCGTTATGTATATTTAAATCAATTATTTGTTTGTCAGTTTTATTTTTTGTAAAAATTCCGTTACATGCTATTGAGATGTAATTTTGTTTACTGGATTTGATATTGTCCAGAAATAAGTTTGGTTCCGTTTGACCTGGTTGTCTTTTTTATTTCATTGAACACCTAATAATAAAAAAAATAATAAAGAAAATGGTATCTCGTTTCTGACCTTGTTTGAGAGTCAGGGACTGTTTTAGTAAACACTTTTTTTTGTCAAAGTAAGAATCATTAAATTAAGTCGAGTTCATTACTGGATTACGTGACGGCTTTCATGAATCTATTTTTATAAACTTTTATTTTTTCCAGAAGATTGAACTTTTGACCCTCATCCGGGAATCTGTTTTGCGTCTTAAATTAGTGTATAACGGTTATCTTGATAGAGATTTTTCAATCGGGTTCCAAACAGTTAAGACGTTAAGTTATCATATTGTAACCAGTCTGAGTTGAACTTTTATTTTATGGAATTCAAGTGATTCTTTTACCTGTAAATGAATGAATGCTCCAACAAAATTCTTGGACAAAGACATTCACTGGAATTTATACGAAATTCAAAACTGGAATATTGATGCAAGACTTTTTATTACTAGTACGTCTGTTTGTTCAAAATCTTGGATTAATTTTGGATTTAATTCATAAAACCGTAAGTTCTTCTTTTCATCTTTTCTCAGTTGGTATTCAAAGGGAAATTCATTATTTGATATATTTTACAAGCTTGTTGTCTTCACTCTTTTCTGTTATGTATTGTAAAAAACTAGACATCTAAGAAAAAATTGGGCGCTCGTCCTTGGGATATATGAATTTTGGCTAACTTATTACAGATAACTATATATTTTGAAATTTAAATGCACCTCGTTTTTAGCATTTTTTTAAACTCCCATGTATTAGTTCACATTTTATAAATTTTTAGTGAAATCAACAGGCTTTTTACAATGTCATCAAAAGTGGAGATCTTACTTTCAAATCCTACACAGGAACAATTAGGCTTTTTAAAACAAAATATGAATTGCTTGCCAGAAAATATGATCTTTCTGAGGTAAAATCTCAACGAAGCAAGAAATAAAAAACATTTTGTTCATGTATTTAGTGGTAAATAAAATTTTAAATAAAAATGATTTGGCTTCAGTCAGCAAGTCTGTATTAGACTCTAACATAAAAGTAAAGGAATTAAAATTAAAATACAAGATGGATTTAGTTTAGAAAGATTGAAATTCAGAAAGATAAAGAGGAAAAACAAATGCAAATGCGGTTTCAGAAAGAAGAAAAATAAATGCTATTGGAGAAAGAGGAGAGAGGGAAACAAATGCAGTTACAAAAAGAAGAGAAACAAATGTGAGAGAGAGAGAGAAAGAGAGAGAGAGAGAAATACAGTTGCATTTTGAGAAAGAGGAGAGAGAGAGACAGAAAGAAGAGAAACAAATGCTCATGTGAAACAAAATAATTTAACTTGATATTCGAATATCTCGTATTTATTGCCATCAGGAATGCATTCTGTTGAAAAGCGTTTACACGTAGTAGGTGTTAAAACCTGTTCAGACCTGGGACAATAGACCTCCAGCAGTGTCCTCCTACCTAAGCCATCAGATTTATCATTTTCAAGAGGTGACGGCTTTATTGTACATTTAGTTCAAGACAGAGGATAAAAAAATGAAGTCGATTATTAGCAAAGGCACATTTTCCTCCAAACAATATTACAAACTGGAATTGTTTGAGTCTTTTCATAAAAAGAAATTTCTTTAGCATAGGACATGTTTGTATTTATACTTATATTTATACAAAGTCAATTTTTTTTCTTTTCCCTGTTTTGATAAATTTGTTTTGTCCATGCGCAAGGTCGTAACTATCATTTTTGTTTTGTTGGCCGACAAAATAGCCTCTAGCAAGTTCAATGCACAGCTTTAAATGTAACAGTACACATAAACCATCAGGCTGACTGGGTAAATGATGTTTACCTAAGGAATTACAGACGAAAATAGTATGATGTCATTAGGTAATTTAAATAACGATGACAACGACGATGATGATAACGACGACGATGACGTCTAGTATTAGTGGTAGTAATAGTATCTTCCATCAAGTTATCTCTTTTTCCTTTAAATGTGAAAATAACCGCAGAAAACTGGTCACATTTACCGTTTCAATTAAATTATCATATATATTTTTGTCTGAATTTACATTTCAGTTTTGACAAATGTATAATTCTTTTGTAATTAAAATAGGTCGTTAAGAAGAAAGATGTCAACGATGACACACGAAAAATCGGTAACGGCTGTAGTGATAAACATGTTTATAATATACATTTTTCGATATTTTTCAAAATTAACTTCAGCAAACTATAGGCAATGAAAGTTTGATTTTTGTTCTTTATTGCAATTTTATGACATGATTTTTCAAGATTTAAAGACAAAATTGGTACAAAATAAATTCACGTCTCATATTGTAAAATTTGTATCACAATTTTGTTTTCAAAACCTGCGGATGACACAAGAAAGGTCAACCAATTCAATGTGCCTTTAAAAAAATAATTTTACATTTTTTTTTGCATCTCAATTCGGAAGTAATTGTTTGAAGGTTAAGAAATAGGATTCTTTCCATGCTGTATATATTAGCTCAGTGATTCAGGCGTTGAACCGGAAATGAACCGGTCCGATTCTCTCCCTTGGATTATCCCTGATCAGCTACATTAGAGAGTCATTAAGAGAAAAGATTTTACGGGGATTGTTACGTTATAAGCTTCAAAGTGTTGCTGTACCGTAAAATATACCTTCAAACATCAAATTAGTTATGTCACTTTGTAAAGTTATTCATGTATCTAGAATTTCTTCTGTCTCGCAATCATACTGATACATATTACACAGAGGATAAAGCAACACCATTAGCGCCACCGCTCGAATTAATTTATCCTACTAAGGGGAGATAACACGCAGAGAAAAATACAGAACCCAATAGGTGAACTAAGCGACAAGCCTAAGACGCCACAAACGAAGTACACTGTCAGGTTTCTTATTTATTATAACTGAATATGTAGACTAAATAATAAAATAAATTTATAAAAAAAATCCTAACGACCACGGCACAGAGGAAGGCGAATTAAGCTAACTTTGTTACATGGCGATTTATGGTTATACACCATGTCGCTGCTGACAGACGTAACTTTGATATTTCACTGCACTAGCAGCCATTTCACTGTCAGATACAATACTTCAATACAACTACTCGATATAAGGTCGCACTAATATAAAATGAAATATGGAACTGGATTCATAATGTCACCATGGATAATATAATATTCAAGTACATGACTTAAGCAACGTTGAGTAAAGAGTGATGTTAAATCCAGGTGCGTACAACGTTGTGGGCATTGCCACAAAATTTTCTCTATTAAAAACAGCCAATGAACATATTTGCTACAAATCTTACCATCGACGTCAGTTTGATTAGTATTATAGGCTTTTATCAGCGTCTCATTGAAGGTAAGAGATCCTCGTGTGGCCGTAGGTAGCGGTAATAGTTTGCTCGTAATATGGTCAATTTTGTTTTAAAGTTCTTGCAACATCTTTGGCAACAGCACAATGCTATGATAGTTTATCATCAAACGTGTCTCCAGGATCACTAACAATCATATAACCATCGTCCTTATTTGCTTTTCAGTCAAAAACGCCTATTATATCCTTCCCAAAATCACCATACTGAAAACATACCAAAATGAAAACGACGCTGATCTCAACAATGAGCGTATCAAATATTATCTGTATATACTAGACAGCAAATAATGTAACGCAATTATATAAGCTTGTCAAAATCACTTGGAAAGTTTTGTCAAAGCTGTCCAAAACGTCTTTAGCAGTTACGGAATTTCCAATAAGGTGCCAAATTTGAGGCCACAAAACGTTTTGCAACTAGTGCTTCAGGAATTGCGGTTGGTTCCAAAATTACAGACAAAATCAAAGATGAGCTAGTTGAGTTGGTGATCCAGAAGTATGTTATGGGGGCCATCAAATCGATAGCACTAACAAAGAAAGCCGATAACACAATGACCAGTACAGTAACAATAATTTTGTCACGACGTGGCGAAAAATAAGCAGCGAGCTAGAAGCCAAGTCCGTGCCGCCATTAAATCCAAAACTGTTAGGTAATATTAATATTCCGTTGATCTAACCCCATGATGTTACTACACGTGGCAGCGAGGACGTCTCACACCTCACAAGAATTGTTTCTTCTCAGCATCAGAAACATCGATTTAGTTTTAAATAAATTCTACCGATACACCAGATTCTTTGATTCCCAGGTTCTCGAATTTTTAGGCAGATGTTTTGCAACGGCACCGCAGGGCTTAAAATAATAACCAATATGTCAACTTTGGACGTTTTCAGTGTTCCAATATGATCTTTAAAAGTCATAATCCCAGCCTGGTTGACACCAACAACAACCCGGCTAATAAACTCCGATCATAGAGTAGTCTCACTACAACGTCTGAACTGTATACATGAACTGTACATGATGGCTATCAAAAATAAAATGATTAGCATCAGGGGAGGGTTTGATGTGTGTGCTGGTGGAAATAAAACAACCAATTGCGTCGCTACACTGTTACGGGGTTTGTTATCCCCTTATATGGTTTTAGTTGTAATACATTGGGGTGGGGTGCTTCCAATATGTATTTAGATTGTGGCACCCATCTAGGTTTGATTATGGTTCAGAAGGTGGGTTAGTGAATGCTGATGTATAGATCTGAGACCCCAGTCATAAATGCCGATGGTAAAATAATAAAAGATACAAAGGGTGAAATTCAATAACAATAATTTAATTAATAAATAAATGTCAATGACTCGAGTTTCTCAAATGCGCCCCTTTCGCTGAACCCATTTTTTTGCTTATCTCATCATATAATTTCTAGTGTGAGAGTTTTCGCCCTGTCCTTGGTTTTACTCATCTCCTGATTCTTCTTCGTCTCTATAATTCTCTCTGGGTTCCTTCTCGTACTCCTTCTCTTCCGATCCTCCCAGCTTACTTCTCCTCCTCCTCTATTTCCCTCGTTTGTCCGTCGACTTCAATTTGCCTACTCTGACTGTACCGACAATCTCACTCCTGTCTCTATCACTCTTAGAAAATCAAATTAGTGTTTTAAATAGGCTCATGAATGAAATACTACAAGTAATTCTATATGCTAAAATCTCAGTAATGGAGTAAACATAATATCAATACTTACAATGACAACTCTGTAATGTTTTGCAAAAATCGAGCAAATATCTACCTTTCGAAACTACTTTCTTTGTTCATAATTATTTGTCCTACGTCTCCCGCCAATTCGCGAGTGGCGTAACCTGGATTATAATTCTTACCACGGCAATGTCTTCCTCACAAAGTCTCCAGGTAGACTAACTAAATAATCTTGGACAGATGTCAGCTAATCTTTTCGACCTAGGATTTAGGCCCACCCCCTGGGTGAGTTCCGATTGGATATTGTGGGACTGACCCAATCAACAGAACTGTCCGGTTTCTTGTTTGTCTTTCTACGTGGCGGGTAGAACACGCCCGTTTACCCTGCGGGCTTCCTTTTGATCTCCGACCAATGTATAACACATGTGTACAAGTTACAAGGTTGGATCAGAAAGCTGAATTTTCTGGCGACTTACATAATCGCTTGACACTAGCCAGCGGTGATTGCTCACAAATCAGACGCGTTGAAACAACCTAAGTTTATACATCCGGCTACCTAGCATGAAAGAACGTGACATACACTCAGATACGGAACCGAGTCGCTAGCGACCCCAAACAGGCAACTGATTTACAGGAAGCTAAAATCGAGTAAATGCTTGTGTGCGTAAACTGATCTGCCTGCTGGTTGCAGCAATGTATTG
This sequence comes from Potamilus streckersoni, assembly GCA_016746295.1. Lineage (NCBI taxonomy): Eukaryota > Metazoa > Mollusca > Bivalvia > Unionida > Unionidae > Potamilus > Potamilus streckersoni. The sequence goes on along the minus strand of JAEAOA010002352.1, from coordinate 3,231,649 downwards.
ATCGGACATGGGCACCTCACAGCAACTTCGTTTGGTGGAAACACATGCGGGTAACATTTGGTGAAACATCATGTACAAGAAGAACATATATAACTGGATTAGGGAAACAATCACAAAAAATGTAAGGAGTAAAGTTGTAAATGAAAATGGAGAAGCTAACTGGTAGGTAGTGTAGACTAATTGGACAAATATAAAATCATTGAAAATACAGAGTATAATGTATATATACCTACACAATGTTTGGCTAACGGGTGAAGAAGCCAAAAAAAGACATGATAAAAAAATATACCTAAATGCCCAATGTGCAAAGAGGAAAGCTACACAAAAAATAATATAATAATAGACTGTAAGAAAAATGAATAATAACTGGTTAAGATAATTCGACAAATACAAAAAAGCAAATATTTGTTTAAAAATGCTACTTGATTTGGATATTACAACATATAAAAAAGCAAAGAGATAAATAATTAGCTACGTTATGGATACAATGAAAGCCCGTGATCCGGAAATAGTGAATTGCAAAATAAATTTAAATTAAAAATCAACGTTACAACTATAACCACTAATATAGAATAATATCTTACACGGGTCATCCAATAAATCTAACTTCTAATAAATAACATCTAATTACTATTTTGTCCTTTTGCGGGGCAGGGAACCTACAAACGGAAGAAGTAAGAGACGTAAACATCGTTGGGATATGCCACAGGGCGCCAAGCGAAGTAAACATGCCTGCAAAAGATCCGTGTGTAGCACATGGACATACAGTACACATATAAGGAAATAGAGAACGCAACTAACATTTGAGACCCAGACTAACAACTAACCGAAACCTAATATAACACATTTTTTTACCCCCCCCCCTTTTTTAATCTCTAAATTATAGGTTATTCGGCTAGTCTTTAGTATTTCGTAATATAAAGGAATTGGAATGCATCTAAATGCAATTTTTGACATAAATAAATAAAGGAAATGTTACTCAATGCATTACACAAACCAAGCATCCTCATTACGATAATAGCTGTTATTATAATTTTATTCAACATACAGAGAGAGAGAGAGAGAGAGAGAGAGAGAGAGAGAGAGAGAGAGAGAGAGAGAGAGAGAGAGAGAGAGAGAGAGAGAGAGAGAGAGAGAGAGAGAGAGAGAGAGAGAGACACTCACAACTAACACCAAATCACGTAAAACATAGGTCTTTTTATCATTTTTAGTGCATCGTCTCACTCTCAATAGATAAGTAAAAGAATTCCAAATTCAAAATTACTTTGATTTAAAAACAAAAAATAATGATAATATATACAAGGGATACAGTAGGAAAACTTGGGAGATCATTTGATTTGATACAATTGCAGTCCTTACAAAACACTATATAGCAAACACACAATATAGCATAACACATTTAGCTTACACAGGACTTAGGAGCCCTCTGGCAAAGGTCACACAAATTTGGAAAAGGCGAGAGACTTTGAGAAAGTAATTAAAACTTGATCGGATGAACGAACCTTTAGATACATTAGAGAAACATACCCCGTTAAAAATTATCAAAAAACATTTTCGATTAAAATTATTTTTAAAAAATAATAATAAATTTCACCGTACCAGGGGGAAACAGAAACAGGTGATTTTTTTTGCGAAGGAGGGGTGTCTGTACAGAAAAGTACAAGAATCCTCAGTGGGGAAAATTCTGGCAATTAGAAGAAGATTAGGGATTTGGAATTACGATGGCAATAAATTGCTATAATGAATTCTTTATTTCCTCATTACTTCTGTAGCTTGAATTTGATAAATTAAATCCTACGCACACAATTTCTATCGATTCTATATTATTAAAACACAATGTAAGGGAGCTAACTCCAACAATGTTAGAGTTAAGTTGTATCATATTTCACCTATTCTTATGGAATCCTGTTAGGGCCAATCGCTCCATCGCTCCATCGTGTTGTATTTTACCGGGCGATGGAGCGATGAAGCGATGCGATGGAAGATGAAGCGATGCGATGGAGCGATGGGATGGAGCGATGAAGCGATGCAATGGAGCTATGGAGCGATGCGATGGAGCGATGAAGCGATGTGATGGAGTGATGGAGCGATGGTAAGTTCATCGAGGTGTTAACGAAGTTTTGTAATACACGCACACGCTGTGAAAATGTGATAGTCTGTCTCAGAAATCCACCGTTGTTACGGTAATCGTTCACATTGCCTGTGTCCTACAAATGTAAATACAGATACATGTACATGTAAATACAGATACATGTACATTAAAATACAGATACATGTACATGTAAATACAGATACATGTACATGTAAATACAGATACATGTACATGTAAATACAGATACATGTACATGTAAATACATGTGCATGCAAATGCACTCTGTCCATGTCATATAATTATCAATCTATATACTGATAAATGCAAATACAAATCCCAATTCAATGTTCCAATTGAGTTAGCTTTACACGATGATGAAATATTATCTAATAATTCTACAATATGTTAGGCTCCATATGCTTATAAATGAACTATACTTTATAATTCACAGTCTATTAAATTTATATATATATATATATATATATATATATATATATATATATATATATATATATATATATATATATAAATATATATATATATATATGTGTGTGTGTGTGTGTGTGTGTGTAATCAGCACAATATTTTCTACCTGTAAAATCTTCATATTTCTTTCCCAGTTCGTTTTCTATCTCCGTTGTTAAAGGTCACCTGCCACACTCCAACATTTTTCTGTTTACATCAGATTTGCATTACATGATTAAAAATGATGATACTCGCACATAAAGACCCCCCCAAAAAAAATCAAGTGTAAAGAAGAAATAATAATTTAATTACTCGATAAAGACATATGCAACACAGCTACTACCCTTTAGCTACGATTTCCCACCTAGAGAATACGCCACCCGGAAATGACGTACATTTATCCCCACAAGCCGAAGTACATGCTTCTTGTCGAAAAATTAAACATCATAAAAGCAATGATAGGGAACATTTAGATGAAACTACTGAAAACTAATTTATTGTCCAGCCATATATCAATATGCGTGCGCGACTCACTAGATTGTGTCATATTTAAAACTGTTCTATTGTTTCAATTTATTTTGAAAATTCCCGTGAAAAAGGAATCAATGCTGACTTCTCTATGTCGGCCGACCTAATAAAAAACAAAAACAAAATTGGCACAATTTAAAAAAAATCCAAAGGAACAAAACTTGACTTCCTTATCTCGGCCGACTTCATAAGAAAAATAGGCACACTTAAAAGATACCAAAGTCAGTTTTCGGGGTTGTTTGCTTTGTAATAAAATAACCCTTTGTATTTGATATCCTGTCTATAAGTTTAAGGAAAGAGTTTATTGCTCGCTCCAAGTTGTGTTTATCTATCACCCTGGCATCTATTTGTTTCCCAGATGTGATCATAATTTATGTTTGCAGCAGTGCAAATATTATACACAACAATAATGTGTTTTAATAACATTTTTGTAACCCATGATAGCGAAAGGATTCTTTCTTTGCATTCACAGTGAGTGTATTTTAAAATAATGATTTTTATTTGCGAGATACCGTCGTATAGTTATCCTGAATACAATACAATTTTGGTCAGTCTGCACCTTGTAACGTCATGCCTGAATAGCAGGTGCCTTCAAGCGATCGGGTGATATTTTCGTCTCTTTTGTGATTTTGTTATTTGACATAAGCGATACACACTAAAAAAAGAACTTGTACGCAAACCGGCATCTACTACATACAAGTCATTCATTTTGCCTAGAAGAGATAATGGGAACTAAATTCAATTGTCTCTCACTAATTGCGTAATTAAACACAAGCACAGTGTTAATATTCTGTTTAAATTATGCAGATACTAGTAGAATCATATAATATTATATATATATATATATATATATATATATATATATATATATATATATATATATATATATATATATATATATATATATATAGATATATATATATATCAATGATTTTCCTTGTACTTACAAAATCGTATTTTGATGTCTTCCAGATCTCCAGATCTGTGGCAGTTCCAAGAATTTTTAAAACAGATCCTTTAATGCAACTATGATGATAGCTGACAGAACACACTGAAAAATATGGCAATTTGGAAATAATTGGAAGTATGTGATTCTCTCTCTCTCTCTCTCTCTCTCTCTCTCTCTATATATATATATATATATATATATATATATATATATATATATATATATATATATATATATATATTGGAAATAGTGGCTAATATGTTTAGTGAAGTTCAAAAAAGGCTGTATTCTTCGATACTATTATTGTTATTCAACAAATTAGTGTTGAAACATGATTAATAGTTAAGACCAGGCACATCAACATTTCCAGCGTTAAATTAATTTTGGAATGTCACTAATGTTTATTCAGAACTTTAATCCTTTGAACATGTATCAGAATATCTAGGACTACTTTTTATTTAGTTCACAATAGCATAAGTTCATTATTTACATATTCACTATGTATTTTACAGAAATAAATTGGTTTTCGAATTATATAAATTTGTGGTTTTAGCTCTTTTCGGTTTGTTTAAGACCATAAAAAAATTCCAGCTAAAATGAAATGCCGGAAACAACAATAAGACACATTACTACCTCAGATGTTTTTGCAGGAATAAATAAATTTTACAGTAACCAAGATTTTGTACTCATCAACTTTATCACAGGTCACAATTAGCACTTTCTAAAGACTTACCTAATGTAAATTTCATTTTTATAAGATTCCAAGATAAAATCTTAGTTATAATTAGATGGTCTGTTACTAAAATTATAATAAAGAACATGGCAAACACAATGTTCTTGGCTCAGACCAATATAATAATCCTAATATTTATCCCTCAGTCAGAAGAAAGTAAACACTGTTGTTTACAAAACTGTCACTGATTTTGGACAAGGTTAGCTACAAAATGCTTACAGAACCTACATCATATCATGAAATAAAAACAATAGAAGACTAATAAAAGATACAAATTAAATATACATAACACATCCCCTCATAAAGCAAAAAAGAAAACAAATAGATCATGCAATTAAATTATCTTTTAAGTATTAGTCAAAAGTACACATGATAAAAATTTACAGAAGAAAAATGTACAGATTGTAGGAAACTATTGATTAAATAGTTCATAAACAGATCTTTTGTAGAAGGAATCAGCAGGTTCTGTGTATGCAAATGTCATATGCATCCTGAATACTTGGGTAAATTCCATTTTCTGAATCTTTGTTGGAAATTAAGTTATTTTTTTTGACAGTAATTCAATCGTTTTGTTTATTTTTATATGTACTTAATGAATATTCTAAAATTGATATAAAGGTGTTCATCCCCCGTGTTGCAGGTAAATATTTTCATTAGTTTTAATTATCATCTTGATTTCTTCTTATCACTTATATTTAAAATAATTTTTAAATTTTTTAATTAGTATTATTAAGTTATAATATTTTGTCGGAAAGTTATTTTAGAAAGCTAAAGTGCACAATAATATTATGCATTCTAGTCAATACCAGAGCCCTGAATTTTACCCCAAATAAATTTTTCTTAAAAAAAAAGAAAATATCAAATAGTTCAGTGACATTTGTGTGTAAAAACCTTTTGAATATGTCTTTTTCATTACAGACCACATACCTTTGTCCTAATACTGGATAAAAAAACATACTCCTCTAGGCACCTGAATATGAAGGACAAATAGTTAATCCAAAATCAATATCCTGTTTGGAGGGGCTATTTTATTTATGATATTATCTGTCATTTTGTGTGATCTTTGATAAGTTTCTAAACATGAATCTATTAAGGAAATAATTTATTCTACTTTAATAATTAATAAGAAAATTATTTTTCAAAGTTTGTCACAGTTCATTTTTTTATGAAAATATATTTATAAGGCAAGGATATTTTGATCCTTTCGTCATCTTAGTTTGTGTCTATCGACTCACTGGCATTATCCTGACAAGAGTAGGAAGTTCACACTGTATACTATATTTTTCTTCTGTAATAAGTCTAAGAAAAATGATAATATTCATTTATTTCAGTATGAAATACATAACAAAAATTTTATGATGAATTATCGTTAATTGACGTATAAAATTAAATTCAACTTTTAAGCATTAATTACTTAATTTTGAGAAAACTTACAAATTAATTTTTATATACATCTGGGTCTGATAAAAATTGTGACTTATAGCACTTTTTGTGATTGCTTTATGTTCCATACATGATGTGTGGTCAGTCCTTGAGACAACCAAATTCCTAGAAAAGTACAGTGACCATATTTTTACAACACTGGACAGTGCAGTTGCTATCTCCCTTCATGATGAAGATAACAAAGATTTTCATTGTGTATGTATCTTTTTATCATGTCTTCTTGAGTTTTACGTGACCTAATCCGTTTTCTTTAAATTTATCTATAAATATGCCTTGTATCCGTGTCATATATCAACGTATCGTACAATGCAGAATATATCGTACAATGCCATGTACCAAATGTATCGCACAATGCCATGTACCAAATATATCGTACAATGCCATGTACCAAATATATCGTACAATCGTACAATGCCATGTACCAAAGACATCGTACATTGCCATGTTCCAAATGTATCGTACAATGCCATATATCAAATATATCGTACAAACCCATGTACCAAATGTCTTTTACAATGCCATGTATCAAATATATCGTACAATACCATGCACCAAATATATCGTACAATATCGTGTACCAAATTTATCATACAATGCCATGTACCAAATGTATCGTACAATATCATGCACCAAATGTATCCTACATTGCCATGTACCAAATTAATCATGCATTTGCATCGAATACTACAGGAAAAGCAAATCTAAGAAAACATACATTCATAAATTGCTCTGATTTTTATATGTGTATATTTTCGCCCAAAAATAATAATCTACCAAGGAAGCAAATCACTAATTAAACAAGTATTTACTAGTTACATTTCTTCTCTCTTTGTCAACAAAATTAACCTGAATGCTTGCCTCTGGAGACACAAAGCTTATGTTGACTAAAACTTGTTTTAGTTCCCCCAATGACGTAGGAAGAAAAATGGAAAGACGGGAATCACATCACAAGCCTACACGTTTCCATATTCACTCCTACCATACATGTATATCACGGTTGTATGGACACGGCATGTCCTTTCTTCTTTCAGGCTGTGACCTACATCTAAAATCCTACAAGATGGATGATCTAAGGTAGGTAATTTAAAATACCCATGGAATATTTTGGGGATATGAAAGTTATAGATGGTTCTAGTAAACCAAGCTAAGACAACAGTATTTGGAACATGAAGAAAACATGTTTTTTTTTCAAGACACCTAAAGATAAATCGGCATTTGATCAATCAAATAACTTTAAACTGTTGTTCTCTTTGCAAGAAACAGAAAAACTATCAGCATATGCTGAAATTAAATATTCACGGAAATAAAAATGGTGATGGGCATAGTGGCAGGGAAGTGATCTAATAAAGTGAGTACAATTGACTCATAGAATCACTGTACGAATGTTGTAACTAATGATCAGAAGTATGAAAATGTACGCATTGAACAAAATGGTCAACCCTGGTATTTTTTAAGCGGGGCTTATGCAATTTGCTAGAATAAAATCCATAAAAGCTGGTTCTCGTCTAGACTGTGCGTTAACATTGTTGCTATGTCATTACGAAGGAATATATATCTACATATCTATAGATAACATTACTGAAATGTGTGAGTACATCATGTCTACTCTGGGTGAGTCCATTTCGGACTAAATTCTGAAATATTTTATGTGTTTATTTATTTCTATTTATTCTGGGTCAAATTATTAAATTTTCATCTAAATGATTCAATTACAGTATGCGCTTTATTGCTATATATTTAATAATTCTATGCATTCATCAATATATAGAACACTTTATGGATTGTATTTTAATTAATTGAAGTATAGAAAACAAAAATTTTACTTTCCATACTTCCGCAAAGTTTTGAATATTTGTTATGGTTTTCATCTCATAAGTTTAATAACAAACATATGGTGTCGTCTGCATGAATAATGAATAAAAAACATATGGTGTCGTCTGCCTTAGGTGACATTAATCTTTGACCCCTCAGCTCGTAGTTTCAGATATGTTGCTGACTCCTCTTTTTAATTTTGTGAAAGGCAAAATGAGACAAAATTCCCATAATGCATTGGAATAAAATATCAAAATATTCAACAACTGCAACGCTGTGTTTAGCCTCTAGCAACACTCATTTGAGTAAGACCAAACTTTGGCAAAGCAAAGATTTGTTGATGAAAAATTCCACTGCATTATATGTTGTGTGCGAGCCACTTCAATTTCTATTCGAAAAGCTGGATATAATTAGATGACGTTCTAAGTAACAAGAATCTCCATTCTAAATTGCTATTTTAATGAACATTTCAGCAAAACTTTATCAACAAAGTCTTCTAGCGGTGTATACAAAGAGCCTGTAATTGCATGTATTTGGTTAACACAGTATGCAAAAAGCCTGTCATTGCATGTATTTGGTTAACATCGTGTACAAAATCCCTGTCATTACGTATGTGTTTGGTTAATATCGCAACAATAAACATATCATACACGTATTTGGCTAACATTGTAAAATAAAATACATGTCATTGCACGTGTTAACATCGTGAACCAAACGCTTCTTATTACATGTGTTTGGTTAAACGCGTGAACAAAAAAGCCTGTCATTACACGCATTTGGTTAACATCGAGAACGAAAAACCTGTCATTACATGTGTTTGGTTAAATTCGTGAATAGAAGACCTGTCATTACACGAGTTTGGGTAACATCGTAAACAAGTAAACAAAAAGCCTGTCATTAAATGTGTTTGGTTAACATCGTGAACAGAAAGCCTGTCGTTGCATGTGTTTCATTATCATGTTAACGAAAGAAGAAAGAACATGTCATATCAAAATCCACAAACCATTTCCACGATATTCATCCATTCTTGTATACCTGTCCATTAAAACCACCTAATAACCTACATCCGGCAATCCAACAACCATCCTACCTACGTACATACGTATGTACGAACATATATACAATCGTCTTCATTTGAACAATTACGTAGGTTTAACCTATGAGCAACTAAATTCTTGAACTTTTCGGGTATAGGTTTGTCCTTTGAAAGTTAACAGACATCGAATACAATTCAACCGGCCATTGTATTGAATAGAAGAAAGATGAACTTCAGAACATGATTAGCAGAAAGATGGCAGAATAAATAAATATGGAATACATGAGAGAAAGAACAAAATATATCTGAACGTATAATGATTGAACGTGATGATAAATGAAATTATTAGTCTGCAGTGAACATAGTTTAGAATTAAATTTAAAACAAAAAAGAAAATTGGAAAAAAGAGATAAGTAAATCACCTTAATATGGCTACTAGGTAAATCTTGCTATATCATAAACAAGGTTGCTACAACCGTTACAAACAAACACATTATCACAGATAACTAGGAATAAAAAGTATTGAACTGCGTGTGAATGAGACTGATTAAATAAACACTTTTCTATATAAATAAATAAATTATAGGACAATCAGTTAAGGAAGATGTTGTTGTTGGGCTTAACGCCATTTTTCAGCACACGATAGGCTATTCATGGCGGCCAGAATTAATGGTGGAGGAAGAAACCGGGAAACCACCGGAAAGAACCACCGACCCACGAGAAGCTACTGGCAAGTTAAGGAAGAGAGCTTGGTTATGATGAAACAAATATGGTTAGACGAAACCAAATCAAAATTATAGATTTTAATTAATATGCATGACCAATGGACAGGCGTTTGTCTATCATCGATAATACGCTAATTATAGTATTAACATTAGTGAACTCGTAACTACTGCAGTAAGTATAAAAATAGTTTGTTTTTTTTTAATAAAAAAAAGGAAATAAATATTTTGTCAACACAGCATACAAAAGCCCCTTCATTACATGTGTTTGGTTAACATCGTGTACAAAAGCCCTGTCATTACGTATATGTTTGGTTAATATCGCAACAATAACCATATCATTACATGTATTTGGTTAACATTGTAAAATAAAAAATTGCCATTACACGTATTTGGTTAACATCGAGAACAAAACGCCTCTCATTACATGTGTTTGCTTAGCATCGTGAACAAAAAGCCTGTCATTAAATGTGTTTGGTTAACAGCGTGAACAGAAAGCCTGTCATTAAATGTGTTTAGTTAACATCGTGAACAAAAAGCCTGTCATTGTATATGTTTCATTAGCATGGTGAGAGAACATAAATCAAAATCCACAAACCATTTCTACGATATTCGTCCATTTTTGTATACCTGTCCATCAACACCACCCAACAACCTACATCCTTCAATCCAACAATTATCATACGTACATACGTTTGAACGAACATATATACAATCGTCTTCATTTGTACAATTAAGTAGGTTTAACCTGATGAGTAACTAAATTCAACTTTTGTCAAATAGTTTTGTCGCTTGAAAGTTAACATATACATCGTATACAATTCAACCTGCCACTGTCTTGAACAGAAGAAATTCAGAGCAGGATTAGCAGAAAGATGGCAGAATGAATAAACAGGCAATACATGAGAGAAAGAACAAAACATATTTGAACGTATAATGATTGAACGTGATGATAATTGAAATGAGGAGTCTGCAGTGAACATTGTTAAGAATTAAATTTAAAACAAGAAAGAAAATTGGAAAAAGAAGATAGGGAGAAAAATAAAATTATTTAAATATGGCTACTAGGTAAGTCTTGCCATACCATACACAATGTTGCCAAAACGGTTACAATCACACACATAATACCACAGATAACTAAGAATAAAAAGTATTGAACTGCGTGTGAATGAGACTGATTAAATAAACACTATTCTAGTTAAAAAAAAATAAATAAATTTTAGAACAATCAGTTCATGAAGAGCGCTTGTTTAGGGCGAAACAAGCATGGTTAGAGAAACACGAAATTAAAAGCATAGATTATTATTACTATGTATAACCAATTGACAGACATTTGTCTAATATCGATAATACGCTAATTACAGTATTGACATTAGTGAACTTGTAACTACTGCGGTAAGTATCAACATAGTTGTTTTTTCTTTTAAAATAAAAATATGAAAAAATATGAGTTTAGCATAGTTAGACAGCACTAATGCAATAATTGTTATTGGTAAAGTGTCTATTGGTACACGTCTCCATTTATCTTTGATTATTACCATGGACTAAATGAGTGTCCGTTTAAGTCCCATTAGAGGGAGGAGAAGTAAGAACGTGCGGGATATTTTCAAGTGCTCATAATTTACTTATCTCCATCTGAAGTGTCTTTGATATGTCTTCGTGAGTACTGCTCTTTGTGAGTACTGCTCTTCATGAGTGATGCTCAAGGTTGTCACATTTTTTTCCAAATAACTTATTGAAGACTCGAGCTTTATTCGCTTGTCTTTTTGTTCCAGTAGTTTTGTTCTCAAACAGCCTTGGACCCATGTGTTTCATCCTTGCCCGGACCGACCTCTTCTTCACACGTGACTCTTTTCAAGTGAACATGGAGCACAAACAATTCAACCCTCCGATCATATAAAAAATTGCACGAGCAATGGCGCGCTTTCGAAAGAAAAAAATCACTTATTCGGGGACTTTTGCAGTGTAATTAACAAAGTCCTTTTGAGTGCTTCTGCCCCACAAGTAAATGACCTTTTTCTCTGGCTGTTCTAGGAATAAAAATTGGCACAGATTACTATTAAGGGTTACTACTAAAAGATATGAGACACATGGTGTCATGCTAGTGAGGATCATGGTAAATAACAGAAACACCTCCATTTTGTTGACCACCTCTGATTTGCATAGACCTAATCACATTGTTTTCTAAGTGGACTCATTCTTGCGTTATGACTTGACTGAATTCAAAGAAGCCTGTAGCCAGGACCTCGCTGCTGCAAAACCAGTTTTCTGATAGCATCAGCTTTGCTATGCAGAGTTATTAAATTACACACCCTCTCTGTCGATAAGATGGCTTGGCGGTCCTTATTATGCAACCCGGATCCGTTGGCAAGAATAGATTGCTGTGATTTGAAATACAAAAATCATCGGATGACCTCTCTCTGTATTGACACAACACAATATGCCTTCAAACAGGACCCGGTACGTGTGCTCAGTCGATCTGAAGTGAATTGAGCCAGCCCATGGATTTGAGGGAAAGGGGACATAACCCTTCAGGCCCTGTCATTGTGGTTAAAGTGGGTAATAATCTCTGCATACTCTGGCAGATCCCCAGAAAAGAGTCACCTTAAAAAGATCTGCGAGTTTTTTTTTTCTGAACCATAGTGTCTCTGTCAAATATATTCTTAAGGCCGTTGACTGCCATGCACATCAAACCTTATCGAGTTTATATCTACGAGACTTGACTCAACAGCGACACTCTCTGAATCTGGCAATCCCGACTACCAGACCCATCAGCACAAACTCCAGACTGGCACATTTACACCCTGGAATCGCCCAAAAATTTCATGTGGTAAGAAGATCACAATATTTTTTTCTATCCAAATGTAATCCACATCGATTGTACCGCTCGCAAGCTAGTAGAGTTAGTTATTTTTTGTATTGATGAATTCAGTCTTCTTCCATCAAAGGTTGCCAATGTATGGCTAGGATGCTCAAAATTCTTATCACCTATTAGCTATTCTCTAACGTTATTGTGATTAGGAAAATGTGTTCGAAGAAGAAAACAATCTTTTTAGCAATTTTTTTTTTCTCTTAGAATATTTACTCAATTACATTCCTCTACGTTTAAAAATACAAAACCAGTGCCACATGCCCACTGCAATGGGAGTTAATGGACAATAGTTATTTCCCTTTGTCTGTATAATTTAGACAGAAAAGACTAATTGTAGGCGGGACCTGATTCAGGATGTAGTAGGGCTATATTACTAACGTAAGTGTGACCGTATAAAGTGTTGTGGTATAAACACAATTTACAGACAGTTTTGATCTTTATTAGAGGACGATAGACCATAAACCTTCTTATATCTAACTGATAGTCTCCTTGGTGAATTTTCCTAAGACCAAGACAGACTACAAACAAGAGAATATTTACTATATTATGAACATAAATAAAAACAAGCTAATGATTATTGTATCAAGCATGCTTGTCAGAGTTTAAGTGCGATATTCACGTTAATTCTTTTTTATAATTTATCTCTTTAACATTGAATAAACACTGTTCCAACCACTGTTTTACGTTATTGTTTGACAGCGGAGAGTTTCTTGAATATTTTCCTGTGACAAAACTGCTCAAACCATCAGTATGTGCCTCATGCACCTTTGAAGTTCACTGGTATTACAGTAAATTAGCATGCTGCTTACCTCCCTTTATCCATCCAGATTTTGGTACATTTATCGACATACATGAATATGTAAACCAAGTCGGCTCTTCATTTGCAACCCAAGAAACTGAACTGATCTCCACTGCTAGTGTGTGTGTGTTTTCTGGAAATATTGGGGGCTTTATTGGAACACGAATTCGACTGCAGATCAATCAACACTTGAGGAAGAAACGTGTGCAATACTATTATACGGTGGGCAACTGATAGTATAACTGACACACCGATGATTACAAAAGAAAATATTTTGTCGTCAATTAATGTGCTACAGGTAAACATGCGAATTCAAAAAAGTAAGATATAATTAATACATCAGATTAGCTTGTACCTGTGAATTTGGGGTTTGGCGTGGGGTGGGGGTGAGTTTCCATATTTAATAGGGGCTATTCTAAAAAACAATCACAGAAATACTGTGATAGACTGAAACAGTTTAAAATGGGGAGGGGTTTTGCCGGAAAATGACTGAGAAATGAGTCACACACATGACTACGCTAGTCATATAGTCTCAGACACGCTTTAACCATGTTATTACGGAATTATTTGCACAAGCTGAGAAAATGAAAAAAAAAAAAACGGCGATTAATATATTTCGATTTTGTTTTGTCAGAGCATAGACGAAAAGACCTGTGCGTTTTTCCGAGTGTCAACCTATGAAGAAAAATACTTGCATGATCTCTACACTACTGATGTAGAATGGTTTCTCCGTCTTGTCGAAAGGCATATTCCGATCTTGTTCATAGAAAGGCAAGTATAACCACTCGTCAGTGGTCTAATGGCAATACTTAATACCATACACACGCCTTCAATCAAATATTAGCCATTTTTTCATTGGGTTAACCGCTCTTGTGACTAAAATGGTTAGAGATCCGCCTTGTAAGCTGGAGGAACCCTTGGCTGAATTATGCCAAAGACGCAAAAATGTTACTAGCAGCTACTTCGCTTGGCGTTAAAGATTAAACGATTAGTATTAGGACTGGTCGGCCTAGTGTCAGGATAATGTGACTAGGTGAGACATGATCTTACATGTCTGTGGCATGATGCTCCGGTGCTAGACATCACTATAAACTGCCACTCTGCAGACAATGTCGCGATATGACTGAGATACTGTTAAAAGTACGTTAGAAATCCAAATTACATACAGTCAGAGAGAGAGAGAGAGAGAGAGAGAGAGAGAGAGAGAGAGAGAGAGAGCTGTAATACAGTTACCATTGATTACTTTTTAAAATCTTAATAAACAGGTGCAAGCACTAACTGCTTGATCGATGATAGATAAATTAGGCATATATAGATGGTAATTACTTCGATAGAGCGGTGCGTAATTAACATTTATATGCTTCATTTGTACCTTTTTTGTGGGCCATTGTTATTTATATTTTGGTCCGTCCATTGAATAATAATAAATATATATGATTCGGTTGCAAAATATGTGCACTTATGTTTTCGTTGAGATGACTCTTTGTGTGAATAACTTCAGTACCATGAACCTTTTATCCTAGGAAACATCATTAATTGGAGCCGAGTTTATACAATAGATCTTGCTATGTACGGAGTGAATAGAGAAAATGTAAATACAGTCCACATTCAAACCATTCATGATTTTTTTTTCCCGTGAGACTCAGTTATGTAACTCGGCAATTTTCAAAATGATTATTTATTTTATTCATTTAAAATTTATCCCCCAATAAAGAAATATAAATTTATTCGGACCACCGCTGCTGTCTTTAGGACTGGGCTAACTGTAGGATTTACATGGAAGTTGCGATAAAACAATAGTTCGATGCATTCACAAAAGCGTAAATTATCCCTGTTTCGTTAATACCCGGGTTTAATAGCCGGGGTTATGCATTCCGGGTATAATCCGTCGGATTGATCTCTAAGCTTTTAATATGATATATATGGACACCTTGACCCGGTCACAAAATTGGTGAGAGATCTCGTGCACATGCACATCCTACCTTCGACGATTTGTGTGTGGCTAGGTATAACTTGGCTTCTAGAAGGAAATTGGGTTGCTGAAAGGCACTGATCTAATCAGACAAAAATATTTAGCTTTTGTGAGGACAGGACGTGACGTGAATTTTGTCTGATGCGAATGTCGTCTGACAGGTGCTGACTGAAATTAAGCAACCAAGAATGTTATAGTGACACCGAGCACTACTAGAGTTGATTAAAATGAGGATTGGCACAAAGGACTTACCGATACGGAAGGATTGCCAGGTATAAGCCGCTTCTGTTTTTTTTTAATTGATTCGTGAAGTTGAATACATAAATTTGAAACATCAAACCATTTATTAACAACGGATTTCACGTGCAGGTGTAATGCATGTATATTAATTGATAAGTATGCCTTGAAGTACTAGTACACAAATTCAAGAAAACAACAACAAAAGTACACGAGAACTAATAGGCTGGGATACATTGTGTAACAATGATGTACGTTGATACAACGGTCATCCATTCAGGACATATTAATATATCAACTTTTATTTTTTTTTTTTAAACAAACTCTTATCTATGTAGTGGAATGTTTTCCCGAAAATTCACAATGATTTTAGCTGATTATTCTAATAATGATTAGCATGATTTTATAGTCTTATCTACACAGGTTGCACTATACGAATCCATAAATTTCATCTGAATATCAGACATTTAAGTTATAATCGCCCACAGTCTAACATTTTCCAAGAAGTCATTTTAAGTACGACAGCGAAATTACAATTTCGTTTAAACCCAAAACATCACCTGCTTAAAATGATTCGTACACGTTCAAGAGGAAAACGAGTAAAACTTCTCGCATTGTCACATTCATTTTGAATAGTTATTGTAGTGAAATGTTACACACATGAAGTTGAAAAGTCACAAACATATTTTATACTTTTGAGGAGAAATTATTACTAGCATCATTACCAGTCATCTGATGTCAGAATGAATAATTCTTTAAATTCTCTTCTTCTTCTTCTTTTTTTTTTTCTTCTTCTTCTTCTTCTTCTTCTTCTTCTTCTTCTTCTTCTTCTTCTTCTTCTTCTTCTTCTTCTTCTTCTTCTTCTTCTTCTTCTTGAAGACCTAAAGGTGATGGTTAGGAAACCTGCCAAAGTGGGACTTCCAGATGCAACCACACGGAGATTTTTTCGTAAGTTGGCCACACCATTTGTTTTATGGATCTTCTACTGGCATATGGACATAAGTATAATTTTATTTGAGTCTCACACAGTATCATATAAGTAATATTCCTTTTTACGCTTTGTTCATGAATGCAGTGACTGATTTCAAATCGATGCATTTTTTAGTCATTTTGAAATAATTCCTTTTGCGCATTTGATTACTAGATCTCGAAATTGCTCGAATATTCTGCTACCTGTCTTAATTAATAGCACCAGTGACTAGTATCACGTGATTTATAAAACATGAAAGTTGATGAAACTGGCTTGTGTGGTATGTGAGTTTTGGTTTAAGTGGGTAAAAAAAAGATGATGTGATGGTTTCTCATAGCTGTTGCTCCATGTGAAAACTTAAGATCGTTTGCGAATGCAATAATTATGGCAAACACATCTTATCCAATTTATAACTGTTTAGGACAATATTTCAAAATTAAAATAAGGTCTTATTACTTAATCTTTTTTTTTTCCATTTCATACGTGTATATAAAAATTCATAAGGTATCACTGGATAATTCGTATTTTGACTGCCCCCAATATTTAAGGAAGAGGACACGAGGCTGTAACGTACGAGCCATGTATTTATAAATACTCACAGAAATTTAATCCGTAATTTTGTTTGCATTAACTTTGAGTTGGGTTTAAATGGGTTGGCTAGTTTGGCGACTGACACAGCTACACTAGCAGTGGAGATCAGTTCAGTTACTTGGGTTGCAAATGAAGAGCCGACTTGGTTTACATTTTCATGTATGTCGACAAATATACCAAAATCTGGATAGTCTTTTTCCTTAATCTCTTTTTCCATTTCATACGTTTATATAAAATTTCATAAGGTATCACTGAATAATTTCGTATTTTGACTGCGCCAATATTAAGGAAAAGGAGATGAGGCTGCAAATGAAGAGCCGACTTGGTTTATATATTGCCCGAACAGTAATATACACACGACTTACAAATATTGTCCATAAAATATTGAGCATTTCAAAAGGATATGTATTAGGTTTCTTTAAATGTTTGGAAAATACGTTGTTAATATATTGTGTAGTGCACAATTATAATTAATACATAAATACATAATTTGGGAATACCAAAAATAACTTTATGCATCTCAAATACAAGTAGTCACTTAAAGAACATTTACGAAAATCATAATTAGCATTAACTCTAGGGGATAAACAGAATATACGGAATAAATATACACAATAAATAGAAGTGAATTTTCTACATATTTGATATATTCGATATAGTTTATATATATATATATATATATATATATATATATATATATATATATATATATATATATATATATATATACATATTCGAAATAGTTGATATATTCGATCTAGTTGATATATTCGAGATATATATATATTAGATCTATTTGATATATTGGTTATAGTTCATATATTCGATGCTAGTTGATATATTCCATATATTTGATATATTCGATATATGTTATTTATTTGACTCAATTTTTCTTTTTCAATATAGTTTGCAGTCGGAGATTTCGTGTTTCTGTTTTTGACTTAAACATAGTTATAGCGGTTATTATGTTTTTCGTATGATTGTTTGTTAGCAGTGCGTAGCTAAGATATTTGATCACCTATGCCAAGCTTCCCTGTCTCTAATTTTATTATTATAAAATGCAAACGCCATATGTTTGTAATCGTAAATAAGTATCAATTACGGTATTTGACGGGTGGTGTATTGTCTGTTCCTAGTTTCTTTCTATAGTCAGGGCCGTAAAGAGTGATCACGTGCCCTTTAATACCTCCAATGTTTTCGAGGTCGAGGCTACGAAGAGGTCCTATACCTTGCAAGAAATCAATAAAAAAAACTCTTGCCAAAGGCAAAAAATTACTAGAGTTAAAATCTACTTAAAAGAGTTTTGTTTTTCAGGAAATTTGGATAATGATAAAGTTATTAAGCCTACATAAGGTAAATTAACACGATATGTTTACGCTGACCTTACTTTGTCTGCCCTGACAGATAACACAATAATTCGTTTTCCAAATAAGGCATACTATACCATATTGGTATATTCTGTGATATGTTCATTCAATGCATCCATATTTGCCACGATCAATCTACCTTTCTAAGAAAAGGATGTGATGTCTTATTATGACACACAAAAGAACGTGACTGAAAATGGAAGTAGTTAGCTTATGAAAAATATGACAAACGATTGAAAAGAAAATATCAAAAAAGAATGTAAACGTTATTTTAAAGGTATTTCAAAACGAATTGAATTGTATATAATATTACATACCAGGGCTATTTAATGTCTTTAATATATGTACAAACATTTGGAAAATATGCTGAAAAGGCGCCAGGTGTGAATCATATCCAGCTGCTGTATTGATGGGCTCGTTTTAGTACGCTGTCCACGAAGTCCTACTATTAGTACGAAATAAAGGTACTAATACAATTCAATTTCAAATTAGATAATTTTTAATATTTCTTTTTGCACCGGACACAGAAACCAGCCGTCGAATTCTGGTTTATTTGTTGTGTCCCATCGTTGTAGTATTGAGAAAGGTTTAGATTTCTAGTTTGTTGGAATTAATACAGGAATCACTTCCAACATGTAAGTGCTGGACAACGTTATAAATTTGAACTGGTTTGCGGAACTGACATTAATGGAAGACTTCGGTTACGCAATTGTCTCCGAAATGATGCAATCTGCTTTCCCGAAGGCGAATGCCTGTGCAAGTCAGGGTGCTAACATGCACCGTACCATGTATAGTGGTCAAGGGAGAAGACACACCTGATACGTTTAGTGCTCAGTGTGCAATGCTTATCAACAAGAGGAAAGTATTAACTTGAACTACTTGACCTACAATTATTTTTTGACGCTATGACAGTTTACTATTCAATTTCAAATTAGATAATTTTTAATATTTCTTTTTGCACCGGACACAGAATCCAGCCGTTGAATTATGGTTTATTTGTTGTGTCCCATCGTTGTAGTATTGAGAAAGGTTTAGATTTCTACTTTGTTGGCTTTAAATGTACTTAAAGTATGTTATTGTCTGCATCATACGGAGGAAATGAAAGCTCAGTGTCTTTTTCAAAAGCACACCGAGGCAGCCTATCGGAGATGCCGTGAGCGGGTATGAAACTCGCGACCCTTGGAATTTAAATCCGATTCTCAACCAAATGAACAAATGCGGTTCAGTGTGAAAGGTTTTGAACTGTGAACGCGATGTCATTCTGTGAATAAACCGAGAGTAAACTTGTATCCAAGTATCTGGGAGCTTAATTTTATTTTTCATTTTTGCTGTATATTGCCAATAGTTTCTCTAGTGAATATTTGAATAATATTAGCATATTTCATACGTTGTATAATAATGTACAAGCGTATGGATTATGAGTTGTAATTGGAAAAGTAATATTAATACTGTTGTCATTTTAAATAGCCCTACAGGTGAGGCCTTTGATTATATGCGCAATATTATCCATTATGTATATGTCACATTACCCAGTGATTCTAGTGTGTATCTTTAATTTAAAGTATTTTATTGTTAGAATCGGATACAGAGGGACTGGGCACAAGTTATAACAACTTAAATTAGCCCCAATCCCTAAATAATTTTCAAATCAACTCAGTTCGTTTTTTACAGTACTTGGGACAGAATATAAGGATAGACATGGTGGTTTCGAACCAGCCAGAGGAACAAAAAAGGGTCGTCAACCAGTCAAAAAAAAAATAAGATGAGCTTTTGATTAATTAATTAATACATTGTGTCTTAATTTAGTATGGGTACTATCCAGAGTTCAATTATTAAACTTGGTATTTTACTAGATACAATATGTGGACATAAACACATTTTTTCAAAGCACTGTTGCAAGTTATGCTACATGTAGCATACTGTTCGCGATTGTTCTACAAGGGTACTGTTGATTTTATAAAAGATGATTTGGTAGAATTAAGTCTGAAATAGCAGACACCGTATTATTTGAACGCCGAAAGTAATAATTTGTTTCTTTGGAGACATTTGGAGTAAATACACGAGATGGTCTAGAATTCGGCTCGTTTTAATATTGTAGAGTGTTAATATTTTTAAGTCTGCAGTCTTTCCCACCCTGTTTCAAATAGAGAGATTGCCTACTAATTCCTGCCACTTCAATTTGTAGTTTTTCCAATTTTTCTGAATTGATAAACGAGCATCAGTCCTAGAATACCCTGGCATACTCCAAGATAGGCCTGTCATAAGTTATGTACAATTTTGATAACATTTGCCCGCTAAGATTTTATTTGTTTTCAAAGATTGGCTATTCGAGATGATGCTGTTTTTAATGCGATTAAAGTAACACGTCCATGGTTTTTGAAGAAATTATTAATCTTAGATGGCGATGAGAATTCTTATATTTACGTTCAAAATTATCAAATTTAAATTCTTGATTATTTGTTACCTTTTTATTGGAAAACACAGTCGCTATTTTATCTAGATTAAACTTTAAAAGTCGTAGCTTGGATCAGTCATGCGTTTTCATAGATCATTATTCATGACAAACTGTATTTCAGCAAAACAAAGGTACGAATAATGCAGATACGAGTGATAGAGATCATACTATCGGCAATGTAGTTTACATAAATTTGAAACAAGACTGAACTAAGCATGGATCCTAAGTAAATGACTCCTGCTTATTGCACATAAATAAATACTTTCAGGATATGTATAATTGTTTGAAAAGTTTTGTTGCAGGTAATTGTATAACCAATAATATTATAAAGTACAAAATTACAAGAGAAATTATGTAACAATCATACAACTTTTGTAATTTTCGTTCTATTTTGCACTTTTATCATTAACTATGAGGCAGGCTTGATTGTGTAGATATTTCTCTCAAAATTAAATTTCATGATACCTCTTTGTCTACATTTCTTATATATCTGAAGGATTCATATCTTATATAAAAAGATAAATTGTGTTCTTACCATGCCTTATATAAGAAAGATAAATTGTACTTACTTACCATGCCTTATATAAGAAAGATAAATTGTACTTACTTACCATGCCTTATATAAGAAAGATAAATTGTACTTACTTACCATGCCTTATATAAGAAAGATAAATTGTACTTACTTACCATGCCTTATATAAGAAAGATAAATTGTACTTACTTACCATGCCTTATATAAGAAAGATAAATTGTACTTACTTACCATGCCTTATATAAGAAAGATAAATTGTACTTACTTAGCATGCCTTATATAAGAAAGATAAATTGTACTTACTTACCATGCCTTATAAAAGAAAGATAAATTGTACTTACCATGTTTTGAGCAGTATCTTTAGTCGCTACCGTTGTACACATTCTGAGAGTAAAACAATACAAAGGTAGTTTTGTTGATGAGCCCTAGAATGAATCATTTCTTACTGGAATCACCGCCATTACTCATTCATTTGTCCAAATCCGTGAAACGATTTTCAAAGTGACTCTCTCTCTCTCTCTCTCTCTCTCTCTCTCTCTCTCTCTCTCTCTCTCTCTCTCTCTCTCTCTCTCTCTCTCTCTCTCTCTCACACACACACACACACACATTCGTGGAATTACAAACATTGACCCATTATTGCGATGAATATGTTGGAAATAAATATTTTTTCGTACATTTTCCTACGTTTTACTTAACATTTTAAAGCAATTACTTCGGTGTGAAATTAGAACATGAACGGGATACGTATCAGATAATGTTTAAATTTATTGTTTTAAATAAAACTAAAATTTTTCCATTATTGAAATCTCCGTAGGAAAAGTTCATGATAGTAAATAGAATGTTTTGACTTAATGAAAATAAACCGATGTACATTACACCTATGAAATAAATTTCAAATTGTTAGATACATGACTATTGGCATAACTCAGTTAAGGTCGGTAAAAGGTACGTGTGGTAGTTGTTCACGGTTCCATGGTCAAGGCTGCTGACGTGTTTGAATATGTAATTAAATTTCTTGTGTGTTAGTTTTGAATTCCTTTCTACTTTATTTTTGTTTCATTATATTTTATCGTAGTGTTAATTTTCATTGAATTTGAATCTTTTCAGAAAGTTCACTTGACCTAATTATAACGTAACATTTACTGTATCATTATTTTTAGCTGACCTTGGTTCGCAAATTCGTAAACACTAAGTGATAATGATTGGCTATTTCCAAAGTCATGTCCGGCATACGTGTTACACATATTGCAAACAGTTTTTCTTTTATTATTATTCATTTCTATTGTGAGAATCTGATGTTTTTAGATAGGGCTATTCTAAGCTACGTGGTAAATGGCAATGTTTGTATTATGCTGTTAGAAATCACGCAGCCTGTCACGTGAACTACCATGTGATCTAAAATCGAGTCTTAAACAGCCAATTGGTATTAAATTTATTCAGTCGTTAAATAATACCTTTAGGAGTTCAGAGGTAATTTGTGGTGTTACCATTTGATTTATTTTTTGTTTATGATTAATTTATATTCTCTGGAAAATGAGTGCTTCTTCATCAAAGTATTGGACAAAGACACTCAGTGGAAATTATTTGGAATTCTAAAGCCGGAATATTATTCTTGATTCACAAAATTCAACAAAGAACTGTTGCCATCAGTACAACTACCTCATTTGACGTCATCGCCTTCCAAGTTGAAACTTAATCGAGATTCATAACAGGCATTCAATTATAAATGTTTAGTGATAGAACTTATATTTTTCAAATCTATGATTAAATTTTGAATTATTTTTACAAACATAAGTCTTTCTTCATATTTGTACTGTTTGCAAAGGAAATAAATTATTTTTGTTAAACTTTACAATGATTGTTGACTTTACTCTTTCCTTTTATTACATTTGTACGAGCCTATACATAACAAATGACTGTTCTCTTTATTCGGAATGAATACGCTGATAATATGTCATTGCACGAACCTGGTTGTTTGAGACTTTTAAAGGAAAGCACAAAAATTTGACAAGTATCGAAGAACAGGTTCACAAATTTATTTTCACAGATACATGAAAAACTCTGAAACTACAATAACTAGATATTGCATTAGCAATTGCAACAGAAAGAAGTTAATGAAACAATTTAAGAAAATTCAACAAGCTATTTATTTATCTACAAGACAAAGTGAAAGTTCAATAGAAACTTTTGTGAATTAATTTTAAATAACCACAGATGTCCTAACACATGTTCACAAATACAGAATGTTCCGATTGAATTTAAATAGTCTTGAATGTCCTGATTTAACACAATTATTCAATTCTATCTTTGAATCAGGTCACACGAATCAAAATATATGTATCAATCCAAATGAACAGTGAATACTTTCGTAATTCCAATGAATGTTTAAAATAAATAAATCATCTCCGTTTACAGCATAACTATAAGCTCGATTCGCACAGACTGATATAAAGTTTTGAAAGCTTTCTGTTTAAAATGCTTCTCTTTTCGTACTGAAAGCAAAGGTTCGTATTGTGTATCAGTGTTTCATAAAAAAAAAAACGAAATGCTAAGTAAACTATGTGAAAACGAACGGTAGGTTGTGCATGTATGCAAGCGATTGCTATAGGCCATAATGACTTTTAAATTAATGAAGGAAATGGGTGGTTATGCCACAATACACTACTGTTAGTACCGTTTACGCAGCGATTGTCTTTCATAATACAAATGGTAGAAAGAGACTATCAGTTCCTGATTTCTTTTTAGCTTGCTAAACGACTTGTAATACAATTGCAAAAAGCCGAAATAATCTTTTATTGTGTACTTTTAAAAAAAAGGCACTTTCAGCCAGATATAAATTGTCACGTGCCTATATCAAGAGGGCGCTGTGACAGGTTTTATATCGTGCCATGGACAACATTCAAGACTTTTTGACCGGAAAAAGATAATTGTAGAATTTACAGAGGAAATAAATGCATTATTTGCTTACTGCAAAAGTAGATTTGGATATATTTAACAGAGATCAGGCAATACAAATTTTAATGTGACAAACATTTTCTTTATTACCTTCTTTCTTTGTTTCTTTATTTTTCTTCTTAATATATATGAATAGAAGGCTAATATATTGGATGGAGTCAATGCAATCACTTTCTAACTATCCATAATTGTTATGCAAACTTGATAAAACTGAAGCCGGATGTTCCTTTGCCTTTGGGCTTTTGTAGATGTTTGACCATTCATTCATCCTTCTTTACCTTCTTAAGGTGATTAATAACCTCATATAGAAAAAATACATATACCAGTATGACGTACATATGATGTAATACTTATATATATATATATATATATATATATATATATATATATATATATATATATATATATATATATATATATATATATATATATATATATATATATATATATAAACACAGATAAACAAGAATGCAGATTGTTATATTATTGTTATATTTAATTTATACTTAATTGACATTATCCTTTGGAGCTGTACGGTTCCGGTATTATCCGATGAAAAACGATTGTCGCCATTGGGCTACCGCTACTGTCCCCGCTCACAAGGAGAAAGTTGATACGGTCGTCTCGTGCTGGGTAAGTCGTTTTACTATGTACATTCCTAGGCATCCAATAAAGCACCAACCCTGGAAGCTGTCAGTTCCAGTTTTTGAGATCAGAATTGTAAGGGTAATAAACTGTATGACATAAACTACAAGAATCAAACTATGTATAAACGTAAAGTAGAATAAACAAATCTTTATAGACATTAAGTACAATAATTAAAAAACTATATAAACGTAAAGTAGAATATACAGATCTTTATAGACATTAAGTACAAGAATAAAACTATGTATGAACGTAAAGTAGAATATACAGATCTTTATAAACATAAACTACAAGAATAAAACTGTATAAACGTAAAGTATAATATACAGATCTTTATAGACATTAAGTACAAGACCGAAACTATGTATAAACGTAAAGTAGAATACTCAGATCTTTAGAGATATTAAGTACAATAATTAAAAAACTATGTATAAACGTAAAGTAGAATATACAGACATTTATAGACATTAAGTACAATAATAAAAAGCTATATATAAACGTAAAGTAGAATATACAGAACTTTATAGGCATTAAGTACAAGAATAAAACTATGTATAAACATAAAGTAGAATATACAGATCTTTATAGACATTACGTAACAGAATAAAACTATGTATAAACGAAAAGTATAATATACAGATCTTTATAGACATAAAGTACAAAATACAACTCTATAATGACAATGTACAATATACAACTCTTTTAGAGATAAGTACAAGGAACAATTATGTACAGACATAAATTACTAAGTACAACTCTGTTTAGACATAAAATACAAGATACAACTTTCTTCAAACATAAATTACAAGATACAACTCTGTATAGACAAAGTACAAGGTACAACTCTATATAGACACAAATTACAAGATACAACTTTATTTAAACATAAAATACAAGATATTACTCTATATAGACATCAAGTACAAGATACAACTTTATTCAAACATACAAAACAAGATATTACTCTATATAGATATCAAGTACAAGATACAACTTTATTTAAACATACAATACAAGATATTACTTTATATAGATATCAAGTACAAGATACAACTTTATTCAAACATAAAATACAAGATATTACTCTATATAGATATCAAGTACAAGATACAACTTTATTCAAACATAAAATACAAGATATTGCTCTATATAGACATCAAGTACAAGATACAACTTTATTCAAACATAAAATACAAGATATTACTCTATATAGACATAAAATACAAGATATTACTCTATATAGACATCAAGTACAAGATACAACTTTATTTAAACATAAAATACAAGATATTACTCTATATAGACATAAACTACAAAACATTACTCTATATAGACATCAAGTACAAGATACAACTTTATCCGTACAAATAGTACGAGATCGAACTCTGTATAGACAAAAATCTACGAGATGCAATTTGCAAGGTAGAGAACTCAGATAAGTATTACTTCCGACGTACGTAACAGTTATATAAAGGCATATTTAATTCTGTGTCATATAAAGGCATATTTAATTCTGTGTCATATAAAGGCATATTTAATTCTGTGTCATATAAAGGCATATTTAATTCTGTGTCATATAAAGGCATATTTAATTCTGTGTCATATAAAGGCATATTTAATTCTGTGTCATATAAAGGCATATTTAATTCTGTGTCATATAAAGGCAGATTTAATTCTGTGTCATATAAAGGCATATTTAATTCTGTGTCATATAAAGGCATATTTAATTTTATGTGTTATAAAAAAGGCATATTTAATTTTGTGTCATATGAAGGCATATTTAATTCTATGTGTTATAAAAAAGGCATATTTAATTTTGTGTCATATAAAGGCATATTTAATGCTATGATGTGTTATATAAAGGCATATTTAATGTTAATACCAGTATGACGTACATATGATGTAATAATTACTTTTATATATATATATATATATATATATATATATATATATATATATATATATATATATATATATATATATATATATATATATAAGGCATATTTAATGCTATGATATGTCATAGAAAGGCATATTTAATGCTATGATAGGTTATGTAAAGGCATTTGTAATGCTATGATATGTCATAGAAAGGCATATTTAATGCTATGATAGGTTATGTAAAGGCATTTGTAATGCTATGATATGTCATAGAAAGGCATATTTGATGCTATGATGTGTCTCTTCTGTGAAGCAAATAAGCAGAATAATTTAAAATTTATTCGTTCATATTTTTAGTTTGCATTCCTGATCATATAATATGAAAATGTATAATAAAGAATAACACATTTAGATAATAATAATAATAATAATAATAATAATAATAATAATAATAATAATAATAATAATAATAATAATAATAATAATAACAACAGCAATACTACTACTACTTCTACTACTACTATTACTACTACTACTACTACTACTACTACTACTACTACTAATAATAATAATAATAATAATAGTTCTAACGGCTAGGATGGCATTGTTAAGGAATGTGTTTTCTGATTTCATTGTTATGGAATTCTAGACCCGTAAAATGCAAGCTGGTATCAGCGACAGCAGCTTATTTTTTATTTACACTTATACTCTTATGTTACGATAATCATCCAATTGAAAAGTTGATGTGACTCTATTGGGTTCTGAAAATTCAGCAAAAATGTCTCTCAAACCACATTTCAATAGACTAATAAGTCCTTTTAAAGATCAACGAGTTTTGGTTGTTGTTACGAATACAGTGATTATTCTGAAATGGTGCAGTTTGCTGAATGTCTGCACCTGTGAAGGATTTTCAGATGTATTTTATATACCTTTGTCTTGTGAAAGGTAATATATCAGGTCTCTGTTTTCGCATTCTATTGTGTGTAGTTGTGCACTAGATCCTCTATTGTACGCATGCTATTGTTTATCCTGGTGTATTAGGTCCTCAATCTATTCTTATTATTTTGTGCACAAATATTTTAGGCTTTCCGTTTCATATAAAGTTTGGGTCTTTGCTCTCATCATTGCAACAGATTGCATTATCAATGGAAACACATTTAAATTGAATTTGCTTGTTTTTACATCATGATCAAGTCAATGGGACATATTTAGAAGCCACATGGAAGGCCAAGAAGACATAATCTAATTGCCAGACCTATAAAATGATACGCTTGTAAGTATCCTTTTTTTAAAAAAGACTTTAAGTATGAAAATTGTGTTAAAGAAAGGAAACTGAACCTCACGGAGATCCATTTTCGAATATCGTTACAATCGCAAGCTAATAATGACAGTTTATAAGCCTTGACGAAACTTATAAATATATGAATGTTGAAAGTTTTAAGGAATTTTCTTTTCCTATTCTTTTCTTTCTTTCCTGGTTTCTTGTTTCGATTGGCAACATTGTTACATAAGAATATAAGATCTCTTGGAATGGATTCTTTCGGAACAGACTAGATGTTCGCGGTATTACCGATATACCGCTTTACCACGGAATTTTTTCCGGTGGTACGTATCGCGGTACTTTTTCACTCTACTGGTACTCCGATGGTTTTCGACGCTAAGGAATGCACGAAATTCCTGAGCAAAACTGTTAAAAATTTAATGATATTGAGAAGATATTTTCATTTTCGTGATAAAATAGTTCAGAAAATTATTAATGTTTTAAAACACAATTGTATATTTCACAAATTAAAATTGTGTATATTACAAATATATTATATTTATGATCATTTAATTATATGTTCGACATGTACTACGTATGTCAACATGAGGATAAATTGTATGTTTTGAAAAATATTGAAGACTGCTAATCACCCATTGATTTTACAGGGGAGTAGTTGTTTTCTGTTTTGTATATCAAGTCCACTACATATTTTTTCTCGTTTGTTGAGTAAGTGCGTTTTATGTTTACTTGCCCGCTCTGATGAATAGTTTGCAAATGTTGGCTTCCCACTCAAAGTTTCTCTGCTATTATATCAAAAATGTAACTAGCAGATTGTACATTCTATTTTTATCAACCAGCTAATTTCAGCATTGTCTTTCACGTGGTATCAGTCAGATAGCAAGCGTAATCACACTACATTTATTTACAGTTTTTAGATTACAACCCTTAAAACATTTAACTTACACGTATCAAATTCATCTACCATAAAGTACTGACCATTTTATTTAGCGGGGGGGGCTGAGATTTACTTTTGAGAATAGCTCTCTCATCTTATTTTACGTCGAGAATATTTTTTTTAAAAAATAATATAATGTAGTTTGTTTTTATAAATGATAGCTAGATATTTTTCCAGCGACTTGCAGACTGAAATTTTAACGAATGTGTCATGACAAAGCCACAAAGCATTCAATTGTTGGTCCCTATTCTATATGCAGTAATACCGTGGTATGTTCAAGACTAATGGCGTATTCCATGGAACATAATCACGGCGTGATAAAATATACTGCGGTATACCGCAGTATAAAATTTTTCCATGTACCCAACTCTACAAAAGACATTTTACAAAAGGTGATAATGAGATGAAACAGAAAGAATGTGAAATCTCGCTGTCAAGAAACACTCGCTAAGTAAATAGTCTTTAAACGTTAGTGTCTACACAATACACTATTTAAAAGATTTACCATTTCAGTCATTTGATTTGTAAATAGCACAGCACCGTAAAGTGACTGGCAGGTGTGAACTATTCATTTTTGTGGATCTTCACCATGTGATTTATTAAATTAAATGCCGCTTATTGTCGAATTCGCCCACATATAGCAATCACATGGGCAAGTGTTTACTTGTCTGTATGTTAATCCATCGGCACACTAGATTAGGTCAAGGTCACATTTTAACTTTTTGCTAAGATTCAAGACTCGAGAAAATTTAATATTATTATTGCAATTACTACCACTATTATTATTATTATTATTATTATTATTATTATTATTATTATTATTATTATTATTATTATATCATGAAATACACAATGGTTTTCTAGGACAAATAAAACTTTAATTGAATTTTAAAAGTGGCTTCAATTTCTTCAAGCGTATTCTAAGATTTTCGAATGTATCACTCTTTATGATATCAAATGATGATAAGCTTTTATTGGGGGGAAATGAGGAGACTAATTTTGTTTTATTGTCATAAATATCCAACTAGCAAATTCTACTGACGCGTCGACGGTAAGGCGTATTATGCTACAGCAAAACCACGGCAAACTATGGATGGATAACTTTCTAAATTTATTTCTTCCATTTCTTTACTAAAATAAACTAAATGTGGTGGATTTTTACATGTATTATTAATACTATAAAGACCTTGAATGACGTTCTCAATCGTGTGTAATCACAAAGACATTACCCAAACTAGTTTGATCCATTTTCCATGTTCCTGTATAGGATCATGTTCATATCTGTGATATTTCGCAAAGTAACCCTCATGGATGTTGCTGATATGCGTTATGACGATAAATGGTCTATTCTTAGCACACCATCAGTTCCATTATATACCGGAATGCCATATAAATAGTTCACCACAGATTTGACCCGTAGCTTCGTAACTACACACCCATTCATTGTAGCTAACTATAATGATGTATACACAAGTAATAAACATTAAAATTTGAATCGAAATTTTATAAACTTTATTTAGAACGTCATGCTTTGATTTCATCATCGAATCCTGTTTATTGTCTGTCCACGAGCACGACTGATTTGAAATATGACAGTGCAATGAAAATATGCAAAGTGGTTACAAGTTTGTTTTCAATGAGACGAATAAATTAACAGATGAACTTCCAGTACACATACCTAGGATAGTTTTATTTCAGTTTATTGAATAAAGGATTTTCCTGAAAAAACTTGAAGTTATTTATAACATTTTTAGATGAGCTTCTGTTTTTGAAAGCTTTAGCAATATGACAAACGTGAAATAAAATGTCTTCATCTAGTCATACGTATGAATTACTAGGTCCCCGAAGCTATGTTCCAAATCTCTTCAGTTCTGTGTGACATCAACCCTTCATCTCATTGTAAGACAAGTAAATCTAATGCAGTATGTCATCAAAATAATTAGGTCACATTATGATATATAGTCATGTCTTGGGATCAGAATTATTACCATGTCACACCCAAACAATGCAATACTACGTTTATTAATAGCTAAGCTCCCCACCACTCCAAAAGGTAAATATATGCGTTTCCTATTCTACTAATCTTTGAACATTGGCAGGCAGGTCGATTATGATCTTTTTTTCTTAAAAGTTAGACATATTTAATGTCAGTTTTGTGACATTCTTTTTAAATTAGGGGAAATGGTCTCTACGAGGGACCGTCGGTCGAGCGGAAACACATTTTGCCTAACAATGTCACGTGTGGATCCGCTTTGTCATTACTGCCAACAGGGATTATTCTAAATAAGGTTTTTCGAAGATCTTTGCTACCAGAAACAGTCGGAGAAAAGGGTCTTTTAAGAGACTGTGGAGACACAGAAAATAACCTGTTGTCACTAGGGAAATTTAACATTATGCCGTCGTTTTGAAACATATTACCGTATGGGCACAATGGAAATTTAACATTATGCCGTCGTTTTGAAACATATTACCGTATGGGCACAAGGAGAATTTAACATTATGCCGTCGTTTTGAAACATATTACCGTATGGACATAACAGAAATGAACATGTTGTCATAATGGGAATTTAACATTATGCCGTCGTTTTGAAATATATTACCCTATGGGCATAACAGAAATGAACATATTATCATAAGAAGAATTTAACATTATGCCGTCGTTTTGAAACATATTACTATATGGTCACAAGGGGAATTTAACATTATGCCGTCGTTTTAAAACATATTACCGTATGGGCACAAGGGGAATTTAACATTATACCGTCGTTTTGAAACATTATCCTATGGGCATAACAGAAATGAACATGTTGTCATAAGGGGAATTTAACATTATGTCGTCGTTTTGAAACATATTACCGTATGGGCACAAGGGGAATTTAACGTTATGCCGTCGTTTTGAAACATATTACCGTATGGGCATAAGGAGAATTTAACATTATGCCGTCATTTTGAAACATATTACCCTATGGGCACAAGGAGAATTTAATATTAAAGCATCTATGAGATGAAGATTTTGGAACGGTACGAGAGCTGGGAAAATTACCATTACGGACCCATTTCCCATTTGGGACTGTATGGTCACAAGGAGAATTTGTTGTTAAAACATCCATTTTATTTATGTTGGAGGACTGAATCGGATAAGGGAAATTATTGGACGCCACTATAGACGAAAAGGGGATTTTAAGTCGTAGGACGACTCAGTAGGTATATATTGAAATTGCAACATGGAATGTGCAATGACGTGAAAAGAAATTTTCACTAACACATTTAGAGTTATGTATATCTATAATTTTATAACTCCTGGTGCTTGATTTTATCTATATTTTTTATTCATAGCAGAAATTGTACAGATTAGATTTAGTTACATTTTATTCACCTGACATAAGTCCCGTTAATGAATTTTAGGCGCATAAAATTACATAGGGTCTGTAAATAAATGTCTGTGTATATGTTGAGAATTGTTAATAATTTTATTAATAATAAGACTTAAGGACGACTTTGGTTTAATTTTTCATTTGCTGATGGGACTTGGAAGGTTCTAGATGAATTCAGGAACAGGCTCGAGAGACAGACCTGTTTCAAATATTCTTATTTCTAAGGGGTCAATCTGCACGATCATGTATTGAAAGCAATACATTTGTTGGCTCGATCAAACCATAGTCCGATTTTATTATGAAACATCATGAACCGTTCATGTCGAAGGGTTCTATATCATTCTTGAGTGATTCAGCCAAAAATATTCCTATTAAAGAGTCTTTACTTATCAGGTATTTTGATTTTTTTTAGATGACTTCACATAAAAAGAGTGTTCCTATTCATAGAGTTCAGAGCGGCTTTGTTAATGTTCTTCGCCATTGTGTAAATTGGTCAACTGATTAGTCCAGTGACAGTCGGAACATTGAAGGCATTAATTTATTACTAGGTAATGATTTAGCCGGAAACAAGGTTGTGGTAATTCATTTGTAAACTGATAAGCATTGTTTGGATCAGAATATTATTCTATTAAAAATGAATTCCATGATTTATATGCAGTTTGTGTAATTACTTGAGTATTGGCAAATATGGCTTTTGAGAATGATCTTGATCAGACAAGTATTACTTTAGCTGACAAATGAATATGGTCAGGCTTTCAATGGGGTCATTTACATTTCTTTTGGGATCCGTTAAAGGGTATTGATCATATGGATTCTCTTTTAACTACTCATTCTCTTTATTCTAATCAGAGTGACAAACGACAACCAGTTGTCATCGAAGAGAAAAGATCATGCGATTTGCTGTTTGTTTCAGAGGCCATTAGTGAAACTGAAGCCACAGAAGCATCTGTTTGCCATTTAGTTAAAAATATAATTCTTATGAGAAAATGGAGACCAACTAAGATATCTGCTGGTTACGAGTGGTTACTGAACTATAAAATTGTAATTTAAAAGTTGTATAGAACATAAATTATTAATCTGTCCCATGATTCTCCTTTGGGAAAATATTTAGGGATTAATAAGATATTTGCAATTCCTACAGATTTTGTCACACGTCTTTGATTGTAGGTAAACCAAACCAGGAGATAGATAAGGCACATCTTTAACCTATTCCTGAGTTTGACGTACTTTCTAACAAAGTAACGGTAGATAGCATCGGTCACTTACCTAATACCAAATAAGTTAACCAATTCTGGTTGACCATTGTGTGTGTGTGTAAACAAGAGTACCAGAGGCAATTCCTTTTAATCTAAAACAGTAGCTTTTGATAAATCTTTTTTTTCTCAGTTTGGCTCTTCCCAAATCTGTCTAATCTCATCATTTGTCAAATGTAATGTTCGAAATATTTTAGCAAATTGTATACGAATTAAGCAATCAACAATTTACGTCTTAAGCCAGTCACCCTAAGAGCCAAGAGGCTTTAGAAAGATTTCATCAAACTTGGAAAACTGATTGGATCATATTGTTTTGATAAGGGTTAAGATTGGGATGAAGGTGTTCATTTACTATTGTCTTCTGTTATGGAATAAGTTAAATAATCTTCTGGATTCATTTCATATGAACTACGTTATATACATACCGTACGTAAATCTTTGAAGTTGTTGAAAAAACTTTCTTCCAATGAAAACACCGAAATTAATATTCTGTATTATATCTCCAATTTGTATTATACGTTGGCATAGGCTTGGGAAGATGCAAGAACTCATCTGCACTATACTCAGTCAAAACTAAAATTAAGGTATGATAAAAATACAAAGGAAAGGAGTTTTCAGCCAGGTGATAGAGTTCTGGCTCTCTTGCCGGTAACAGAAGGTACTATTCTTCCGGCAAAGTATTGTGGTCTCTAAACAGCTGAAATGAAAGTAAATGATTTAAATTATATCATCAATACTCCTAAGAGGCGAAAAAAAAAATAATTCAATATAAATATGTTAAAGGAGTATGTGGATTGCTATGAATTTAGTTGTATCTGTCACATTGGCAACATTGTTACATAAGAATATAAGGTCTCTTGGAATGGATTCTTTCGGAAGAGACTAGATGTTCGCGGTATTACCGATATACCGCTTTACCACGGAATTTTTTCCGGTGGTACGTATCGCGGTACTTTTTCACTCTACTGGTACTCCGATGGTTTTCGACGCTAAGGAATGCACGAAATTCCTGAGCAAAACTGTTAAAAAATTTAATGATATTGAGAAGATATTTTCATTTTCGTGATAAAATAGTTAAGAAAATTAATAATGTTTTACAACACAATTATATACTTCACAAATTAAAATTGTGTATATTACAAATATATTATATTTATGATCATTTAATTATATGTTTGACATGTACTACGTACGTCAGCATGGGGGATAAATTGTTTGTTTTGAAAAATATTGAAGACTGCTAATCACCCATTGATTTTACAGGGGAGTAGTTGTTTTCTGTTTTGTATATCAAGTCCACTACATATTTTTTCTCGTTTGTTGAGTAAGTGCGTTTTATGTTTACTTGCCCGCTCTGATGAATACTTTGCAAATGTTGGCTTCCCACTCAAAGTTTCTCTGCTATTATATCAAAAATGTAACTAGCAGATTGTAGATTCTATTTTTATCAACCAGCTAATTTCAGCATTGTCTTTCACGTGGTATCAGTCAGATAGCAAGCGTAATCACACTACATTTATTCACAGTTTTTAGATTACAACGTTTAAAACATTCAACTTACACGTATCAAATTCATCTACCATAAAGTACTGACCATTTTATTTAGCGGGGGGGGGGGCTGAGATTTACTTTTGAGAATAGCTCTCTCATCTTATTTTACGTCAAGAATATTTTTTAAAAATAATATAATGTAGTTTGTTTTTTTAAATGATAGCTAGATATTTTTCCAGCGACTTGCAAACTGAAATTTTAACGAATGTGCCATGACAAAGCCACAAAGCATTCAATTGTTGGTCCCTATTCTATATGCAGTAATACCGTGGTATGTTCAAGACTAATGGCGTATTCCATGGAACATAATCACGGCGTGATAATATGTACTGCGGTACACCGCAGTATAAAATTTTTCCATGTACCCAACTCTACAAAAGACATTTTACAAAAGGTAATAATGAAATGAAACAGAAAGAAAGTATGTGAAATCTCGCTGTCAAGAAACACTCGCAAAGTAAATAGTCTTTAAACGTTAGTGTCTACACAATACACTATTCAAAAGATTTACCATTTCAGTCATTTGATTTGTAAATAGCACAGCACCGTAAAGTGACTGGCAGGTGTGAACTATTCATTTTTGTGGATCTTCACCATGTGATTTATTAAATTAAATGCCGCTTATTGTCGAATTCGCCCACATATAGCAATCACGTGGGCAAGTGTTTACTTGTCTGTATGTTAATCCATCGGCACACTAGATTAGGTCAAGGTCACATTTTAACTTTTTGCTAAGATTCAAGACTCGAGAAAATTTAATATTATTATTGCAATTACTACCAGTATTATTATTATTATTATTATTATTATTATTTTTATTATTATTTTTATTATTATTATTATTATTATTATTATTATTATTATTATTATTATTATTATTATTATTATTATTATTACTATTACTATTATTATTATTATTATATCATGAAATACACAATGGTTTTCTAGGACAAATATAACTTTAATTGAATTATAAAAGTGTCTTCAATTTCTTCAAGCGTATTCTAAGATTTTCGAATGTATCACTCTTTATGATATCAAATGGTGATAAGCTTTTATTGGGGGAAATGAGGAGACTAATTTTGTTTTATTGTCATAAATATCAAACTAGCAAATTCTACTGACGCGTCGACGGTAAGACGTATTATGCTACAGCAAAACCACGGCAAACTATGGATGGATAACTTTTTAAAGTTATTTCTTTCATTTCTTTACTAAAATAAACTAAATGTGGTGGATTTTTACATGTATTATTAATACTTTAAAGACCTTGAATGACGTTCTCAATCGTGTGTAATCTCAAAGATATTACCCAAACTTGTTTGATCTATTTTCCATGTTCCTGTATAGGATCATGTTCATATCTGTGATATTTCGCAAAGTAACCCTCATGGATGTTGCTGATATGCGTTATGACGATAATTGGTCTATTTTTAGCACACCATCAGTTCCATTATATACCGGAATGCCATATAAATAGTTCACCACAGATTTGACCCGTAGCTTCGTAACTACACACCCATTCATTGTAGCTAACTATAATGATGTATACACAAGTAATAAACATTAAAATTTGAATCGAAATTTTATAAACTTTATTTAGAACGTCATGCTTTGATTTCATCATCGAATCCTGTTTATTGTCTGTCCACGAGCACGACTGATTTGAAATATGACAGTGCAATGAAAATATGCAAAGAGGTTACAAGTTTGTTTTCAATGAGACGAATAAATTAACAGATGAACTTCCAGTACATATACCTAGGATAGTTTTATTTCAGTTTATTGAATAAAGGATTTTCCTGAAAAAAAAACTTGTAGTTATTTATAACATTTTTAGATGAGCTTCTGTTTTTGAAAGCTTTAGCAATATGACAAACGTGAAATAAAATGTCTTCATCTAGTCATACGTATGAATTACTAGGTCCCCGAAGCTATGTTCCAAATCTCTTCAGTTCTGTGTGATATCAACCCTTCATCTCATTGTAAGACAAGTAAATCTAATGCAGTATGTCATCAAAATAATTAGGTCACATTATGATATATAGTCATGTCTTGGGATCTGAATTATTACCATGTCACACCCAAACAATGCAATGCTACGTTTATTAATAGCTAAGCTCCCCACCACTCCAAAAGGTAAATATATGCGTTTCCTATTCTACTAATCTTTGAACATTGGCAGGCAGGTCGATTATGATCTTTTTTCTTAAAAGTTGGACATATTTAATGTTAGTTTTGTGACTTTCTTTTTAAATTAGGGGAAATGGTCTCTACGAGGGACCGTCGGTCGAGCGGAAACACATTTATCGTTTTGCCTAACAATGTCACGTGTGGATCCGCTTTGTCATTACTGCCAACAGGGATTTTTCTAAATAAGGTTTTTCGAAGATCTTTGCTACCAGAAACAGTCGGAGAAAAGGGTGTTATAAGAGACTGTGGAGACACAGAAAATAACGTGTTGTCACTAGTGAAATTTAACATTATGCCGTCGTTTTGAAACATATTACCGTATGGGCACAAGGGAAATTTAACATTATGCCGTCGATTTGAAACATTACCGTATGGGCACAAGGAGAATTTAACATTATGCCGTCGTTTTGAAACATATTACCGTATGGGCATAACAGAAATGAACATGTTGTCATAATGGGAATTTAAAATTATGCCGTCGTTTTGAAACATATTACCCTATGGGCATAACAGAAATGAACATATTGTCATAAGAAGATTTTAACATTATGCCGTCGTTTTGAAACATATTACATTACCGTATGGTCACAAGGGGAATTTAACATTATACTTTCGTTTTGAAACATTACCCTATGGGCATAACAGAAATGAACATGTTGTCATAAGGGCAATTCAACATTATGTCATCGTTTTGAAACATATTACCGTATGGGCACAAGGGGAATTTAACATTATGCCGTCGTTTTGAAACATATTACCGTATGGGCATAAGGGGAATTTAACATTATGCCGTCATTTTGAAACATATTACCCTATGGGCACAAGGAGAATTTAATATTAAAGCATCTATGAGATGAAGATTTTGGAACGGTACGAGAGCTGGGAAAATTACCATTACGGACCCATTTCCCATTTGGGACTGTATGGTCACAAGGGGAATTTGTTGTTAAAACATCCATTTTATTTATGTTGGAGGACTGAATCGGATAAGGGAAATTATTGGACGCCACTATAGACGAAAAGAGGATTTTAACTCGTAGGACGACTAAGTAGGTATATATTGAAATTGCAACATGCAATGCGCCATGAGGTGAAAGGAAATTTTCACTAACACACTTAGAGTTATGTATATCTATAATTTTATAACTCCTGGTGCTTGATTTTATCTAAGTTTTATATTTTTTATTCATAGCAGAAATTGTACAGATTAGTTACATTTTATTCACCTGACATAAGTCCCGTTTATGAATTTTAGGCACATAAAATTACATAGGGTCTGTAAATAAATGTCTGTGTATATGTTGACAATTATTAATAATTATATTAATAATAAGACTCAAGGACGACTTTGGTTTAATTTTTCATTTGCTGATGGGACTTGGAAGGTTCTAGATGAATTCAGGAACAGACTCGAGAGACAGACCTGTTTCAAATATTCTTATTTCTAAGGGGTCAATTTGCACGATCATGTATTGAAAGCAATACATTTGTTGGCTCGATCAAACCATAGTCCGATTTTATTATGAAACATCATGAACCGTTCATGTCGAAGGGTTCTATATCTTTCTTGAGTGATTCAGCCAAAATATTCCTATTAAAGAGTCTTTACTTATCAGGTATTTTGCATTTTTTTAGATGACTTCACATAAAAAGAGTGTTCCTATTCATAGAGTTCAGAGCGGCTTTATTAATGTTCTTCGCCATTGTGTAAATTGGTCAACTGACTTAGTCGGAACATTGAAGGCATTAATTTAATACTATGTAATGATTTAGCCGGAAAAAAGGTTGTGGTTAATTCATTTGTAAACTGATAAGCATTGTTTGGATCAGAATATTATTCTATTAAAAATGAATTCCATGATTTATATGCAGTTTGTGTAATTACTTG
This sequence comes from Potamilus streckersoni, assembly GCA_016746295.1. Lineage (NCBI taxonomy): Eukaryota > Metazoa > Mollusca > Bivalvia > Unionida > Unionidae > Potamilus > Potamilus streckersoni. The sequence continues at coordinate 3,192,115 of JAEAOA010002352.1, read as the reverse complement.
AGTATTGGCAAATATGGCTTTTGAGAATGATCTTGATCAGACAAGTATTACTTTAGCTGACAAATGAATATGGTCAGGCTTTTAATAGTGTCATTTACATTTCTTTTGGGATCCGTTAAAGGGTATTGATCATATGGATTCTCTTTTAACTACTCCTTCTCTTTATTCTAATCAGAGTGACAAACGACAACCAGTTGTCATCGAAGAGAAAAGATCATGCGATCTCCTGTTTGTTTCAGAGGCCATTAGTGAAACTGAAGCCACAGAAGCATCTGTTTGCCATTTAGTTAAAAATGTAATTCTTATGAGAAAATGGAGACCAACTAAGATACCTGCTGGTTACGAGTGGTTACTGAACTATAAAATTATAATTCAAAAGTTGTATAGAACATAAATTATTAATCTGTCCCATGATTCTCCTTTGGGAAAATATTTAGGAATTAATAAGATATTTGCAATTCCTGCAGATTTTGTCACACGTCTTTGATTGTAGGTAAACCAACCCAGGAGATAGTTAAGGCACATCTTCAACCTATTCCTGAGTTTGACGTACTTTTTAACAAAGTAACGGTAGATAGCATCGGTCACTTACCTAATACCAAATAAGTTAACCAATTATTGTTGACCATTGTGTGTGTGTGTCAACAAGACTACCGGAGGCAATTCCTTTGAATCTAAAACAGTAGCTTTTGATAAATCTTTTTTTTTCTTCTCAGTTTGGCTCTTCCCAAATCTGTCTAATCCCATCATTTGTCAAATGTAATGTCCGAAATATTTTAGCAAATTGTATACGAATTAAGCAATCAACAATTTACGTCTTAAGCCAGTCACCCTGAGAGCCAAAGGGCTTTAGAAAGATTTCATCAAACTTGGAAAACTGATTGGATCATATTGTTTTGATACGGGTTAAGATTGGGATGAAGGTGTTCATTTACTATTGTCTTCTGTTATGGAATAAGTTAAATAATCTTCAGGATTCATTCCATATGAACTACGTTATATACATACCGTACGTAAATCCTTGAAGTTGTTGAAAAAACTTCCTTCCAATGAAAACACCGAAATTAATATTCTGGATTATATCTCCAATTTGTTTTATACGTTGGCATAGGCTTGGGAAGATGCAAAAACTCATCTGCACTATACTCAGTCAAAACTTAAATTAAGGTATGATAAAAATACAAAGGAAAGGAGTTTTCAGCCAGGTGATATAGTTCTGGCTCTCTTGCCGGTAACAGAAGGTACTACTCTTCCGGCAAAGTATTGTGGTCTCTAAACAGCTGAAATGAAAGTAAATGATTTAAATTATATAATCAATACTCCTAAGAGGCGAAAATAAAAATAATAATTCGATATAAATATGTTAAAGGAGTATGTGGATTGCTATGAATTTAGTTGTATCTGTCACATTCTTTGCGGATTTAAGCCATGGTATGCAATAAGAATCTGGACCAGAAACTTTCACATTTTCAGAAGGAAGAAAAGAAAGAACTGAAATAGCTACAACTTGAATATGAACACTTATTTACAGATGTTCTTACAAGAAAAAGTAAAATTTACAATGACGTTGAAATTGTAAATTCCAAACCTGTGAAACAACACCCAAACAATTTATTCAGCAAGAAAACCAAATTGTATTGGACTGAAATATGTAAAGAGACTTTGGTTAGATAAAGGCCATACTTAAGAGTGCACCAGTTCTTATAGCTCCAAATTTCAGTCAATCATTTAAACAGTCTGGTGATGAAATTGATGTTGGTATTGGAGCAGTATAGATTCAAGAAGACAGAATTGAAGTATATATTTATCATTCATTATGACATAGTGATGACTGTGCTCTGTTTAAGGAATACATATTGAAGGGTTATGTGATTGTTTCTGAGGCTTTTCAGAAAAAATTCAGGAATTTTAACAAGAAATTGTTTACCAGTTCTGAATCAAAGTCAGAAACTAGGTCAGCTAAAAATACAATATAGCAATACGGTTATTTTCCAGGTCAAAACAGATCTGAACAGAATTTTTCGGAAAAGGGTCAATCCAGTGAATAATGTTATCATTGCATAAACATATAATGAAATAAAAATAAAATAAAAGATTTAAAACTAACATACGAGTAATTAAATTAAATATACGTAATATAAGTAATAATGAAAGACAGCATGCTTTGTCAAATTTAGTGAACAATTTATTTCCCTAGAAAACAAAGGAAAAATGATACAGAAACTTAACGGTATTACAAATTAATCACTAAACAGTCCAAGAATTACAGACACAAGTCCTCTTAATTTATAGTCGTGAATAATTCTCAATTCAAGTCTCGATGAAATCGAAAACTGAAAGCAAGAACGTGCCTACTATAGCGTAACATAATTTCAGGTCTGAATTCAGTATCAATTCTAGTGAATGTCTAATCCAAGAATTTTTTCCAGAGTACTTTCGTATTTCCAGAAAAATTAATTACTTGAATTCAATAATTTGAACACAAAATATGCCAGCCCTAAACTGCTTGTCACAGCTTATAATACAAAGCTCGACAGTGCTAAATGTTTGAGTACGAATGACCATGTCGTGACAATTACAAGATTATATAATTCTCTGCTTGGACTCTTGTCACATTTAGCATTTAAAAACAAAGCATTACCTAATGGAAAATAACCTACCTGTGTTACGATCCTATATTTTAATTACTTGTGTGTAAAATTTGAATTTTATTTATTTCATTTTTGTATCATTGTGATGATTATTGTTAACGGGAACTGATATTTTCGTACGAGATTGTTTATTTGGAACGTAAATGATTCTAGGCTTTTGTAAGATTTGTTTAGATAGCGTCTCAGTTTCTTTTATAAAGGCTTAGGTCCCTGTGAAATAGTCATTCAAACAACATCTCTCAGCGGTATAATATACCTAGAAAAAGAATAGTATATTTTTCTTGTGCCGGAAAGAGCTAAATCTTCATTACATCTATAACGATATAGATGTACCTTGACAGCTATAGAAGTTCATCAAACTTTTGAATAGTAATTTATTCCCTGGAGAAATATACAAGTGGTTTAGGACAAAAATGTCAGTGAAATTCATTCTAAATTTGAGCAGTACAGTACAATCTGTAGTTCAAAGCAAAATTATGAATATTTGTGTAAAAACTTCATCTAACATCATCCTTCTCCATCTTAGAAACAACTTGAGTTTCAAACAAAACTCAATTAGAAGTTTGTATTAATAGGACTTATATCTCTTCACAATTCTAGGATAATAATTTTGGATTTGTATTCACAAAGTTTCATATTTTCACCCTCTTCACTATGTTTTCTAGGGAAATGAAATTATATTTATTAACACTTACAACGCTTGTTGTCTCTACTATTATCTTCTCTCACTTTAAACGAGCCGATACACGACATTAGAATGATCCTGATGTTTGCAAAATTAAAACCATAACTGGATTGCACTCAGAAAATTCCAAACCTTAGAACCAAATAAACATATTTACATTTCTGTTAACAATGATACTGATATCAAGCCCATAAACAGATAGAATATATTTAGCTCTGCATTAGTTGCTTAAATAAAATGATTTAAATAAAATGATATTTAAAAAAAGTTACTCAGGTCAAGTAGCAATGAACTGATTTGGACAAGGACAATTCCAACAAACAATGTGACTTTACAATAGCATGCAACGAAACAGATAAATTCAAATAGTAACAAACAATAAAATCAAATATACATAACACATTCCCTCGCAAAGAAAATGAACGATTTAAACAATAACGGTATCTTTGTATTTATAAGTCAAACATGCATGTAGTAAAAATGATATAAGGTAAAAAAAATCTTAAGATCGATACAATGTATGCATGAAAGAATATATTTATATGCACGAGAAAGTGTATCTGCTATTAAATTGTTTTGTCCAGTCATGTCAATATAATTTTCATGCAACATCAAACTAGACATTAATAATCTCTGAATTTTGCTTTTCATCTTTCTGGTGACAGTAAGGGGGTTATGATTATTAAACAGGAGCTGAACTAATGTAAATAAACTTCAGTTGTTATAATGCCAATAGCAAAGCCAAAATTCATTCTCGATTGTAGAATAATTTCTCTGGCGCTTATGTCATTTCCTAGTCACTAGCATACATGATGATCTACATAATTTTTGTCTTCTTAAATCAATAATGGACCAACCCTATCATCATATGAATCAACAGTTTAAATGATTGACTGAAATTTGGAGCTGTACGAGTATGGTCTTTATCTTATCAAAAGCCTCCTCACATATTTAGGTCCAATGAGACTTAGTTTCTTACTCAATAAATTTGTCAAGGGTTCAGCAGTCATGCAAAAATTGGAACAAAAGGTCAGAAAGTAATCATCTATAATTACAAATCATAGCAGTTTCTTTGTTACTGATAGGCACAAGGAATTCAAAGATAGCCTTGACCTTAGGTTCAACTTGTCCGTGTCTTAAAATGTCCTATACATATTACACAAGTACGGCAGAACTCGCTTTTGGATAAATTAATTGTCAGATTTGCATCAGTGAGATGTGTCAAAGAATTTCCGATTTGTTGATAAATGTTCTTTCCGTGTGTCGTTTTAGATGATGACATCATCAATGTAAGAATAACAATTATTTAGATCAGAGATAATCATGTTCACTAAACGTTAGAAAGTACTTGGCGAATATCTCATCACTTTATATTGACAAAGTTCATTTGGAGTCACGAATGTCGAAATTTACTTTGTCCTGTGGTTATATACTTTGCATTTCCTATTTTATCAATGCAATCATCTTTCCTGGGTAAAGGAACTGAATCTGTTTTAATCATACTGTTCATCTTTCTATAATCCTTGCACATATGGAAAGTTTATCTGATTTCGGAACAAATGTACATGGTGTACTTCAGTCACTTTTACTCGGTTCTATGAAATCATTTTCGAACAAACACTGAACGTTTTTTTTTTCCCAAGTATTCCTGTTTGAGTGGGTTTATCATGTACAGGTCTTGTTTCACGTGTTTGGGATTTACATTTTCAACGTCATGGTAAATTTTGTTTGTCGTCTTAGGAACATCTGGAAATAAGTGCTCATATTAAAAATTAACTGTCCATGTTCATTCATTTCTTGTTGTTGCAAAAGTGAAAGTGTCTTGTCCAGAGTATTCATAGTTTCTGAATTCAGAAGATTTGTAACTCAAGAATCAATATGGTGTCCGAATGCATTCCTTCACTTAAATCCTAATTGAGTTGGACAGGTACAACTAAATTAATTGCACGATTAACCTGACCATCTCTCTCAATATGCTCCATTACCATGTTTATGTTGCAAAGTTATTTTTGTTTGTGCCTCCCCAAAAAATCAGAAACATAATACAGAAGATTGATTTCACTATCGTTCTTATAAAAATGTTTCTCTATCAATAACTTCAATTCTTTACGCAAGGTGTGTTCAAAACCTAGATCAAAGGGACTGAATCATACATATTCTTGAACTGATTCCCAAAGAGCAAACAATAGTAAATTAATGCCTTTACCCCAATCTTTATCCGTATCAAAACAATATGAAGGAATCATATTTTTTAAAGTTCGATATAATCTTCCTAAAGCCTTTACCTCTTAGGGTGATGGGACGAAGATCTGATATCTTGGATACCTAATTCATACAAACTTGCACGAATATTGCAGACATAAAATATGATCTTTGATCAGATTGGACAGATTAGGCAGGACCAACTGAGTAAAATATCTTTATCAAATCCTTTACTATTGTTGTTTTTGTACATTCCCAAAGGAACTGACTCTTGGAATCTTGTTGACCCACACATTATGGTCAACAAGTATTGGTTACCTGACCTTGTCTTAGGTAAGCGATCGATACAGTCTATCGTTATTCTGCTAAGAGGTTCGTGAAATGCAGGAACAGGTTGCAAATGAGCCTTATTTATCTTTTGATTAGGTATTCCTACTATTTCAGAAGTATGACAAGATCTGCAATATTTCCAAACATTACTTTTCATTTTGGCCAATAGAAGTGAGTCAAGATCTTGTGACCAGTCTTATGTATTCTTAAATGACCTGCCAAAGGTGTTTAATGGGCCAGACTAATAAATTTCTGCTTGTATGATTTTTTTAACGACAATTTGATATTTCACTGACCACTCGTCACAAGCAGGTACCTCAGCTGTATCCATTTTCTAACAAGAATGTCATTTTTAATGACATAACATACATGTAATTCAGTGGATTCTGTTTCACAAATAGAAGATCGCAGGATATGTTTCCTCTTCGATGACAACTTATTGTCGTTTGTCACCTTGATTAAAATAAAGGCAACGAGTAGTTCACGGAGGATTACTGTGGTCAATAACTTTTGATTCACTCAAACAAGGATTGAAAGAGACCTCATCAAAAGTCTGATCATATACATGTACATGTGTCAGCTAAAAGTATACTTGCCTGATTAACATTACGCTCAAGAGCTATATTTGCCATATCTCTAGCTAGGTATAATTTAGGAATTCTTTTTCAATAACATCGACTTTCTGATCCAAACAAGGGTTATTAGTTACAACTGAATTAACCACAACCTTATCTCCAAATAGGTCATTGCATGGTAATAAATGAATGCCCTCAATTAGTGAAAAATTCACTATTCTGAGTAGTACGGGTCCTGCATGATTACATCTTTACACAACGAAGATGAACATTAACAAAGCAGCACTTAAACTCTGTTAATAATAACACTCACATAAAAATAATGCTTGACAGAATAAGGTAATGTAAATGATAATAAAAGACTGAGAAGCTCCTGTGTCCTTTACAATTGTAACAGGGATGATATTGGTAAAATCACCTATGAGTGATATAGAACTCTTCGACACGAATGGTTCATAATTCTTCATAGTAAAATCAGACTGGGGTTATTAGACCCAACAAATGTATTGCTTTCAATACATGACCGTTATCTTCACCTCTTAGAAATAAAAGCATTTGGAATATCTCTGTCATGATTCTGTTTCTTATTTTTCAATTTGCAGCAATCAGACATAATGTGTCTGGAATAAGTACACACAGGAAGATACAGTGATTTTTTTTATCAAGCTTGGTAGAAAATCGAAAACCCCAAAGTGTTCTGAAATATTTTAGCCAAAATTCATATATCCCAAGAACGAGCGTCATATTTTCTTGTTACGTGTCAAGCCTCTAACATGACGTAACAGAAAATAGTGAGGACAAGATTTGTAAATTTTAACAAATAATTTATTTTCCTGTAAAATCAAGTAAAACTGTGGAAAAGGAACTTAGGTTTTACATGTCAAATCCAAAATTAATCCAAGAATTAAAAAATAGAAGTTCTATTATTAAAATGTCCTACATAAAGCTGAGTTTGAGTCCCGATGAAATCCAAAATAAAAGGCGAAGACATCTATGATTGTTATCGACGTATTTGTGTGCCAACAGTTTCTTGTTGAATCACAGGAAATAATATTCTAGTTTTAAATTTCGAATAAATTTCAATGAATGTCTTTGTGCATGAATTCTTTAAGGAGCACTAACGTATTTCCGGGGAAAATAATCGATTGAATTCCATAAAATAAAATTTCAACTCAAACTGCTTACAACAAAGCACCTTTAAGTGTCAATGGTTTAGAGCATGAAGGACCGAAGGAACAAATATCTATAAAGACAACAGTTATATGATGCAGAATAGATTCCCGGATGAGGGTCACATGGTCATTCTTCCAGAACGAAATAGAAGGTTTCTTTACTAGTTGAGGAACGATCTCATGCAGTCCACACATCTTGACCTGCTAAAGAATCCATCGGAAACCTCTCTAACCTGCAAACCCTTTGGTTTACACCCTTTTATTATTTTCGTTCTTCAAATCATCTTCATGACTTACTTTGGGATCCCACGCCCTCATAATGTAGGCGATTTATACACGCTGCAACGAATAAACAGAAAGTTGTATATCAAAATCGCCCCGACTGAACCCTACACTGTGGATAATGTTATATATGGCAATGCGGCAACGAAACTCATTCACAGTACCATTCATCTAATACAATGGCATTATCGTTTATATTATTATGTGACATCGTCACCTGTTGAGTGAACTATCGAAAGGTATATAAGTATTCTACTGTATAAATACTAAATGTGTAATCGTAAAATTCTTCTAACACGTGGGAATACAGTTCGAATCTTTACCCCATCAGAATACTTTCTATACGCGCAAACATTGCTAGTAGATATCCTATGTTCCTTTATACCACTGAGTGGCCGAGTGGTCTAAAGCGCTGTCCGTTACGGATCACTGCCATCTCACCTCTGTCTGCGTGGGTTCGAGTCTAGGATTCGGCGAATGTGGATATGTGAGAAAGCTTGCCAGTAGCTTCTCGTGGGTCGGTGGTTCTTTCCAGTGATTTCCCGGTTTCTTCCTCCACCATTAATACTGGCCGCCATGAATAGCCTATCGTGTGCTGAAAAATGGCGTTAAGCCCAACAACAACAACAACCACTGAATTAGCTGAATTTTCGGTACCACAATTATTGCATTTTGTAATATTTACTTTATTGTTAAAATGTAATATTAAACAGCACGATAATAAATCTTCCCTATGAGTACATTTATATAGGTTTTTCCCGTACATGGTGGGATTTCAGGCGAGCAAAGAAATTCTCATTTATTGAATACAAGCTATGGAAATCCCCGTTAGGGTTGCAATCAAGAGTTAAATTTCAAATACTAATGCTCATGATTGCTCTAAAAAAATATATCATCACAGAAAACTGTATTATACCTTCTGTTCAGAAATTCGTATTTGCAAGAACGGTGACAGTTGTAATTAGATATTAGTATTAGAATATTGTTATATACATGCGCAGAACTGTCGGGTAATTTTATTTCAAGTCAACAAAGCGCAGTCGTTTTAAAAATTTTACGCCCATTTCCTATTTCAGTGAAAATGGAAATACAGTTGATTCAAAGCACCAAAAAGAAAAGTCAAAGACAAATTTGTATGAAATTGATGCACCTATCATATAAAAAAAAATCTGTGATTTTTTATTTTAGTTATCTCCTAAGAAATACTTCTTAAAAAGTCATTACAAAGTACATTCCAAAATCAAAGAAAAGAGTTGGAATTTACGTGATTCCGGTATCCTTAGAGTAAATTGTCGTGCTCAAACACACACCACAGTAGCCGATGCGGGCAAATATTATCGTGGAGATCGAATCCGTACCCTTCTGTACCTTAATAACTGAGTCACTTGGACTTCCAATAATAATAATAATAATAATAATATGTTTTTATATTATTATTGAGGAGCTATGACATTCATTGCTTTATGTAAAATTTCGACGGAATGGAACTTCAACAATTTAATGTCTGGCAATTTTAATTCCTGTCCTAAGTTCTTTGCAAATTTTTTTAATCTAAAATATATTTCGAGGTACATGAAATTTACTTATCATAGAAGCAGATGAGTGGACTTGAAAATAATTTCTTATTTTTTTCAACCAGTGTCAGTAATTTTTCAGAATCTGTTTCGTATTCCTAATTGCAACTGGATCATATCCTAATAAATCAAACTCGGACCAATGTGACTTTTTCACATAACTCCAAAGTTATATATTTTATTCAGCATGATGAAACTAAAGCTTAGAACAACGTGTTAGTTGTAGAGGCTTGACTTGTGGAATGTTGTTGATTATGTGTGTGCTTACATATACCAACAACCTAATAAAAACATAATACCGAAAACATCAAACCATTAACATCATATCCTACCCGAATTGTACGGTTTTGTTCATAAAAGATGAACAACGGTTTACGCGAATTAGTCAATCTAATGTATGAAAATTAGGCAAAATTAACATTGCTTTTTATCTTCGATAACCTATAGTAAAATTTCCTACTATCACACAAGATTCAAGTACCAGCTTTATCGATTTACTAGCATACGAATACAAAATATAAATTAGTAACTATGGTTTTAAAGTTTCAAAAATAGAAACTACGTGAGGAAATAATTTTGCACTCTAGTTTGTCTATTGGTATCGTTACTGTTTCATTTCTATTTTAAAACTCGTTGTCTATTGAGCAAGAAAGACTGGCGTGTAACATGAGAATAAACTTAGAGTTGTGGATGTGTGGGTGGGGCGAGAAGCTGTTACTTCGTTTATTCTACGTCCCATCAGACAGTGGTGGATTCCCAAATAGGCACAGTAGATACCACGACAACGGATGAAAATAATATTGAATTGATTTGATCTTGACGTATTAGGAGATAATTTGCAAGAGGAGCTCTGAGATTTCGATTGCCTAGGGGCCTTCTCAGGGTTGAATGAGGCAGTGCCCTCCGATCAGGTCAAGTTCCTTCGGTCTTGTAGTACATCAATATTTTTTGTTCCCCATAAATTCTAACCACGTGATTGAATCCTTATCTGTGAGTCTCATTACACAAATATGTCGGGAAATAAATATTTAGGATTAATTAATTCCAACCGGACTTATGACTCCAAATAACCCTAAGGGTAAGATTACAAATTTTGTGTATCTTTTTTTTTCATATACGTGTTTGAACGTCTATTATCAGTTCTCTCTCGTATTGAGAATTGTCTCAGATGAGTTTTCAGGTCTGTAGTAGATGAATTAGAAGAGAATTTACACGTACTCTGTTACATAATTGGGTACCGCTTTGGGACTTTTTGCTGCAAATTTTTTAATAAATATAGTGATCATCCCATCACCTCTTGCTCACTCACACACATACGTGTCTTTTCCGACGTTAGCGAGAAAATTGATGACAAAGATCGCTTTCTCACGAACATCCTTATGTAAACATCTGCAGTAAAGGTACACGGTCATTCGTTGTAGCGGAACGAATTGCCCAATAGACCACACGCATAAAAGCACGAGGTAAATGGACTGACCCTGTATCTGATTACCCAAACGTGTTGTGTTTAGTGGACAAAGGGCATGGTAAGTACATTTCAATTTTGTATTGTGTCCATTTCGACAGCCTTGTTATCTTTTTTCATGTCTGTCCGTCCATCAGTCTATAATATATTTCTATTCTTTCCTTCCTTCGTTCCGTCATATTGCATGTGTATGTATGTATGTATGTATGTATGTATGTATGTATGTATGTATGTATGTATGTATGTATGTATGCATGCATGCATGCATGTATGTATGCATGCATGCATGCATGCATGCATGCATGCATGCATGCATGCATGCATGTATGTATGTATGTATGTATGTATGTATGTATGTATGTATGTATGTATGTATGTATGTATGTATGTACGTCATACATGGCGGCCAGTATAACTGAATAAGACTCCCGAAAAAGCTAGGTAAGAAAGACAGATCCATGGAAAGATAAGGGCAATATTTCTCATATTCCAACCCATGACTTGAACCGCGTGGACCGAGGTGAGATGGCAGTGATCAGAAAGGCGAGTGCTTTAAACCAGTCACCCACTCTGGGCCCCGAATGTATGTATGTATGTATGTATGTATGTATGTATGTATGTATGTATGTATGTATGTATGTATGTATGTATGTGTAACGGCTCATCAGCACCGTCTTGGCTATTAAGTGCAGAATAATTTTAGGTAGCCAGCAAAAAGATATAGAAAACAAAGATAAAGGGAAACAAACATTTTAAAATAACATGTTCGTTCTCCGTCACCTTTAGGTTAGTTAAACTAGATTCATCAGGAGGTCAAAGCAAATCTCGTATTCAAACCAGAAATTCGTCGAAACTGGGATTCGCAAAGTTAAGCAGAACCTTGTAAGACGAATATTTATTTTATTGCCTCTTTAATATGCTACGAATAGATCCCAGAAAGCAGTATTTAGAAGTGTACCTGGGCTATATCCTGCTTGCTCACGTGATACAATATCTCGCGGCCTTCGTTTCTTCCACAATTGCTTTGGATTTACCAGGAAGCGAATTTGGTGATCGTGTTAACATGCAATGATACATCGTCGCAAAGTAGAACCGGTTCAATACAGATAATCGGCTCACACGAAAATTGCAATGAAGTTTGGTAACCGCTTCGAAGGTCTAGTGGTTAGAACGCCAGTCTCGGATACGGGAGGTCTCGGTTTAGTTAGAAATGATGTAAGAAGACACAAATAGTCTACTTACAGATTTCAGGCATGCATGGTTCTAGCCAAAAGCTCTCTGAATCAATGAAGTACGTGTGAACGATCTAAAAATAGCATTATGTCAAATTATTTAATTCGATCTAGTTGCCGTCTTTTTAATTTTGTAAAATTTCAAAGATTAAAATTATTCCTTGGAAAAAAATAATTTCCACTTTATTGTTACACACTGGTAATGTCAGATTTTGGTACAACCGTGACACGTCATATAGTACCTGAGGCAAGAAAAATGTTAGATGGTTACAGACACCTCACGTGGAGTTATTTAAACAGAAGTTTAAAATATACATGAAAATTAATTCAGGTGTATCATTTTCTCTCCGGCTATACCCTAAACAGATATCTAAATAGAACTGATAGTTTTGACACAAGGTTCAGTATACATGAATAGCTACACCATTTCAAAATTCTGTTTTTAAGAATTTTAAACAAGTATGAAATGGAGAGCTTAATAAATATAAAGAAAAGACTTTGTGTGAAGGAACAAGTCGGGTTGAGCTGGAAATGAAATTTAGAAATTTAGAAAGTAAGTTTTATGGCTGTAACCAGAACAGTCACAAAAGAAATTTTCTAGTTATCGTAACATCAAGAGACGTGGTAAATTCATTTAGGAAAATTTTCAGCATATTAAGAAAAAGAAAGATTAGCACACTTATAAGATTAAGGTCCTAGATTAGGTTTAAGCTCCTTAAATGATTATGCAATCAGCAGTCATTTTTATTAAGCAGCATTGTCCTGCGGTGAATAGGAAACCCTAAATATTTACTGATAGATTGTACGAAATATCTTATTAGTAGCCGTACAAAAGGCAACGTCCTAAATAATCCAAAAATATACTTATGATTACCAGTATACAAAAGGTACGATATATATATATATATATATATATATATATATATATATATATATATATATATATATATATATATATATATATATATATATATATATATATATATATATGCGATGTAAACGCACATACACACACACACATATATATATATATATATATATATATATATATATATATATATATATATATATATATATATATATATATATAATTTCTTATTAGTAACCGTACAAATGATATGTTGTTCCAAAAACTGGCGTACGTTCTTATTAGCACCATACATAAGGTATGCTATTCCAAATAATTACATACATTATTAGCAAACGCACAAACAAATGATCACATAAATTACTATTAGTAACCGTACAAAAGTTACGTCGTCCGAAATAATCATATACATTATTAGTAGTAACTACAAAATTTGTGTCGTCCGAAATAATCACTTGCATTATTATTAGTAACTATACAATGTTACGTCGTCCTTAAAAAATCACAAATTATTATTGGCAATTGTGCAAAAAGTTACGTCGTCCGAACTATCACATATTATTATTATTATTATCATTATCATTATTATTATTATTATTATTATTATTATTATTATTATTATTATTATTATTATTATTATTATTATTAAGCATGCAAAAGTTACCTCATTTGACATAATCACATACATTATTATTAGTAACTGTACTAAAAGTTACTTCGTCTGAAATAATCACATATATTTTTATTTGTAACCGTTTAAAACGTTACGTTGTCCGAAATAATCGCATGTATTATTATTAATAACCGTATAAAACGTATGTCGTCTGAAATAATCGCATATATTGTTATTAGTAGCTGTACTTAAAGTTACGTCGTCTGAAATAATCGCATATATTATTATTAGTAGTAACCGTACAAAACGTTACGGCGTCCGAAATAATCGCATGTATTATTATTAGTAACCGTAAAAAAATTGTATGTCGTCTGAAATAATCGCATATATTATTATTAGTAACCGTACAAAAATGCATCGTCCGAAATAAACGCATACATTGTTATTAGTAACCGTACAAAAGTTACGTCGTCAGAAATAATCGCATACATTATTATTATTAACCGTACAAAACGTTACATCGCCCTAAATAATCGCATAAATTATTATTAGTAACCGTACATAAGTTACGTCGTCATAAATAAATGCATACATTATTACTAGTAACCGTACAAAAGTTACTTCGTCCGAAATAATCGCTTACATTATTATTAGTAACCGTACAAAAGTTACGTCGTCAGAAACAAACGCATACATTAGTATTAGTAATCGTACAAAAGATACGTCGTCAGAAATAAACGTATACATTATTATAAGTAACCGTACAAAAGTTACGTCGTCAGAAATAGTCATAGCCTATGTATTTTTTGCTGCTGAGAAGCATCATCCAGTCATTTGAGAAGGTTTGCAATGCGGTCCAAAAATTATTAATAAGCAACTTTGAGATTTATCATTCTTTTGTTGTTTCCTTATTTCTTCCTTTGTTTGATTCTGTTGTACATGTGTATAGAACACATATTTTATTCGAATAGAAGAGCCGCACACTCTGCAAATCTTAACATAGCATCTCGTCAGTACCATTCCTTTCGCGCCTTGTATATTAGCTTCATGTAATATTATGTTGGTATTGATTGTTATCGCAATATGGTATGCACAGTTTTTGTTTTTTGTTTTTTTTTTTAAATTCAATAACGTGACATATTTTGTATTTATATATGCATGGAATTTGTACACATTTTGAAATGCTACACCTCGTGAAAACGTTTACATAGAATACGTTTAAGACATTAGAAAGTTTACTTCAGTGTATATGTGTATGTACGGAGAACGCGGAAGAATCCCTTTATCTATCTATCTATCTATCTATCTATCTATCTATCTATCTATATATATATATATATATATATATATATATATAGATAGATAGATATATATATATATATATATATATATATATATATATATATATATTTGTCAAAGAAGGACAAGATTTCGGGGAAAATTAATCCAGTTGAAGGAAACAATATTGTTAACAATATTGTATAGTGTTTTATTTAGCGTAGCTTTAACAATTTTTCAATCATACCACTACGATATGTGCACTGTGGCAGTTTATAGTGATGTCTAGCATTGGTTGACATGCCGCAGGCATGTAGCATCACGTCACACCCAGTCACATTATCCTGACACCATGCCGAATAGTCCTAAAGCTAACCTCTTATATAAGCTAACCTCTTATATATATATATATATATATATATATATATATATATATATATATATATATATATATATATATATATATATATATATATATATATATATATATATATATATATAGATGTAGTATTTTATGTTCTTTCTTTGGTGATGCTGGCAAGTAAATGCTATTTAAATCAACATAGTTTATACTTCTTAGACTTCGACTTTTTGACCCCTGCCTTGGGTGACCAGAGGTCAGGGACATCATAATAAATTTATCCCATGCTAGCTGTATTCTCAGAAACCTTTAGACAGCTATGATGGCATGTCATGGATCCCATGTAATAGATTTATTTCAATGTCAACCCCTCTTTTGGTATCCGTGTACGTTTTCCATCAATGTCAACCCCTTTTAAATGATCCGTACATAGTTTCCGTTAAAGGCCAACAACTCTTCCTCAGATCAGTGTAAGGTTTCTAAGCAAAAAAAAAAAAAAAAAAGAATAGATACTTCAAATAAAAATATTTAGCCAGCTGTAAAACATTTAAATGACTCAATGTACTAGATTAAGATAAACCGTTTCTTTTTATGCATAAGTGCAAACGACTTATATCCGTCCGTGTATACATGAGCAGGCTGATATCCATGGATACGTTTTAGTGCCAACCCACAGGGAAGAGAGAGAGAGAATTGTAAGAATCGGAAAGGTGGTGGTCGTGGTGCGAAAAGGGTAAAGAACAAAAAGAACTCAACTGTATCAATAAGTATTTACCATATGCATTTGGGTTGACATAAGTATCAATGTAAGCCGAATGTAACTGATTTTGGACCCGGAAACTTCTCATATTGTTTTCTGTTAAATCAATTTAATTCCGTAAAACCATCCATTGACAAAGAGTTGTGTGTCTTGATTTTGCACTCATATCAACAACATTTATTGGTTAATTCAAATTCTTTTCCTATTTACTATTTAACTTAACGAACATGAACATATGATCGTTATTTTGAAGCAAGTTCATTACTTGCAATAATAATAATACAATGAGGAAAAATCGGCGTTGTTTGTAATATTATGCCAGTTTTTTTTAAGCTACAGTAAACGAGACTAAAACGTGTTTGTTCACATAAACGTTCCCAATAAAACATGTATGTAGACAGCACGATGGCTTAACATTATTTAGTTTAGGTGTTGTTACGTGCAAAAGCTCACCATCGGTTATCGACGGTGGCTTTGTTAAAGTATTTTTAGTATAATTAAACGAGTGTAGGTAAAGTGGAATGTAAATAAGGCGTGTGAAGTGATAATATATGCAGTTCAATGATAATTTACGTGTTATTTGAATATAAAAATACGAATACTATAAAAATATGAATATAGTAATATGAAAATAGTACTTTGCTTCTGAGGATAAAATTTCGTTGGAGACATTTGTCATCCTTAAAGTGAAAAATAAGAAGAAAATGGTGAAGACGCTCGACTTTGGAATCTTAAAAGTACCCAGCTTTATTTTCTAACAAGAATTTCACTATTTCGCACACTGCGGTACATGATAGGATAAGAGACAAGAGTCTACCTAACAATTACTTTTCATTTGGAGGGAACGAGTGGCCGAGTGGTCTAGAGATCTCACCGTTTCAGATCATTGCCATCTCACCTCTTTCTGCGTGGGTTCAAGTCTTGGGTTCAGCCAATGTGAGTATGTGAGAAAGCCTGCCATTATCTTCTCGTGGGTCGATGATTCTTTCCGAGATTTTCCCGATATTTTCCTCCACCATTTATTCTGACCGCAACGTATAGCCTTTCTTGTGCTGAAAAATGGCGTTAAACACAACAACAACAGCAACATCAACTTTTCATTAGCTTCATTCGACAGATACAAAACACCATGCATATTGTTCACGTGCAAGACGCGTAACTGCAGTAGTTATTTTGATCGTTTAATGCTGCATTCATCGTTTGATATTGTATCAATTCTTTGATACTTTATCTATCACATTAGAGAAATGGCTTAAGTTATGTAAAACCTATTAAATCCTTCTTTCCAAACAGTTATGAGAGCATTTAATTCTCCATACAAACGGGGCTCCGAGTGGCCCAAAGCGCAGAAAGTTACGGATCACTGCCATCTCACCTCTGTCTGCGTGAGTTCGAGTCCAGACTCGGCTAACGTGGGTAAGTGAAAAAGCCTGCCAGTAGCTTCTCGTGTGTCGGTGGTTCTTCCCTGGATTTTCCAGGGTTCTTTCTCCACCATTAATACTGGCCGCCGTGTATAGCCTACCTTGTGCTGAAAAATGGCGTTAAACCCTACAACAATAACAAATCAATACAAACGTCGCGGGTTCAGTATGCGCCATATATTCCCGATTTGATCGGCTGTGTCGGTCTCTAGAGTGGCAGAGCGACGTGCTTTGAGTCTGATTGTTTGGGAAGGGTGCAGTATAATTCGGGCGCGAGACAAAAGGGGCTCAGTTGGGAGCTTTTACAGCTGACACTTTTCATAGTATATCAGCTTCTCCTTTATTTAACCGGGATATTTCTTCAGCAAATTTATAATTAGGAGGAAGGAAAGGAAGGTTAGCAAATGACATACAAGTTGTTCTTTGCAGCATAGTGTGGCGCCAGTAACGAATCCACTCACTGCCCTTGGGTGTATCATTAAGAAAGGTACTTGGCTCCCATGTCCGCGGGATTATACAGCAAGTATTATGTTGACGTGCTGATAAAACATCCATGAAATATTCTGTCTGACAGGATGGGTTTGTATTTTGTAAATTAACAAAGGCAATCGTATTTCCTTCATATCATCTCGGTTTTAGCCATTTCACATCTGAGATGCGTTTTTCCCTATTTTCAAAGCGTTTTGGAAACATATATAAGCAAAATGGTGTCATTACCTTGATTCTATTTTCATATGGCTAATTTTTTTTGTTGATAAAGCATTCTATGATATTTGGATATTTTATGGGAATGACTGTCTCTCGACCGTACTGTTTATTCAGATCTTTTTGTTTAATACTCTGGAAAACTACACATTTATTTTTCTTTCATAAGCGCATACGGCTGCCTCTATGCACATTTTACAATGTACAGTTGGATTGCCATTAGTATATTGTATCATTTTAACCCGCATTTTAAGCAATTGTTAATAGACATTTATTTTAATTCTTAAATTACATTCTTTCCAACTACGTTTCAAAAAATATGTTAGCTATCCATTTGTTTTTGTTTTTCTGATGGATTTGCTAAGAATAAAATCAGACTTGTTAAATTTATATAGCACAATACTTTTGCAACTGTGGTATATTTTTGAAAAGGAGTTAGTTCTTAGATGTTCTCAGTTCACACTACCATTCTTGAAAGAAAGTATACCTTAAAAAAAGTCACAGATCTTTAAAAACAAAACCTTTAAATTAGTCCGCCCTAAATCCATTTTGACAACTTTCTTTTTTAAGGTTACAATGAAGTTGTTTTAAAGTTATAGTGTAGTTTATTAATATTCTCAGTTTTAATCCATGAAGTGTTTTACCTAACCATTACGCTATTAAATTTCTTTTTCCTAATCCTTCCGAACTCCACCTATAATATTTCAATTTCATCTGAAAGGTACTTCTGTTTTATTTTTAATTTGTTTAGTTTAGGTCAGTCAAATCTTTGCTTTTTGCTTTTTTAGAAAAGAAAAATAAATATAATGGTTCCGATACATTAATCCCACTAATTTCTAATACCAAAGGCTCCTAAATTAATAGTATCAAAAATATTGCTTATAATATCAAATAAGTATTTAGGACAAACATACTGTTTAAAAATATGTTTTATATTCTTATAATGATGATACGCACGCATGGTCTCCTAAAAGGTGAACTGCTACATTTCTAATAAGTCATGTGACTCCTATTACACTGAATTTTTAGTTTTAAACTTAAAATCAAATTTAATCATAAAGTGATATAGCTCATATTTCTGCATTTTCAACACACACTAACACGTTATTCTGAAATTTAAAAATATCAAATTTGCCCGTTTCCAGGAGTTCGTTTATTTCTTTGTAAATCTTTCCTTTTTTACGTTTTCTTTCTCAACAATCATTCGTTGGCTTATGATTAACGTCATGTAAAAAATGCAGCTGCGTCATTTGTGTTATATATATGCACACAGTTCCGCGACCGTGTCAGAATTGCAATATAAATTAAACTCACCAGCTAAGCAAACATCCAGATAATTAAATATCCTCTACAGGAATTTTTTCTATTTAAATTAAAAAAAAACCAGTTCGTCTCTTATGTTGTTCCTCTAAAACTTCGCAATATAAAGATGCGTCAGATATGCCAATAAATTCCTTAGATGCTTAAAATACAGAGGAAATCCATTATATATATATATATATATATATATATATATATATATATATATATATATATATATATATATATATATATATATATATATATATATATATATATATAGCCAGAATATTTGATATCTGTAAGAGCTATGTAATACCATTCCTGTGACAAGTATTACGTCTTGATGGTCAGTTTCTTCTGCACAAAATTTAACATAAATTCCACCAAAAGTTTCTTTCCTTCGAAAACTATAAAGAAAAGACGAACAACAATTAAAAATATATTAACTGAAGATAATGTTTTTGAATAAAAAAGGAAAGGATGCTTGAAATAAAATTTGTTAAAGAAATATGGAAGAGTGAAATCATACAAGACATCCTTACTGACTGAATGCCATGTAATAATCTGCTTTTAAAGCAACACAAAAGTACATATATCAAGAATGATACGAATAATTTAGTCATTAATTCTGTTGAATATGCACAATATATTAAAGAAACGTACGGTTAACAGTTATCGTTATTATTAATTGTATTAAAGTAGCAAAAGCCAGTGTCGTGTGTCAAAGTAGAAAGACTGTTACTACTGACGCAAATAGGAAAGCAAGGACCTCTATACTCTATACCAAGAGGTGTTACGTTGACCCTTTGGTCAAAAGGTCGAGGAAGTCATTAGATGAAAAATGAATTGTCTTAAATTCATAATGATTACCACGCTGGTGGAAGAATTAACGCTAGTTTTCGCTTTGCACTAGCGTGGCTTAGGTATTACAGGAAACAAGAAATTATACCGTTCCCTATTAATACACACACATACACACATGTATGTATGTATGTATGTATGTATGTATGTATGTATGTATGTATGTATGTATGTATGTATGTATGTATGTATGTATGTATGTATGTATGTATGTATGCATGCATGCATGCATGCATGCATGCATGCATGCATGCATGCATGCATGCATGCATGCATGCATGCATGCATGCATGCATGCATGTATGTATGTATGTATGTATGTATGTATGTATGTATGTATGTATGTATGTATGTGTGTTTATGTATGTATGTATGTATGTATGTATGTATGTATGTATGTATGTATGTATGTATGTATGTATGTATGTATGTATGTATGTATGTATGTATGTATGTATGTATGTATGTATGTGTTTATGTATGTATGTATGTATGTATGTATGTATGTATGTATGTATGTATGTATGTATGTATGTATGTATGTATGTATGTATGTATGTATGTATGTATGTATGTGTGTGTGTGTGTGTGTGTGTGTGTGTGTGTGTATGTATGTATGTATGTATGTATGTATGTATGTATGTATGTATGTATGTATGTATGTATGTATGTATGTATGTATGTGTGTTTATGTATGTATGTATGTATGTATGTATGTATGTATGTATGTATGTATGTATGTATGTATGTATGTATGTATGTATATATATGTATGTATATATATATATCTATCTATATATATATATATATATATATATATATATATATATAGATATAGATAGATATATATATATACATACATATATATATATATATATATATATATATATCGCTATGTGATTAATATTCTTCAGTGCCATGAATCCTTGATCATAAACAGTTGGTTTTACATCAAACAATTGTTTCTGTTTTCATATGTTTGCTGCAAGAAATAACTTATACAATTCATCTGCTGCTTTCTCAATTATATATATATATATATATATATATATATATATATATATATATATATATATATATATATATATATATATATATATATATATATATATATATATATATATATATATATATATGTAGATATGTGTGTGTGCGTTTGTGTGTGTATGTATGTATGTATGTATGTATGTATGTATGTGTATATATTATATTATATTGTATGTGTATATATATATATATATATATATATATATATATATATATATATATATATATATATATATATATATATATATATATATAATTTAATTTGTTTTGGATGTTCAGCAGGGTAATGTGATCCAGGAAAAGAAATTTGATGTTTAATGTAACAATACCATAATGAAAACTACGTTTCTTAGAGCAAACCTTGCAAATAATAATTTTGCTTCTGCACTTCAACGAAAAACTATTTCTACTTTTTGTGGTTCATTAAAGTATGTTCTGTTTCTAGTATTAACTTATTGACATTGAAATGTGCTTATCCTGTTTAATGCTTTGGATCGGACAGGATATGACGCAAGTATGTAAAATAGGTCCAACCAAGTCTTAACCGGATTTGGATTGTTTTCAGTGCATCGGTCATAAATAATTAGTGCATAGATGAACTAGGAACTTTGCACAGGCAGAGGTGAGTACAATAGGTATTTGATAAACACAGACGCACTTTGATTTCTCTATTCCGTTGAATAATGTAGAGATGTAAAAGTATTTCTGTATTCTCTTTGGAACAAAAGTGCGATAATTTTCTGTACATTTGCATCCTGAACTATTTATAAACCCATGCCATTGGTAAATTAAAAAGAACGAGAAATGAGAATGTATTGATCTAGGCTTGCACTTTCTTTTCTTCAAAACAGGTAATGATAATTAGGCTCATGTTTTTTTTTTCATTATAAAAATAATCCGTATTTCATTTTCTAAGCGTCAAGATTTTATTTTGTCTGTCTTATGTCTCTGCCAAATCAAAACAAGAGAGACGGGCAGGGAAGTCAGCAAAATATGTGACTTCTTTCTTCATAAATTAACTTATACACTGTAGCTTTTTATCGTTTGATCCATGTTACACTAAAACCTGTTTCAAATGGACACTCTATAGATTACAAAGCTGTCCTTTAAAGACATATGCCCTTAATATAAGGATTTAAATGTTTATGTATACTTAAGAAAAGGGGTTTATTAATCTGGTCCTTCTTAAGCAGGATTCTTTTATATGGACATGTCCACTCACTAGATAACATATCCACTCACTAGATAACAGACAAGTTTATGTTGAATAGAACGATTCTTGATAATACTGACGAATAGAAAGATTCTTGATAATACTGATTTTTTATATAAGTGGGCAATATGGTCTGGTGATTGACAGGTGGTCACCATGACAACACTAACATCCGTGTGATTTTTAAATATTTAGAATATGGTCCGTGATCTTGCATATTAGTTTGTAGTCTTTTGCCTTGTTATTGATTTAAGCTTTTGTTTAGACGTAACGAGACTCAGCTTCGTATATGTGTAAGGTTATCCACTTTCATTTCTACAGTGATTATATGCGTTACCTCTCCAGGGCACTGTATGTATGGCAGTCAGCTTTCTGTGTTATTGACATGTACATTTTGTTGTTAGGTTATTTTCGGATGTGCTTTATTTTTTTCGTTTGACTTTTTTTCCGATGTAATGATAATTAGGTTCATGTTTTTCAATGTCATCTATTTCATTTCTACAGAGATCTTCAGAGCACTGTCTGCAATGCACTCGCTTTGTCACTTGTTATTATAGGGATCTTCTTCCTTTTCTCCTCTGGGTTTGTAACAGCAAAAATGTGCATTATATGCACGTTGACTTCTATCATTGTATAAATTTATTTTTCCTTCCAAAAGTCTGTCATGTTTTAGAATCTCGTTATCTTTTAAGCCAGAATGATTTAATTCTCTTTAATACAACCAATTCTTTACTCGTGTGATATTTGAGTCATTTATTTAATGGCATAATTTGCAACTTGTTCCAAAATGCTCAACAATTTATCATATTCTTTACCCTTTTCTTTTGATTCGTTTCAATATTTTTTTTTTGGGGGGGGGAGCAAATTTATATCTGAAATCTTGTTTTTCTCATTTCTGATTTGTAAACAGACATATCACCAAGCATCACAAACCTTTTACACATTTGGTTATCTATTTTGAAATTCTCATGCTTCAGTCATTTTTAATTTAGGTGTTCCAGTCATCTCATTTATTCTTGAAATAAATAGGTTGATCATAATTCAAACTTAATTTCTTCCTTGTTTGGTTCAACTGGTATATGTCCAATGATGTATTATAAACCTTATTGTTCCCCTTAATTTACTTTGGTAATCCATCAGCGCAAATACTTTCAGGGGCCCCGAGTGGCCGAGTGGTCTAAAGCGCTGTCCGTTACGGATCACTGCCATCTCACCTCTGTCTGCATGGGTTCGAGTCTAGAATTCGGCGAATGTGGATATGTGAGAAAGCTTGCCAGTAGCTTCTCGTGGGTCGGTGGTTCTTTCCAGTGATTTCCCAGTTTCTTCCTCCACCAGTAATACTGGCTGCCATGAATAGCCTATCGTGTGCTGAAAAATGGCGTTAAGCCCAACAACAACAAAACGACAACAACAACAACAACAACAACAAATACTTTCACATTCAAGTCTGTAGATGTCTGTTGCACCTTTCCAATACAGACGATTTTTGTCTCAGTAATTTGCAAGTACTTGGTGTCCTTTTCGTCTTGAAAATTCTGTTGACAAATTCTTTATCTATACCAAATTGTTTCTTTTTCTAGATGTATCTCTCCTTTTAGATTTTGTGCATATCGCCTCCCTTTCTTGTTGTCTCTGTATCGGTCTGCTTATTTCAAATACAGACACACACACTATACATATTTGCTGACAAAATGTGTTTTCTTTCTTTTTTTTATATCAGTTTGCATGTCATCAATGTCTACCTGCTTGAAGGGAAATCATTTTCTAGTTTGCTTGTGAAATGCGCCATTAGAATTCTCAGAGATTCCGTTTAATTTGTTCACATAATTCAATGACGTGTTCACATAATTCATTGACGTGTTCACATAATTCATTGACGTGTTCACATAATTCATTGACGTTTGTTAGCCACAAGACTTTCAATCTCGATGTAAAACATCTGAAAGACTTATTTTCATTGTTTTCTTGTTCGGGTAAATCCTCTTTTATAAGTCATTTAAACGGTAACAAAACATTCG